>CM065724.1:69623851-69678851 GCA_033310375.1 Conus canariensis
AAATCTGCTTCATCAATATTGGGGCCAATGTGCTTTGAGATGGTTTTGAAACTCTTTCCAGAAGTTTTGTATGTGAACGCATTCCCACAGACCGTGCTTTATACTGTCTTTTTCTCTCAAACACAAACTACAGCTGTTGCTTTGTACTATTCCCATTTGTCGCCAGTATACGATGGAGAACTCTAACCTGAAACCACCTGAGTTTTAGCCCGTTAATTTTGACGAATGTTTTTAAAACAACTTTTCCAAATTATCTCTCTTTCAAAAATAGTTTCCCATTCATTGCAACAGTGTGGTCATTTTCTATCTTCTATGAACAGGTCGTAGTATTTTCTTGAACCCCTTACATTTTCTATTAACATATGTATTGACTTAGGTTCACTGTCTCTTTTAGAATCTTTAATTTTTATACTGGTCCTTTTGGCTGTCAGCTGACCTCTGCCCTCCGTGCCATGCTTGATAAGCATGCTCCAGTGAGCAGGCGCTTGATCACTGATCGCTCACTGTGTCAATGGCACAACACAGTGGGTCCCGAGTTGTCGGAGGCCAAGCAGGAGAGGAGGGGGGCTGAGAGGCGATGGCGCGCCACGGGACTGACTGTGTACAGGGAAATATATCAAACTGCGAGAAATCATGTTACTGACATTGTTCATCAAGCAAAAACTTTGTTCTATTCTTCAAAGATATTGGCCTGTAATACGGCCAAGCAACTATTTAATGTCACAAATAGTCTCCTAGGCAAAGTCAGCTACTCCCCCCTTCCCACCATCTTCCAAACTCAAGAGCTCCCTCAGAAATTCTTAGAGTTTTTCAATGGAAAAATTGACACTATCAGTGAAAAGCTAGATTCTACTGCACCTGTACATCCTCTGAATGACAAAGTTTACTGTGGACCTCCTTTGGCTTGTTTTAGTCCTGTTAGTCAAGACTATGTCAAAAAACTTTGTTTGCGATGCAGCCCTAAATCATGTGAACTTGATGCCATTCCCACTAACTTGCTCTTTCAGTGCATTGATGATGTCCTACCCCATCTTACTCATGTTATCAATACCTCTTTGTCCTCTGGTCACGTTCCTGAAATCTTCCGGTCCGCAGTGGTACGTCCATTGATCAAGAAACCTTCATTAGATAAAAATGTTTTAAAGAATTATCGGCCTGTATCAAATTTGTCATTTCTATCAAAATTATTGGAGAAGATCGTTTTGGAACAAATTCTAGAACATCTCGAAAAGAATCACCTTTTGAATCCTCATCAATCTGCTTACAGACAAGGCTATAGTTGTGAGACAGCACTCCTCCGTATAGTCAATGACCTCCTCTGCGGGCTTGACGATGGGAATGTTTCCTTATTAGCGATGTTAGACCTCTCTGCAGTATTTGACACGATCGATCATAATATTTTGTTCTCACGGCTTCAAACTTCCTTTGGATTCAAAGACACAGCTCTCGACTGGATTATCTCTTACTTGACTGGACGTACTCAGACAGAGTGTGTACAGGGAAGATACTCAGACAGTTCTCCTCTTAGGTACGGTGTGCCTCAGGGTTCTGTACTTGGGCCAGTCCTTTTTGTGCTGTATGCTAGTCCTGTGTCTGACGTCATCAGTGGTCACGCCATGTCGCATGAGAGCTTTGCTGACGATACTCAGCTTCATCAGTCGGCTCCCATTGCTGAAACTGACTCACTGATTTCTCGGACGCGGGGCTGCATTGCAGACCTGAAGGACTGGATGACAACCAACAAACTACAACTAAACGACGACAAGACGGAACTCATGTTCGTGACAAAACAGCCTAACCATCCTTCTCTGCCTTCAACTGTCACTGTCAATGACTGTGCTGTCTCTGTCTCCACCTCTGTCCGCAGTCTAGGGGTCATACTTGACCAATCCCTCTCCTTTGAGAAACAGGTTTCAAATATTTGCAAGATTGCCTATTTAGAACTAAGAAGAATCAGCTCTGTACGTCACCTTCTCTCTACAGATGCTACAAAAACTCTCATTTGTGCATTTGTCTTATCTAGAATAGATTACTGCAACTCACTTTTGGCCGGCCTTATTATTATTAATGGAGGTCATGCAACTTAAATATGTTAGTGGATTTAACGCGATGCCGTACTTTCAGAAGTCTTGGTATGAAGCTGCGTTACCATAGTTATCAATCAAGTCACCGATACCAACTAAAGGATATATATATATATATATACATATATATATATATATATATATATATATATATATATATATATTATAAGTACGCTTAAGTCGACGCTCCAGGGGAAACAGATTTTGCGTCGAGTTATGCGTACTTCGATGTATCCGTTTGTCACGGATATTTCGAATTTACTGTAGTTTTAGAGAAGACATATCTACTTACATGTAACTACTATAGGTGTATTATACAGTATAGCACGGGCACGTACGTGTGCGTGTGTGTGTGTGTGTGTGTGTGTGTGTGTGTGTGTGTGTGTGTGTGTTAGCTAGACGTGCCTTGTGGAGAGGGGGGGGGGGGTGGCAGAAGGGGAAGTGCGTGTAAATGTCTGTATGAGAGAGAGAGAGAGAGAGAGAGAGAGAGAGAGAGAGAGAGCTATGTGAATGTTTGTGAGAGGGGGGGGATGCTCTCTCTCTCTCTCTCTCTCTCTCTCTCTCTCTCTCTCTCTCTCTCTCTCAACTCAAAAACACTTATTCAACACCTTTTTTTTAGACATTCGATTTTGGGGGATTTAGTTTCCATTTAATCATTTCAACCGATTAAAACAAAACAAAACAAAACAAAAAACTACTAACAACGCCAGCAACAACACACATCATAATCACTTTGTGGAAAAAAGTACATTTGAACAGAGAAACTTTTAAAGAAGACAAACCAAATCCTTGCTCCTTGAAATGTTGAAGTGTTGAGAATACAAAGCCAAAATAAATCTGTTAGCTCATTAAAATGACAATAAAAACAAACAAGTATATTAAAAAAAGAATAAGAGAAAATAAAGATTAAAATCAACCTTCTTTTTCGGCAAACACAACGCTTAAGCCTACAAGCAATATTTCTGCCATCAGAAACCATCTGAATCATTTGTTTTGATCTAAATAATCAAACGAAAAGAAATGATCACACAGAGATAAATACTTTTTATCGGTTTAGCAATTACATTAAAATCAAAATAATCTTTTAGATTCAAAGGGGACTTACTTGTAATGAAAGTCCTGAAACTGAATGAAACAATCATTGAGACAGATATAACCGTCTTTACTGATCTAACAATTAACAGATTCTAATTGTTTCCCCTAGAATCTCCCCTTCTCCCTCCGTTCTCCCCCATCCCCTCCTCCCCTCCCCCCTCCAAATACATGTATCTATCTCAGACCAGGACTCCAATTAACTCCATCACAGCCTCATTTCATGCCCAGGGCTATCAGAATTACCGATTCTTGTTAAATGCCACCAGAATCCCCCCCACCCCCCCCCCCCACCCCCCATGATCTTTCTGTTTCCTTTTTTCTTTGTTTGGATATATATATATATATATATATATTAAGAATATTTTTTAAATGAAGTGTTAAAATCAACAAGCTTGTTTCGAGCCTCTTGCTCTCGTCAGGATATTCTTTTGGGGCACGCTATCTGTCTTTTATAGCGGGCGGGACTGATTCCGTTTCTGCATGTGTGAGTCGCTGCACGTGTGGTCTGTGGTTCTTGTTGGGGTCTGTTCAGGTGGAGTGCGCTAACAAAGATTTCCATTTGTGCCTGCAATTGTTTACTATTTCTACTTTTGTATTCAAAGTTGCTAGGTGTGGTTTACATAATATTAACCATTTTTCTGTGGAGCATAGATTGCATTTTTTAAAAATATTGTTGTATGGTATTGCCTTTTTATGATTTTCCATGATATGCTGTAGTCTATTTTTTTCATCTTTGAGTCTCCAAATGTATTTACTCAGCTTTGTTTGTTTTTTGTATTTTTCTTTTTTGAATGACTGTTTATGGTTTGCGTATCTGGTTTTGAAAGTGTTTTCAGTAATCCCTATATATGTTTCTTTTTCATTTTCTGATGTTACCGTAGCTTGGTATACAATATTGCTGTGAAGACATTTGTTGCTTAGGGGGCACTGTTCTTTTTTAGTGCAGTTGCAAGATGTCCTTTCGGCACCCTTCTCTGTTGCATTGCTTTTCGTTTTGTTAGATGAGTCAATTATGTTTTTAAGGTTGGGCATACATGAGTATGATAGTTTAATGGTGTTTTTGTTGAATATTTTGAACAGTTTGTGTACTTTGGGGAATGATGTTGCCAAGATTTTAAAGAATTCTTTTCCTACGTTTGTTTTTACTTGTCCATCGTATGGGGGGTTGTACCATATGATCTTCCTTTTCCTGTTTTTCTTATTTCTGTTCGTGTTATTATTGTCTGGGCTGTATTGTAGTTTGTAATTGTAACCACTTTTTTGTAATGCTTCTTGGTATTCTGTTGCTGCATTATTGAATGCATTTTCATTGCATGATAGGTTGGATAGTCTCTTGTTTATACCATTGGGTATTGTTTTTAGTATAGATGGTGGATGGTTGCTTTTGATGTTTACATAGATTGGTATGTCCTTGGGTTTTTTGTATGGTTTGTACACATTGTCATTGAGGTCTAATGTTATGTCTAGGTAATTCACTACAAATCAAACAGAACTGAGTAAATACATTTGGAAACTCAAAGATAAAAATAGACTACAGCATATCATGGAAAATCATAAAAAGAGCAACACCATACAACAATATTTAAAAAAATGCAATCTATGCTCCACAGAAAAATGGTTAATATTATGCAAACCATACATAGCAACTTTGAACACAAAAGTAGAGATAGTGAATAATTGCAGCACAAGTGGAAATCTTTGCTAGCACATTCCACCTGAACAGCCTAACAAAAATCACAGCCTCACGTGCAGCAAATAAGATCGGCACGCAAACAGAGATGAAATCAGGTCCGCACGCCATAAAAGATCGTTGGCGTGCCAATTGAAGCCATCCTGAGGATGAGATATATATCTTGATAATCTTGAAACAAGCTTGTAGATATATTTTAGCACTTCATTTTTAAAATATCTTTAGCAGTATATATAATATATATAATATATATAATATATATATATATTGTGTGTGTGTGTGTGTGTGTGTGTGTGTGTGTGTGTGTGTGTTTTCACACCTCATCCACGCAGAAAAGAAACTTAACTCACAAGATTAATATCTTCATTACCTGACATCCATTAAATCTTTACGTTAAAACAATAGCTTAGTTTACTTAGCATTCCTAAACATACAAACATGTGCGCATATTAAACCATGCAAAACTGAGTCCACTGATCATGAAAGTATTGTTACAGCACATTATACAATCACACTTTAAAAAAAAAAGATTTGTGCAGACCCATGCGCTTATGTCCAGTCTGTTTCGATAAGATGGTATAGATGATTAAAAAAGAATCAGAACACACACACACACACACACACACACACACACACACACACACACACACACACACACACACACACACAACACATCAGGTTGAGTGGAGCAAAATTTTGAGACAGTGACTGAAAAACACACGACTTCCAAAAGGGAATCAAAGTTGAGGGACAGGGGAGCGATATTCTACTAGATAGTTTTCAGAATATAGTATCATGTCACCATCTAAGTGACACAAATGATTTGATGCAAAAGCAAACTGCCAAGAATCATATTTCTCAACGGAAAAAAAAATCCGGGAGGAGAATGGGGAGATACCAACAGCAAGAACGGAATGAACTTCTGGGAAAAGTAAAGACTGCCCTATAGACGTTGAACGGTAATTATTCGTCATTAGAATTCATGGTGTAACGCAATTATTAATTGTAAAAAGAACAACACAATTTTTTTTTTTGTCTTAATTAATGTCCCCCTCACGTATTGTGTTCGTTTTATGTGTGTACAGACACGTCCAAAATCATATCTAAAACTAATGCAGAGTAATTTAATAGCAAAATAATACGAAATAAAAATAAAGCTAAAACAACAAAGCCAGAAAAGGCCTATGTAGTTTTGTTACATTCAGTTCAATGTAACACATGAGAACACTAATCAACTGAAACAGATGTAAAAGCCACTCCAAATTCCTGCAACAGTAGATTTCAGTGGTCAATTCAAGGCACACAAAGCACTCTTTCAAAGTGTTTACAGAGATTTCTGATGCAGAATTTTTCTTCGCTGAAGTTGATCAGAGGCCCGGGAAACAGCGGCTTGTAAGACAGCCACATCCTGCTTGTTGGGGAGACAGCTGTGTAAACCACAACTGTTGTTTGCATCATGGTGGCAGCTGCCAAAATCTCCACGTCTGAGCCCCATGACCCTAGCTTTAGTGTGTTCTCATTGAGATATTCTTCAAGATTTTGTCCCAAGTATCTGGAGAACAGAAAATCTACGATTTGTGCTCGAATTTCTTTGTGGAAGTTTTGTGTCCCACACACTTCTAAACTCAAGGCACGATACAGACGGTTGCCATCCCCAACTATATTGCTGACATCTTTGGGGGCTGTCAGGACTGCCTGCCGTTTCCGTTCTGGCAACATGCGGGGCCAGGGGAGACCAAGCCGTGCACATTGTCACACACGCCAGCATGCATTTGTTGGAACGAATGCTTGCTCAGGTCCCATTTGATAGCCTGTGACGAAGACTCTCTCGTCGCCTATTTCCTCCCGTTTTCTCCGACCCCCTTTTCTGTCGCCCCCCTCTATGTCTCTTTCTCCTCTCTTTCCACAGTCTCCTTCATACTTTCTGTTATTCTCCTCTGTGTCTCTTTCTCTTCTCTCTCCACAGTCTCCTTCACTCTCTCTGTGTCTGTTTCTCCTTTCTCTTCACACTCTCTGTCACTGTCCGTTGTGTCTGTTACTCCTCTCTTTGTACAGTCTCCTTCACTCTCCCCTATGTCTGTTTCTCCTTTCTCTCCACAGTCGCCTTCACTCTCCTCTATGTCTGTTCCTCCTCTCCTCCCACAGTCTCCTTCACTCTCCTCTACTTTCTCCTCTCTCTCCACAGTCTCTTTCGCTCTCTGTATCACTCTCCTCTATGTCTCACTCTCCTCTCTCTCCACACTCGCCTTCACTTTCTCTGTTACCATCTTTCCTCTCTCTGTCACGTCTTCTTTCTCCCAGTCTTTGTCATTTTCCACACATGTACTTTCTCTGTTGTCTTTCTGGCCTTGCTTCAGTTTTTCATTCTTACTCCTTGATTCTCACACCATTTTCTCTCACTTCCAGCTGGCATTTTCTCGCTTTCCCTCCTCACGCCTTCCTCTCTCTTTATACCTTTCCTTCCAAAAAAAAACTGATTGATTGTAGTTTGACTCATAACATTGGCCACATGTCTGTTGAGACTCTCTGTAAACTCGTGGAACTGGTCCAGGAGACTCTGGGACCCACGGGTTTGCATACAGTAGATGTTGATTTTGTGCACATAATCCAAGTACCTCTTTGTATGTGACATGCTCTGGCTCCCCACAGTCATCATGCTCGGAATCCGAATCAGAATGGTCACTGACTACTGCTGTTGATGGAGCTGATGATGGCTGTGGGCAGTGTGATGTGTTCTTTGGTGTCGCCTCGCAGCTCGATGTCTGAAGATCTGCATCAATGTCAAAATCATCCTCTGCTTTAATGTCCCATGCACTGCACAGTCTGGACAGAAGTGGTTCCGGCTCTGCATCTTCATCGCTGGAACATGCACTTGGAACACTGCTGGAAGAGTGGTCACAAACCCAGCCTTTCTAAAGCAGTTTCTGAGGGTGGTGGACGTAACACGATCCCATGCCTGTTTCAGTGTTGCCATGGCGTCGAGAAGACTGATGTGAAAGGTTTCTTTTGGCATTCCAGCGACCAGATTTGTGACCAGTTTCGATAGGTTGGCTGTTCTGTAGTGCACCTTCACATTCTGTCTGATCCCTTGACCAAGTGGCTGCAGCTTTGTTGTGGCATTGGGAGGTAGGAACAACAGCTCGTGGCCTTCAGATGATGATGAAACTTCCCATGTGCAGAGCAATTGTCCATCGCCAGCAACACTTTCCGCTTTTGAGAATGCATTGGATAGATCAAATTTTGTCAACCAGTTCTCAAATAGCTCTGCAGTCATCCACGCCTTGACGTTAGCATCGTATTCAACTGGCAGCGTTTTGACACCGGTGAAACACCGTGGCCTCTTAAACCGTCCTATGGTGAAGAGTGGCATTTTCTCAAAGCCATCCATATTCGTGCGGGCAAGGAATGTAATTCTTTCCTTTGATTTCTTGCCACCAAAGCATTTCTCAGATTTGAACGTCAGTGTCTTATCTGGCAAAAGACGCCAAAAGAGGCCACTTTCATCAGCGTTGAAAATGTCTTTTGCTTGATATCGGCGTAGGGTAGGTATTAACACGCTCTCAGTCCATGCGTTTGTAGTTTACTCGTCTACAGAGTGTCGTTCACTGCTCATTGTCTTGAAAACAATAGCATGTCTCTTTTTGAATCTGGATACCCAGGCATTGTTGCAGTGCCAGTCTGGTATGCCCAAATGCCGAGAGAACTCCTCTGCTTTCTGCTTGAGAATTGGACAACTAACAGGAACATTAGCTGACCTTGCATTGGCAAACCAGTCAAGAAGAGCTTGGTCGATGCTCTGTGTGCAGCATGGCGAACTCTCTGCTTTCTGGAGTCAGTCTCGCCGCTGAAATACAGCTTCTTGTATTTCTCGCGGTCCCTCACGATAGTTGACAATGTGTTGGGCGGAATGTTAAACTCGTCTGCTATGTTTTCCCGTTTCTTCAAAGGATTTCTCTCAACTTCACGAATTAGATCCAGTTTGCGCTTCAGAGACAGCGTTTTTAATTTACGTTCAGCCATGGCGAACTATGATCGCAGAATGAGTCGTATGGCTTCACAATTTGTCCTCTTAACAAAGTCAACAGTATCGGAGCACGTTTTTTTTAATTGGGTGAAAAGTAACTTGAATAGATCCAGACGTTGGCCTATATTCACGCAAAAACGACAAAGACGTGTGCTGTGGGGGGAGGGAGGAGGGGAGGAGGAGAGAGAGAGAGAGAGAGAGAGAGAGAGAGAGAGAGAGAGAGAGAGGAAGAGAGAGAGGGGAGAGAGAGAGAGACTCGCACACACAGGCACATACACTGTCACACAAACTCATGGTTACATTTTAATCATACAAACAGCAACAACAGATAAAAATTCTCTCTCTCTCTCTCTCTCTCTCTCTCTCTCTCTCTCTCTCTCTCTCTCTCTCTCCTTTGACTTCGACTTATCAGTGAATACAGGTGGGGTAAACACTTCGAGTTACATGAAAATCGAGATACACGACTTTCGACATATCCGTTTGAAAATTAGTCTTTCAAAGAGCACGAACGGCCGGGAAATGAAAAAGACGTCGAGTTACGCGAACTTCGACTTATCCCTTACTCGAGTTACGCGTACTGAGATATATATATATATATATATATATATATATATATATGTTTTCCGCCAATTTTCATATTCTTATTATAGAATATTGGTTCCGCTAGAAGTTCCTCTGGTGTTTAAGGTTCGACTTCATTTCTAAACATTTGATATATCTTAAAAGTATCCTACCAAAATTTGTTGGTGTGGTTATATTTGGAGAAGAAATCAGGACCAAATAGCGTCCAATTTTCTGCTTCTTTAAAACAATGAAAGAACACTTGTTTCCATTTATGATTACTATTATGTAATTTTCGAAACCACATTAATTTCAATGCATTCATATAGCAGTAAATATTTGGTTTTCCCATTCCACAGTCACGTATATTTTTAACTGACGTGTTTCTATTAATTCTATCACGTTTATCATTCCATATAAACTTAAAGCAATTTTTTTTAGATTTACAATAAAGTTGTCGGGAGGGTTTGGAAGTAACAACCATAGATGAACTACTTTTGACAGAACCATTGATTTTAGTACAGCAACCCTTCCAAGGGGGGTTATCAATCGCTTCATCCATATATTTAATGATATTTTTATTTCTTGGAATTTTTCATCAAAATTTAGCCGTGCACAATCTTCCAGGTCATTAGAAAAATATATACCAAGTATTTTAAATTTTGGGGATTCCGGTTAAATGTGAGGTGTGGCATGAATTTGATATCACTGTTCATCTTTCTGCCGAGCCAAACAACAAAATGTTTTCCCAACATTAATCTGTAATCCCAATCTGTTTCCAAAATCTGTTAATACCTTGAAAGTTAATTCAAATGTTTTTCTGTCCCTGTTTGGAATAGTTCGGTGTCATCCGCAAATTGCGATATCTCATGTTGTGTTTGTCCTATTTGAATTCTTTGATGCTTGTGTTTTCTCGTATCATGATTGCTAAAATTTCAGCACAGAGTATGAATAAGTATGCTGAAATCGGGTCACCCTGTCGGCAGCCTCTCTTTATTTCGAACCATGGAGACAATTGACCGTTTACTAAGACTGTTGATTTGATATTGTAATAGAAAGTTTTGATCCACTTTTTTATGTCTTTATGGAAACCATATGCGTCTAAAACTTTAAACATGAAACCCCAGTCAAGTGAGTCGAACGCCTTTTCAAAATTTAAAAATCATTCCCATCTATGAATTCTTATATTCACAATCTTTGAATTAACAAAAGCTATATTCTTGATATTCTTAAACAAGCCCAAACTATTCTTGTCTATAAGTCTGGAGTTAAAACGTACCCCTCAAATAACAGACCTATTTGAATATTATCAATTCTGTCAAAACATTTAAGTCTATACACATATGTCACACATTTTGCAAAACAACTTGCTTCGTCCTCATCAATCAGGGCTTAGAGAAAATCATTTTTACCAAACTGCTGTAACTAACGTCGTCGAGGATTGGCTCCTTAATATCAATGAAAACAAATTTACGGGGGTATTGTTTATCAACTCTACAAAAGCTTTCGATGTCATTGACCATAATTTGCTGCTACCTAAGCTGGCCTTATAACGACTATGCTACCCAGCCTTTTCTGTTGTTAGATCTGTTCTTTCTAACCATCATCATAGGGTTTTCTTGGGTAACGAACAATTGCAATTCCAGACACAAAAATATGGTATCCCCCAAGGATCTATTTTTGGTCTACTTCTTTTTTCTCTATATAGTAATGTTCTTCCTTATGCATTTCGCAAGGCGTATGTGAACTATTTGCAGACAAGATGTCTATTCATTTGAGACATTCTGATATAAAACAATTATCAACGACTTTGTAAGGCAATTTCAGTCACCTAAATGTTAGTCACCTAACTGGATGGACTGCGCTGAATCGCATGTCCTCGAGCTAATAAAACCCTGAATAAATAATGACAACTTCGAAAAAAAAAAACCGACAAAACTAACCTTCAGTCTGTCTTCTAAGCACATGGGGATACAGTCATTAAGGAAGTAGATACTCTCAAACTCCAAGGAGTTACCATTGACAATAATCATTCCTGGTCACCACATGCTGACAGATTATGCCAACGCATTTCCAAAGAGTTATTTCAGCTTTCAAAATTTTTGGAATTTCTTCTATGCTACAGCACGAAGAAAGTCATCTACATATTTATGTCATTATCTATTGATATACCTCAACATCTGTAATCTGTGTAATGCAAACACATTTACATATCTAAACAGAATCCATTGATGGTCTCTGATGCCTGAAATTTCAAAATCGGCCAGTTTGGCGATCATTGTAGACGATTTAGCACTGGATATCCTGCCATTATCCTATAATCTACAGCAGAGCATAGCTGTTGTGATGTATCAAATAATGAATGAGTTTGTGCCTCCTACACCAGTCAGCATCACTCATATTTTTGTTTTCCATGAGGAATCTGGATGACTGAGATGTCATCACAAGATCAATAGGGGAAATGGGTCATAAAATCCATGTATAGGTGACCAACATGGAACTGACTCATCCTCGAAGCCTTGGACAGCCCAAAGAGGAGTGAAACGTTAGCGAATACATCAAACGCACACAAGTTGGACACAGACATCTATCTAAATGCGAACGAATGTCCATCAGTAATGAAACCGACAGATCTGCTGGATACGTGAGAGTCAATGAAGGATGGAGAATGGGGAAAAACGAAAAAAAAAAAAAAAAAAAAAAAAGAGGGAGAAAAGGTGGGGGAAATAGCAGGATAGAGGCCCCACTTTAAGAAATAATAACAGAAAAAAGGAAAGAAAACGGTTGTAATAAGGTTAGAGAGACTCAAGACTCAAGATGATTTATTCATATTAGGCCTCAGCCCATCATGACGGGGAACGTGAACATTTAACCAGATAAGGATATACAACAGATTCAGATTAAAACTATGATGATATTAATTGTAATCATGTACACTTCAATCAGTCATAGCACCTCTTAGTTTAAATCCTTTATACAGAAACAAAGAAAGGTTACGTACATCTTCGGGTATAGTCGATGACATCAACAGACTCAATTTAAACAGTGAAGGATGTCTATAATATTTGGGCTTAATTAACATTTCACGTATATGTCTGAGTGCTGGGCAACAGAGAACAAAATGCACCTCATTTTCTTGGCTCTCAGTGCTTAATGGACAACTGAAGTCATTACACATACACATTTTATATCGATATCGATGTACTGCCAGCTCAGAAATCCCCAGCCTAAATCTAGTGGTAATATATTTCAGATGCGTTATCAATATCAAAATGTAAGTAAGGTTTTAAGCTGTGATCACTGCAACAAGTTCTATACAAGGTGAATCTATCACTAGTTTGGATATGATCGGACCAGGTTTGCCACCGACAGTCAATAAGCCTTTGTCGGAAGCAACATATAAATTGTGAACACTGTCGACACATTGACTGGCCCAAACAAAACCAAATCCATATTTAAACAAGCATAAGCGAACATTGTGGCCCAGTTTTTCTTACCTCTTGCATCCAGGTCATACAACATATATACGCTTTACGTGGAATCCTGTAGCTCTCCATTTGGATCAACTTAAGCCAGTAACGAATACACTGAACAGCAGAATTTATATACAATGAATATCAATTCGTTTCACCATAAATAAGATCATTCGGTGTTCGCCTGTCCACCCCATAAAATTTCTTCAAAGCAAATAAATGGACTGATTCACAGTGAATAACGGCATTATCTAGACCCCACAATCCAGAGACATACTGCACAATTGGCTGTATCTGAGAATCAAATAATTTCATGAACAAATTAAAAGAATTGTTATTTAGCACATACAACCTTTTCAGAAGATAAATCAGAACACTTTTAGCTCTGCTTGCAAGGTCTTTGCATGCAGCGGTAAAACTCAAGCATGTGGAGAAGAATTATCCTAAGTATTTATACACATTTACTGCAGCAAAGTCACGCCATTATATAGCCATCTTTCTCTCACACTCAAATAGCCACCCTTCCTAAATACTATAATATTGCTCTTAATCATATATAACTTTAAGCTGAAGAGATGTTGTGGCACGCTGTAAACTATTCAATTGAGTCTGCAAACCTGTAACTGTTTCAGCCATCAAAACGACATCATCAGCCAACAACAGAATCAACAATTCAAATGCATCTAGCGAAAATCGAGCACCATGTCTTCCATTGTTGATCACTTCAACCGCTAGTTCATTAATGAAAAGAGAAAACAGAACGGGACTGCACGCATCTCCCTGTCTTAAACCAGATGTGCAGGCAATGTAATCTGTTGTCAGAGAACCACATCGAACTCTAGCTTTAACATCATTGTACATGCTCTTAATGCATTTAAATAATTTACCTTTATGCCATTTTTAAAGAAAACTGCCCAGAGAAGATTCGATTAATCGTGTCAAATGCTTTTTTGAAACCAATAAATGCAACATAAAATTTCCGGTTGTAACAAAACTGTTTCTGAATGAGAGCTAGTAAAGAAAACATGTGGTCGACTGTTGAGTGTCCTTTCTTAAATCCGGCTTGACACTCACCTGTGATGTTGTTTTCTTCCACCCATTCTTGCAATCTGTTATTTATTACTATACCAAATACTTTCCCCAACATCACTCAAAGAAATCCCCCTATAATTGTTTGGATTATTAATATCACCTTTCTTGAAAACAGGTTGAATAACAGATTCAGACCAGCTGTCAGGGAATTCACCGTTATCAAACAATTTGTTAAATAATTTGAAGAAAAAAATGAACTACTTGATCGTTTGAATTCTTATAGAACTCTGCAATAATACCATCAGGACCAGCTGCTTTATGGTTTTTTAGTTTTCTAAAAACAAGACAGAATTTCTTCTTTAGAAATTGGACGATTCATGTAGCTTTCCGTTTCATCCTCTACTGAGTCCTCATTTACCACATTGTCAGTATCCGTATCCAACAATGCTTTAAAATGTTGAAACCAGGAATCAATAGATATGTTATTTCTAGGCTGTTTTCTTTTGAAAGATGCAATATGGATAACGTCCCAAAATTCTTTTTGGTTTTTCACTGATAATATAAGTTTTCTAACAATGCTTGGTTGAACTGTTTTCGTTTCCGCTTTAATAAATTTTTGTACTCACGTCTTGCAATAACATATTCATCTTTCTTTTTAGTTACTTTTTATTACTGAATCTACTTCTCTTGAGATTCCACTGCACGACGAAATACCCACAACAATCTTCTGGTGTTTCTTTTACAAAGTTTACATTCTAAATCGAACCATTTACTTGAAGTTCCATGTTATTAAATGATGTTCGTTTTTTCATGGAATCATCACTCTCTCTAATACAATCATTAAAAAACTTCAAAGCATCATTCACGTTAACGTCAAGTAAATCAATCGCAAGACCAATGTTGGTGTGAATTTCTCTACTGCACAAAATACTGGTATATACATCAGCACACTTCTCATCCCACACAAATTTGTGCATGACATGATCCTCTTTTTGCATACAGAGATCAGGAGATTGCACCTTCGGAAAAACAACACATGCTGTCACTGGCAAGTGGTCAGAATCAATACGATCAACGACTGATACCTCACAATAGTCAAACAATATCATAAAAGGTTCACGTGAAAAAACGAAATAGTCTGTGACACTGCTCCCAGAATCGGATATAAATGTGTAGCAACCTTCACAGTCGCCTTTGCACATGCCATTCATAATGCTCAGATATAATGCAGTGCACACATTCAACAATGATTTCTCATAGTTATCAGAGAGAGAGAGAGAGAGAGAGAGAGAGAGAGAGAGAGAAGAGAGACAGAGACAGAGACAGAGACAGAGAGACAGAGAGATAATCAAGCACGAGTCATAGAAATTACCAGTTCAGAAAGCACAAATCTTAGTTGTTTTGTTACTAGAGTGGAATGAAGGAGGAAAGGAGGCAGGAGCTAGACGGAGTGTGTGTCTGTTTGTGTAGGGAGAGGGTTGGAATGAGGCTTCGCTTTCATAGTTCTTATAGCATTGATATGTAGTGTTTCATGCTGTAATCACTGAATACTATTTTCTGAAGACGTAAAGGTACACACACCAGACTCATATCCTCTTCTTCCTTATATTCTTCCTCCACCACAACCTCTCTCTCTCTCTCTCTCTCTCTCTCTCTCTCGGGGCATGCGCGAAAATGGCGACGAACTACCAGCTTCCGTCAACCTTTCTCCACAAGAAGTGTCCCCCTGGCGTCACCAGCTTTCATTTCAAGAGTTATTGTGTGCAGATGGGGTCGTCTTAAGCTAAAGTACCAAACTCTAAGCCAAAATGATTGACATAAACTTGTGGAGGGCCAGAATAGGGTGTTTTTATGCCTCACTCAAATCTGGGGCAACTATGACGTCACAGCTGCGTGTCACGGGTTGTTGTGCAGATGTGTCACTGAGCGATGTTTTGGTTTTGTACTGTCTTCTTCTCCTCGGCGCAGGACTTGGCATGTGTGTGTTGACAAACATTTCAAGGATTATAAACTGTCAAAGTGGCTGGGTGTCCCTCAGGGAGAAAACATGTTTGGAACAATGTCGCACACGGAGAACACGTGGTTTCCGAACAGTCAAGGCCATTCGTACAGTGCCCTACATGTGTTAGTGCTCGTCTCTCTGTGTGCTGCCAACGCTGTGCTGTTAGTGTAGAGAATCCTGTTGAGTGGCGACATTCAGGTAAACCCGGGGCCTGATCATTCTGCGCAGCAAGGAGAAGATGGGAAAGGTGTGCCATCACGTGAGAGCGGGGACCTGACAGTTTCAATAGAAACAGAGGTGAATCAAGGCTTTGTGTCCAGTGATGCCCTCACTGAAATATGAGCAGCTATCCAGTCACAGCTACGAGAACAAAATGACCAAATGAAACTGATGAGAGGGGAACAGTCGGAACATAACGTGCTTGTACGATCAGAGTTAAACACTATCAAAGACAATCTGCAACAAGTTTCAGAAAGATGTGAAGACATTAGTCAATGTTGTTGCAAACTGGAACACGATAATGCAAGGTTCTCTGACAGAATGGAAGACATGTCTGCTGAAATAGGTAACTTGCTTGGTGAAATAGTGGAAAGAAGAAATGAATGTGTCCATCTGTCATCTCAGATCTCTGAACTGAAGGAAGAAGTCGTCAAACTATACGACGATCTTGACAAATTAAATGCCCACTCAAGACGAGAAAATCTACGTATATTTGGTGTGGCACCTGTCAGTGACAAAGAGGACTATGATGCATGTGCACGTGCTGTGTGTGTAACTCTCAACAGTGTGGATAATAACAGAGCATGGGTGGAGAACGATATTGCGAGAGCACATCGTGTTGGACAAGCTAGAATGGGTGAATACAGGCCTATGATTGTTAAACTAAAACGATGGAAAAACAACATGGCTCTCATCCAAGATAAAGCACTCAGGAGCAATCTGGAAAGGAAAGGGGTCAGACTTGCCAATGATCTGACACGAAGGCAAGCAGATTTGGTTGCTACTGCCAAGAGAGAGGGGAAATCAGCCTTCTTTGTACGAGGTAAGCAGACGATTGGCCCTCGGAGACCCGATCCCAGGGGCCACATGGAAGTGCTAGCAGCATCACCTGGTGTTACGCCAGGGATTTCCCAGCAGGAGTTCCCCAGCCAGGGGTTTCCCAGCCACGCACAGCTGATCGACAGAATGTGGGCCAGCCCTCTTCCCTCCCTCTCGACAAATCGCGACCCAGCCAGCCAGGTGACGTCACATCAGGATCCCCTGACCCACGTGACCAACTTTCGGCCAGTGAAAATATACCTTGCGTTGTGACTGACCCTGATACTGACTTTCAGTCTCGTGCAAATCGAGCACCGAGTAGCCAGGGACAGCACAGCGACAGTGTTAACACACCAAGTAGGCAGGGGACAGGAGCGCGTCCAAAAACAGTGGGCGGTACAGTTAGCGTGAGCAGAGGCCAGATGGTTCTGCACAATAATTTGCGCGGGCGGTCTGTTCAATCGAACAAAGCAGTTCAGGCGCATGATGTATATGTGACACACGGCAGGTCTCTCCGTTCTGGCGCCCCTCGTAATTCGCCTAATTAGGACAGGGCGGATCATTGTATCAACGAGTTTTCCCTTCTGTCGTATAACATAGAAAATGTGTACAACAAACTTGCAGATGCCTCCTTTATTGATTATGTTTCTTCTTTTGACTTCGTTTGTTTGACAGAAACATTTATTGATGACTCATTCGATTTCAGTTCTGTTTTTATTGATTATGCAAAATTCTATTGTCCTGCAAGAAAGTTATCTGTTCATGGCAGAAACTCTGGTGGCACATTATTGCTGGTACGAAATACGTTTGCAAGTTTTATTTCACAAATTAAGGTCGAATATGATAATGTGATTGTTGTTAAAATTGATAAATGTGTGTTTGGGCTGAACAAAGATGTTATACTGATTGCATGTTATATTGTACCTGAAGGTGGACCTGCATACAATTTAACAGAACTTAAAGATGGGATACTCATTCTAGAAGAAAATGTATTACAAAATATTGACAAAGATGATGTTTATTTGCTTGTGTGTGCTGATATGAATGCCAGAACAGCAAGTGAACAAGCAAATGAGGAAACATGCTTAATGATGATGATGATGATGATGATGATGATGATGATGATGATGATGAAGGTTATGTTTTAGAGCACTCATCAAAAGACTCAAAAGACACAATAATTAATGATTTTGGCAGGTCATTGTTAGACTTTTGTTTTCTGTTTGATTTGTTGATTTTGAATGGTGCTTGTGCAATGGATCCAGATGGAGAACTTACATTTGTATCCACAAATGGCAGTAGTGTTGTGGATTATTTTCTTGTGTCAAAAGAGATGAAACCATTTTGTGGTGTAAAAATTGCCGATCAACTTTTTTCTTGGCACCTACCTGTGGAGATGTACTGGAAAAATGGCTGTGTAGAAAATAATGTCACTTTTGTGCCACAGGTGGGTGAGGAAAGGGTGGTCTGGTCAGATAAGTATGCAGACATATATAAAGATGAACTAAATTCTTCAGACTTACCAGCCACCATGGCAAAGTGGTTAGCGTCACGGACTCCCGGCTGGGAGGTCGTGGGTTCGAATCCCATCAGAGTCATGTGGGTTTTTCTGCCCCGACCGGCTCCTACCCAGAGTTGAGTTTGCTGCGGACTCATTTGGGAAGACTGGGACCACACAGTCGAGTTTCATCCACTTAATGGATGCGTTTCTGAGAGTGTTGCTCAAATTTCCTGACCAACACTGCAGGTGCCTGTATCTCTCGGGCCTGGTTGATGCTGGGATATATTATGAAAGGAAGCGTAGAGTACACCCTGTCATGTAGTCTCAGACCGAAATGGAAATCTGTAGCATCATCTTAATCATCCTCATTCTCATCGATCAGCATAAAAAAATGTTTCAAGTTCTGTGGCCCTTCATGCCCTGCTTTCATGGTGACCTCAATTTCGATGTCGTCTCCATGTCTGTGGTCTTGGTTTGGTTCCGTCGGGTCACCGGTATCGGCGAGTCCATGGGGGCGGTCGTTGGACGGATGTGGTGGCGCCCTCCGAAGGGAGAGCTCACTCACGCCGGCTCCGCGACTTAGCAATTATTGTCATCAGTAGGGGGCTTAGTAGGTGGTGTCCTGCGTATGTTAGATCAGAACAGGCGCCACTGAACACCACCGAAGTGACTCGGCAGCAGTGCAGTGTCTCCTCTGGTGTGTTGCCACTTGATGACTTGACATTGACTGCTCCCTGTGGATTGCCGGTGCCAGGGCTGTGGCGGGGGCCGACCAAGCTGTGGCTGTGGATGGGGTGTCGGAATGAGCGGCATGGGTGCACTGTCTCTGAGGTGGCATAGAGGTTGGGATGGCAAAAAAAAAAAAAAATTCTTCAGACTTTAAGCATTGCATTGAGAGAAGCATAGACGCTATGAATGTAGATGTAAACAGTTCTGTTGAGCTCTTTGTAAATGCACTATGTGGTGCTGCTGCTTGTATGATCAGATTAGTTGGCAAAAAAACAAAACAGTTTGATGAATGGTTTGATGTTGAGTGTAGACAACAAAAGAGATTGGTGAAAAGGCTTTTACAGAAATTTCAAAGAACTAAAACAAAACTAGTAAAGGAAGAAAATAAACAACTTTATGTTGAAGAAAGAAAGATGTATGTGAATCTGCGAAAAGAGAAAAAAAAGAGAATATGATGAAAAAAGATTACAAGGACTAAAAGAATGCATAAACGACCCAAAGTTATTTTGGGCAACTATAAGATCAGTTAATAGAAAGAATATTGTGTATAACAATATCAGTATTCAACAGTGGTATGAGCACTTCCACAGTGTATTTAATATTTTTGATTCTGCCCCAGAGCATGCTACTGCAGACTTTAAAGACAGTGAAGGAGAAGATGATGGTAATGAACCCCTTTTCCATGATCAAATAACAAAAGAAGAAGTTGAAGCTTGTGTGAAGAAACTGAAACCTAGTAAAAGTTGTGGGCCTGACAAAATTTTGGGTGAGATGCTCAGACAAGGAAATACACTAGTAGTTGACTATTTAGTTTTATTATTCAATAAATTATTTGATAGTGGAACATTTCCAATAGATTGGTGCAAATCTATCATTGTGCCTATCCACAAAAAAGGATATATAAATAATCCAGACAACTATAGGGGAATTGCTTTAACTAGTGTGGTTAGTAAGGTATACACTCGCATTTTAAACAGAAGGTTAACCAGTTGGGCTGAGAGAGAAGGAAAAATGATTGAGGAACAAGCAGGATTTAGGGCAGGATATAGTACAGTGGATCATATATTTACTCTGTATGCACTGGTTCAGAAATATCTTATGAAAAATTCCAAGTTGTATGTGGCCTTTGTTGATTTTAAAAAGGCCTTCGACTCTGTGAACAGAAATATATTATGGCATGTACTTAGGAAGTCTGGTATAAAAGGGAAAATGTACTTTGCTCTGAGGGATGTTTATGATTCTGTCCTTGCATGTGTACGTGATAAATGTAATTATTCTGAATATTTTGGTTGTCCTCGTGGCGTAAAACAAGGGTGTCTTTTGAGTCCCCAGATGTTTACGTTTTTTATTAATGAACTAGTCATTGAAATGTCGAAAAAGGGAAGACATGGAATCCAACTTGCACCTGGAGCTCTTGAAATATTTTTGCTGTTATTTGCAGATGATATGATTTTACTTTCAGACACTGTTATTGGGTTGCAGAATCAACTAAACGCATTGAAACAAGAGGCAGATAAATTACAACTGACTGTCAATCTTGAAAAATCTAATATAATGGTGTTTCGTAAGGGAGGTCACCTTTCACAACAGGAAATATAGTAGTATGGCAACTTGGAAGTTAAAGTTACAAATGCATACAAGTACTTAGGGATGGTATTTACAACCAAATTAATTTTAAATACTGGATGGCTAGAAATGTGTAGAAAGGGAAAAAAGGAGTTGTAGAAATTCTGAAATCCATGAGGAAGTTGAGATCAATTGATTTTTCCATTTTTTGGAAATTGTTTGACACCCAAATACAACCCATGATAACTTATGCCGCAGAAATTTGGGGCTTTCAGAAAATATTTATATGGAAAGAGTTCATGCTTTTGCTATTAAAGGATTTCTGAGTGTTCCAATTCGTTCATCCAATACCTTAGCTTATGGGGAAACTGGGAGATATGCTCTCTTTATTGTGACTTACATAAAATGCATTAAATACTGGATAAAGTTGATACGACTTTCTTCAACCCGGCTATGCAGACAAGCTTATGATATGTTACTCTCACAGTCTGAGACAGGGAAAGCAAATTGGGTCAGTCAAGTAAAACGTGTTCTTACTGTGAACGGGTTTGGTCTTGTTTGGCTTTGGCAAGAGGTAGGTAATGAAAGGGAATTTATATCAGAATTCAAGGATCGTATTATGTCATGTTTTAAACAAAATTGGCACTCCAAAATTGAGGAAAATGAAAGATATTCTTGGTTTCATTCATTTAAAAGTATTTTCCAGACAGAAAAATATCTGTTATTAGTTACAAATAAGTGGCATAGGAGCATGTTAGTGAGATTTAGAAACCGAACTCTTGGTCTGAACAATAATAAGAGATGGTACTATAGCGATAAAATTAACAATTTGTGTAGCTTTTGTTCAGATAAAAATCATGCCTTCAAGGAAAATGAAGAACATTTTCTGTTTCATTGTGAGTTGTATAAAGACTTAAGAAGTAAATGTAAAGTTTTCGAAACAAATGTTGCAGTCCACAATGACTTATGTGGGCTGTTATGCATTGAAGATGAAGAATTGCTCCAATCACTTGCGAAGTTAATAGCAGAGGCCAGTTCTATCAGAAAAAAGAAACTAAGTAATTAACATAATACGTTTTCGACAAAACAATAGGTAAATACTTATTTATTTACTTCTTACGATGATCTGTCCCAGCCCTGTTTAAAATTGAACGAATAAGATGGGACGCAAAAATTTGACGCTGAAATGTGGTTTTGTACGCACACTTTTGTATGTATGTTAGTGAGAATGTGTGGGCACATGCGTGTGTGTGTGGTGTGTGTGGGTGTGTGTGTGTGTGTGTGTGTGTGTGTGTGTGTGTGTGTGTGTGTGTGTGTGTCCGCCACGGTATTTTCACATATGTGTTAAAGATTTTTCTACATTCGTGAAGCTATGGTTTCTGATTATTATTTCTATCTTTCGCCTTTCATAAGTTTATGAAGACAATGTACACCCCTTGACATAAGGGCTAGTTAGGCCAATGTCAATAAAAAGTGTCAGTGTCACTCAGTGTCAGTGTCAGTGTCAGTCTCTCTCTCTCTCTCTCTCTCTCTCTCTCTCTCTCTCTCTTTCTCTCTCTCTCTCACATACACACAAACACACACACACATATGCATGCACGCACACGCGCACTCACGCACGCACACGAGCACGCACGCACACACATGACTACGCACGCAAACACGCACATGCCTACACACGTAAGCGCCTTTTATAATACCAAAAATTTACAAGTGGAGAAATCATATTATCTTGGCACACACTTGTTAATTTGTACCTCAGAATTAGTTGCTATTCTAATGTCCCTAAAGTATGTTTAAATTCTTCCATAGAAAATTGTCCAGTTTTACTGTACAGTGATTCAAAGTCAGCCCTTCTGCCTTTACAGCCTTTAAATCCAAAGATTCGTTAACGCGTTGTAAGACTATTACAGAAATTAATTACGTGACAGATATCCTATCGAAGAAACATATTACTAGACTGTCCAAGAGCAAAGAATGCAGTGCAAAAGGCTGGTATAAATAGTTCACATGATAGATCGATTCCACTGACATTACCTAACATGTTAAATAATTATGTTTTTCTTTGTTCGTTATGCCCACATCTGTTACGCAGTCCAGTAGGAGTTTATGTCTAACTTTCAAAACCCCTCATATACAAAAAAAAAATCTCCCTCTCTCTCTCTCTCTCTCTCTCTCTCTCTCTCTCTCTCTCACACACACACACACACACACACACACACACACACACACTCGCACACACTCACACACACACACACACACACACACACACACACACAACACACACACAACCACCACACACACACACACACACACACACACACACACACACACACACACACACACACACACACACACACACACACACATGTTGAATAACTACTTTTTCATGTGTTTAATTTGTAAACATTTATTACAAAGCCCAGTTGGAATATTCCTTTGAATTATAACTTAAATTCTATCAGAGAATTTTTTTCCCCCAACACATTTGAACAAACACATGCTCAACTTAATCAAATTCAATCATTTGTATGATGCCGCTTACAAATAAGATACAACATAAGATTGCATTAGATACACTCTTTAACTCATCAACTATACGCTTAATTGAAGTGTCCAAAACTGGAAAAATATGACCACGTCAACACTGCAAAAATGTGCTGAAATGAAGACACCATTCAAAGGACTGCTTCCAACTTCACCAGATACATCTCTAGTGCAGAGACACTATTGAAGAACAGAAAACTAGTTCCATTGGACACGGTGAAATAACTGTATAATTTCTTTGAAAACTGTGGCACTCTGAAAATCATATCATAAACTTACCTATTAACACACACACACACACACACACAGACACACACACACACACACACACACACACACAACAACACACACACATACATACATGCATGCACACATGACACACACACACACACACACACACACACACACACACACACACACACAGGACCCTACACACATACACACACACATACACACAATATCTCTCTCTCTGTCTCTCTCTATCACATACACACACAATCACTCACTCACCACACACACACACACACACACACACACAACACACACACACACACACACACTCACAAATGATTGCACGCACTCATACTACTTTTATCATACACCCTATCACTACAAACCGTCTGAAATCACTTTATGTGGGAAGACGTTAAACGGAAGAACAACAACAACACACACACACACACACACACACACACACACACACACACACACACACACACACACACACACACATACACACACCATTACACAATCTGTCTGTAATCACGTTAAGTTGGAAGACGTTAAACTGAAGAACAACAACAACACACAAGCACACACACACACACACACACACACAACCACACACACACCCCACACACACACACACACACACACACAACTTTTAAAAAGATCGTCCTTTTTATTCTATAGCCTACACAAGCGATCCATGGTTTCCTTCGACATACTCTTTCGCAAATAAACTGACATGAAACCACCTGGAACCTGAACACAACTCAAATAAACAGACTTGAAACCATTCGAAGCCTGAACACAGTTCAAATCAACAGCCATGAAATCACCCGGAACCTGAACACAGTTCAAATCAACAGACATTTAACCACCCAGACCCTGAACACAGTTCAAATCAATAAACATGAAACCACCATAACCTGAACACAGTTCAGATCAACAAACATGAAACCACCCAGAGTCTGAATACAGTTCAAATCGTCAGACATGAACCCATCCATAACCTGAACACAGTTCAGATCAACAGACATGAAACCACCTGGGGCCTGAACACAGTTCAAATCAACAGACATGGAACCATCCGGAACCTGAACACAGTTCAAATCAACAGACATGAACCCACCTGGAGCCTGAACACAGTTCGAATCAACAGACATGAAACCACCCGAAGCATGAACACAGTTCCAATCAACAGACATGAAACCACCCATAACATAAACACAGATCGAATCAACAGACATGAAACCACCTGGGGCCTGAACACAGCTAAAGTCAACAGACATGAAACCACCCATAACATAAACACAGTTCAGATCAACAGACATGAAACCACCCGAACCCTGAACACAGTTCAAATCAACAGACATGGAACCATCTGGACCCTGAACACAGTTCAGATCAACAGACATGGAACCATCCGGAACCTGAACACAGTTCAGATCAACAGACATGAAGCCACCTGGAGCCTGAACACAGTTCGAATCAACAGACATGAAACCACCCGAAGCATGAACACAGTTCCAATCAACAGACATGAATCCACCTGGAGCCTGAACACAGTTCAGATCAACAGCCATGAAATCACCCCGAACCTGAACACAGATCAAATCAACAGACATGAAACCACCCGAGGCATGAACACAGTTCCAATCAACAGACATGAATCCACCCGGAGCCTGAACACAGTTCAGATCAACAGACATGAAATCACCCGGAACCTGAACACAGTTCAAATCAACAGACATGAAACCAACCAGAACCTGAACACAGATCCTGACAACCCCGTTTCTTGGATTTTTTTCCAGGAAAGTTTTTTTTTGTTGTTGTTAACTTTCCAAGGAGAGGTGCCGGGGACACCTTCTTCAATTATGTTAGGGCAAAAGTAGCAGAAGATTGTTTTGTATTATGTCACCAATAAAGTTTTATAGTTTCTGATATGCGATACTTAGGAGTAACATGCTTGATGTATTCATGGCATGGGGATGGTTATTCTTGGACATGACTTTGAAAGATTCTTCCAAAACATTTCGGCTTAAAAAAAAAAAAGTCAATGTTTATTGCTTTGCATGAAATGTCTCTTTCACGAATGGTATCTTGGATGACATCAGTCAACTACAGAGGCTTAGGGGAATGCTTTACTCTTTTTTGTAGTTATAAGCGGAGCATGTTTGTCATAGATATCAGTGAATAACCTGTGCCAGAATTGAAATGCCTTATCAGCATCAGTGATCGGATAGATGCTTGATAGAGATAAATTGATGTTAATGTTGTTCTAGCTGTTCTTCTTCTCACAGTCTCCTTAACGTATTTGTGCAATCTCTGAATTTACAAAAGCTATATTCCTGATATTCTTAAGCAAGCCAAAATTATTCCTGTCTATAAATCTGGAGATAAGAATAACCCATCAAATAACGGACCTATTTCAATATTAATTATTCTGTCCAAACATTTATTTCTATAAACATTTTTTGTCACACGTTTCGCAGAACAACTTGCTTCATCCTCACCAATCAGGGTTTAGAGAAAATCATTCATACCAATCTGCTTTAACTAACGTCGTCTAGGATTGGCTCCTTAATATCAATGAAAACAAATTTACGAGGGAATTGTTTATCAACTCTACAAAAGCTTTCGATGTCATTGACCATAATTTGCTGCTACCTAAGCTGGCCTTATAACGACTATGCTACCTAGCCTTTTCTGTTGTTAGATCTGTTCTTTCTAACCATAATCATAGGGTTTTCTTGGGTAACGAACAACTCTTATTCCAAACACAAAAATGTGGTGTCTCCCAAGGATCTGTCCTTGGTCCACTTTTTTCTTCGCTCTATAGTAATGCTCTTCCCTTATGCATTTCGCAAGGCGTGTGTGAACTATATGTAAGTGAGACGTCTATTCATTTGTGCCATTCCGATATAAAATCATTATCCACGACTCTGCAAGACAATGTTAGTCACGTATCGGAATGGACTGAGCTGAATCACATGTCCACGAACCATAAGAATCCCTAAATAAATGATGATAACTTCGCGAAAAAAAAACCAACAACAACAACAACAGCAAAAATAACCTTCAGTCTGTCTTCTAAGCATTTGGCTGATACAGCCAATAGGAAATAGATACTCTTAAACTCCAAGGAGTAGCCATTGGCAATAATTATTCCTGGTCACCGCATTTTGACAGATCATGCTAACGCATTTCCGAAAAGTTATTTCAGCTCTCAAGACTTGAGAATTTCCTCTATGTTACAGCACGAAGAAAGTCTTCTACTCATTTATATCATTACCTATCGAATATGCCTCAACACGCTATAAGATATGTTCTGCAATCACATGGAAATATGTAAACAGAATCCATGGACGCTCTCTGAAGTCTATACTTTCAAAATCTACCAGTTTAGCGACTATTGTAGAGTATTCAGCACTGGATATCCTGCCATCATCAAATAATCTACGGCAGAGCATAGCTGCTGTGATGTATACAATAATGAATGGCTTTGCGCCTCCTACACCAGCCATACCATTTCCTCGAAAGCAACCCCGATACACAGATAATATTGTAATCAGAAAACCCAGAAGTGATCTGTTTAAGTCAAGCTATGCCTACAAGTGAGGGACCCTTTGGAGCTCGTTACCAAAGTACATCAAGGATATAAGTAGTATCGCTTCCTTTAAATCAGCTTATAAAACATTTCAGTTTCAGGCACTAAAATTTCAAACTGCATTACCTATTAGATGTCATATTGTTCTTTTCCACGCTCAATCATATGGAAGAAAAAATTGTAACATACATTCTGACCTAATTTAATGTTTAAACAAAACTGTACAGTTTTTTTTCTCTTTTTGTACAGGCACACACACACACACACACACACACACACACACACACACACACACACACACACACACACACACGCACACACACACACACACACACGCACACACACACACACACACACACACACACACACACACACACACACACACACGCACGCACGCACGCACGCACACACACACACACACACACACACACACACACACACACACACACACACACACGAGTGCAGAATGTAAAATAAAGCTGTTGAGCTCATTCTTAACCCTCAATAAAGATGATTTTGACTTGACTTGACATCACACACACACACACACACACACACACACACACACACACACACACACACACACACACACACACACACACACAGAGAGAGAGAGGCTGAGAGAGAGAAACAGAGAGTGAGACGTGTCTCTGTGTCTGTCTCTGTCTCTCTCTCCATCTGTCTTTATGTATGTGTCTACACACACACACACACACACACACACACACACACACACACACACACACACACACACATATATATATATATATATATATATATAAAACACAAGATACACGCTTACATACGCGCACAGAGAGAGAGGAGAGAGAGAGAGAGAGAGAGAGAGAGAGAGAGAGAGAGAGAGAGAGAGAGAGAGAGGATACTGTTCTACTTTTGACATTTTCTTGACTCCGGGAGTCGTGAGGCATGTACCATTGCTTTTATTTATGTATTGCCTTGGACGATTTATGAGCATTGTAGTTTTTCTTTTTTTCTTCTTTTTTTATGATTACTAGTGTTTAAAGTTCATTAAACAATGTCAACGATACCCTTCCTTATCATCATCACTTATTTCTGAGTTTGCCCTCCTATTATTCCTTTGTTTTTGGGTGAATTCTTTACAAATAAAAGACTTCTGGAAATACATTGAAGTGTCTAACTTGTACGAAGGTCGTACAGATAACAACAGAGCATTGTAATGCGTAAGTCTTTTTACTCGATTAAAGTCAAAATTGCCTTCAACATAAGTTTCAAGAGGGCTTTTTAAGTAACACGTTAACATGGACAAACAAATTACAAGACAAAACACAACACGTCTCGACTTCTTAGGTCTTCTTCAGGCAAGCGAAGTAACATTTAGGACAATGAAAACAAAGAACAAGTAATCACTTATTGTGACGTCAACGTAAATTATGACGTCAACTTGAAATGACGTAAGAACATGATGAAAATAATAAAAATTTTGACGGAAGAGGAGAGCAAGAACTAACGGCCGAGGCTTTGGTGTCCAGCCTAATTTATTTTGTTTTAATCGTCGTTTTCTCCGTAGTGTTACTATGTGGAGAGGCTGACTTTCAAGTCAGTAGTACGTTGATATTCACTGTGTATGTGCGATACTTCTGATGACGGTACCAGCGAAATATGTACCAGGAAATTTAATTGTTATATTTTTTTTTTTTTTTTTTTTTTTTTTTTTTTTTTTTTTTTTTTTTTTTTTGCCTCAGTTGCATGCAGGTCATGGAGCACCATTTTTTTTTTTTTTTTTTTTTTTTTTTTTTTTTTTTTTTTTTTTTTTTTTTTTTTTGGTGCTACGACATGCCTCTCTTCATAGGCCGAACGGAAGAAGAAAAACGACACTCACTCTCCATGCAAATCTGTATGTTCTTTCACAAATGGACAATATCTTGCTGGTTTTAATTTTTTGGCGCTTGATACATATTGTCTGGGTTTATTTTTTGTACTCATGTGTAGTGTACTGATGCATTCTCTCTGCTGTGGAGAGAGAGAGAGAGAGAGAGAGAGAGAGAGAGAGAGAGAGAGGGAGGGAGGGAGGGGGGAGAGAGAGAGGGGAGAGAGAGAGAGAGAGAGAGAGAGAGAGAGAGAGAGAGAGAGAGAGAGAGAGAGCACACCTGTGTGTACTGATTTTCGGACGCTGATCAATTCTAATTCAGCTTTCTAAGTGACAATTCTTTTTCAAGCATAGTCTTAAGATATAATGGTTTACCATATCTATACTTCCCAATGCACATTTTTGCAATTAATATTAAATGATTAACATACCTTTTCTCTTCACCTGAAAGTTGTGCATTATCCACAATTCCCAAAAGAATATTCATTTCATTAAAATTCACTTTCTTGTAATATTTTCGAAAGAATACATCTTTTACACCATTCCAAACACATGCAATTTGCTTACAATTAACAAAAAAATGCTCAACATAGTCCACTTCATTTACACAGTATGGGCACTTATTATTTTCTGCAATACCCATTTTACATAACAGTATATTAGTTGGATAAATGTTGTGGAGAATTTTCCATTGTAATTCTCTGATTCTGCTTTCTTTAGTTATTGAATTTGTGAGGGACCAGTGTTGTTTAGTAATGGTAATGTTGAACTTATGTCGCCAAAATCTAACACAACATGGCTCTGTGTATCGTTTTTCTTGAAAGAAGTTGTAAAACATTTTTACTTTTGTCATTGCAGAATTATTAAATAAAAGTGGAGTGATCTCAAAAATGTTGCTAGTGTCTAAGTCTGATCGAGTACTCAAGAAAGATGACAGTGCAGAATATACAACATGATATTCCAAAAAGAGGGATGGCGATGGCTTTAAGATTTGTTTCAATTCATCATATGTTAGAATCTTTTCATTGATTAGTAAATCATGCACGTATGTAACACCTTGCATAGCCCATTGTTTAAAAAAGACAACTTTATTTTGATATAGGATATGAGCGTTGTTCCACAGGCATTCCATTTTTGTATTTAGTGCAGTGTGTTTTTTGTTGTTATCTAGCCAAACAGTGGCAACATCTTTCCAAAACACAGCATTAATTGTTTCTAACCCTTTAAAACTAGACGCTCCCAGTGTGGAAGTGAAGCAGGCTAGATTTCTACCAAAGATAGAAAAATATTCTCTGGGTATCCAAGACCATTTACAAATATCAGATGCTTTGGACAATTTGTCAAACCATTCACACAGAAATGATTTTTGCATCAATTTCAAATCTATCATTTTAATTCCCCCATTTTCAATCTCACTAGTAATGACACAACGTTTGACTTTTTCATAAGCTTTTTTGTTGCAATCTCTTTTACGCCATAAAAACCGAAAAAACAGCGTGTTGAGTTCATTCAGAATATTTTCGGGGATTGAGATTGACTGCATTACAAAAACAAATTGAGATAATAGAAAAGATCTTATTACACATATTTTACCAAGTAACCCTAAATTTCTCGTTTGCCATGAACGTATTATTTCCTTAACCTTTTTAATCCTAGGTGTCCAGTTTATATCTAAACGTGATGCACAACATTTGTTGTTGAAATATATACCCAAAATTTTCATTTCATTTACCCATCTTAGACCAAGCCCTTGCTCTTTTCTGTGCCTGTATGAGCCAATCCACATGACTTGTGATTTCGATTTGTTAATAATCAGTTTGGAAACTACTGCGAATTCATGAAGTATCTGTACAACCAGTTGAACATCAGCTTTATCCCGTATTAAGAGCGTTACATCATCTGCATACATAAGAATTTTCATAATTTTTTCCAGACCATTTCCTAGTTTTTGCTTTCCGATTTGAATGCCTTTAATATCTTTATTTTGCCTTATCTTTATTGCTAAAAGCTCAATGGCAACTATAAAGGCTAGGGGGGAAAATGGGCATCCTTGTCTCACACCACAGTTCATCTCTAAGTTATCGGAGAGCCAACCATTATAACTGATGCAACTTTTTGAATTTGCCAAGATAACCTTTACCCAATTCACGAAACTATCACCAAATCCAAATCTTTTAAAAGAAGTAATCAAAAATTGCTTAGATATACTGTCAAATGCTTTCTGAAAGTCCAAGGCAAGAACAAGTCCAGGGTGTTCCGACAGACGTGAGTATTCAATAACGTCGTCGATGTTCCTTAAAGTGGAAGAAACGCTTCTACCTTTAACATAGCCCACTTGATCTTCATTTATTATCGTGGGGATAACCTTTGAGAGTCTTATTGCTAAACATTTTGCCAACAATTTATAATCCGAATTTGTAAGTGAGATCGGTCTCCAGTTATTTAAATTAGATTTAGGAAGATCTTTGCCTTTGTGTATTAAGGTTATGACAGCAGATGTTTGTGTGTATGAAAGATTTCCATGTGTGAAAGCGAAATTAAAAGAATCAACAATGACCTGCTTTAATTTTAACCAAAAAAATTTAATGAACTCTGTGGTAAGTCCATCTAAACCTGGAGCTGAACCATTTTTCATATCTTTTAATGCTAGAGTGGCTTCATTTAAAGTAATGAGCCCTTCACATTGTATCTTTTGATCTGATGAAAGTTGCGGAGTTACACAATCCTCCAAAAAAGCATTAACGTTTTCTTCTGTTGTTTCGGATGACGAATTTTTATATAAATTTTCAAAGTATTCCTTTTGTGTCTTCAAGATATCAAACTGATCAGTTAGGGTCGTGCCGTCTTCAAGTTCTAGTTTAGGTAAAAGTTTAGCATTTGCCTGTGATTTTTCCAAGTTGAGAAAAAATCTTGTGTTTTTTTCGCCTTCTTCTATCCACTTTATTCTTGCTCTAGTTTGGGCACTTTGAGCCTTTTCCTTCTCTGCTAGTTCTAGCTTTAAACGAGTGGATTCTCTACTTCTAAATATATCTTCATTTTGCGGATCTGTTGCGAGAATTGAGTCAAACTCGTTAAATTTGCTCTGTAAACTTATAAGTTCATTCCTCTTTTTGACTGCTATCATTTTACTAAGTTGTATGGATTCATCTTTTAAACTTAGTTTCAAGAGTTCCCATTTCATGTCCGGGCGTACTTCGGTGGTATTATTTAGGAAATCATCAATCATCAAATTAGTTTTATCAACAAATGCTTGGTTCTTTAGTAAGGCATTGTTAAATTTCCAAAATCCTGACCCTCTTTCCTGGTTATGGCCTTTCATGTGAATATAGACGCCTCTGTGGTCGGAAGAAGGGAGTGAATACATATCACATTCCAGCATGTCTTCAATGGTACTGTCACAAGAAAAACAGTAGTCTAATCTTCTGGCTTTGAATTCCTTCGTTTTCCGAGACCAACTGTATTCTTTACCATCAGGGTTAAATAGGCGCCAAGTGTCTGTAAGTCCTACGCTTTCTACAAACTTATTAAACTTTTTAACCATATATGTAGGGTGAGGTTCACCACTAATAACATCCAGTTCATTATTCAGAACACAGTTAAAATCACCACAAACAATTTTGTTTTGACAGTCAGTTTCATTAACTGTTTTTTCTAACTCTTTCAGAAAGATGGTCTGTTCTGCTGAAGAGTTTGGAGCATAGACATTAAAAATACACAATTCACTGGAATCTCTTTTTACCCTTATTGTAATTATTCTGGATGATAGATTTTCTACAGACCACGTAAACGGAAAGTTCTTTTTAATTAAGATTAGTTGTCCTTTACTATGACTAGTACCTTCATGGTATACCATTTCACCACTCCATTCTCTTTTCCATACATCAAATACATTTTGAGTAATATAAGATTCTTGAATACAAGCAATGTCAATTTTATTCTGTCTAAAATATCTGTATAGAGAATTCCTTTTTGTTTTAGTTCTCAGTCCATGAACATTCAATGACAATATTTTTAAAGAAGCCATTATACAACAAAAATATAACGCAATACCACATCTGAGCCATAATCATAGTCCGCAAACAATGCCAAGGTCGTAGGGAACATCAGTACCAGACAGACACAACTTCGTCGTCATCATCCTCAACGGCGGGGTCGGCGGGATTAGACGTATCGCTTTTGTCGCGTCGAGCCTGCTTACCTGGTGCCTGGCGAGGGCTGTCTGAATCACCATCTCGCTGGCGCTTTGGTGTCTCCGATCTGCTCCGATATCGATCGGTCTCGAAAGCCTGACCCAAAGTGGTTTGACGTGACGGTGCCCGACCTCTGTTATCCTTGGGTGCTGGGGGGTGTTTTCGGACATCTTTCTGGGTATTTACTTTTATTGACTTTTCTGTTTTCTCTTTGTCAGATCGATTTACCCCAGTAACCTGACTCTCCCTACCGGGACGCTGCTGACTGGCAGACGGACTGGATGGAGGGGCGGGGGGAGACGGACTGGGTGGAGGGGCGGGAGGAGACGGATTGGGAGGAGGGGCGTGAGGAGACATGGTGCAGGCTGGATCGCCTCTCTTGTGACCTGGCTGCTTGCAGGTCCTGCACACTACTTCCTTGTCACAGGAAGAACGGTGATGGCCAGACTGAAGGCAAATGGAACACACTGGAGGGGCTCTGTTTAATTTTTGTTCTTTGTGAAATAATTTTGCGGTGAAAAAGCTCACCTTCGCTGTTTTTTCCAACGGTTTTTGCGGAGTTGTGATAAATACAAACCTACGCCCAGTCAGGAAACGGGTCAGTTTATGATCGGCATCACGAGCTCTTTCAGATTTGATTGCGGACCGCAACTCGCACCCTAGCTTTGTCAGCGTGTGTTCGATCTCCGAATCGGCAACGGAGATAGGGATCTCATCGATCCACAGTTTGGTCGACGGCTTTTCTTCGCCTGTGTCATCTTTGAGTATGAAGGGGTTGGTGTCACACATGCGAACACAGACATCGCGCACTCTCATACCTTTTATAAGGAGATCGTTCCTCGCCATTTGTGTCGCTGGATACACTCTCCATAGCCCACGGATAGACTGAGCTCCAAGGACGGATCCGGGTCCACAAGACCTTTCAGCAGCCAGGCAAATCTCCAGCACTGTGGGGGAGTTTGTTTCGGAGTGGGGGATGTCTCTCTGCTTCACAAATACGGGCTTGACGGACGACATTGCGATCAGTAATCGAAAAAGAAAGGTGCTGAAAAGGAACCTTTCTAACGCGAAGTGCGAAAAAAATTTCTAAGTCCAGAAATTCAAGCTTGCGCGAAGACAGTTCATTAACGCGATGTGCGGAGCGATGAAAAAAGCGTGACTGCTCGCCACGAAATCGAAATTTAATTGTTATAGAAATGTTGTGAATGCTGTGTCGCCGAGAGTGACTTAAAACTCCTGCAAGAATATTTATGTGCTCTAATTGTACCACCTCATGTGCGTCGGTGGGCTGAAGTTATTGATGTGAACATTGTAATATCAATACACGGAGAAGCTAATTAATTTTTGTTTTAGATCAACAATACGTGGAATCGAAGTTTATTGTGTTCTATGGGACTTTGCTGAAATCGTGTTCTCCGGGGATTCAATATTGGTTGCTGTGCCTTGTGAATCTACAGTTCTTCTATGGTTTACTGTGCTTTATGAATCTGCGGCTCTTCTTCTGTGGATTGCTGTGCTTTGTGAATCTGCGGTTCTTCTTCTATGGATTGCTGTGCTTTATGAATCTGCGGCTCTTCTTCTGTGGATTGCTGTGCTTTGTGAATCTGCGGTTCTTCTTCTATGGATTGCTGTGCTTTATGAATCTGCGGCTCTTCTTCTGTGGATTGCTGTGCTTTGTGAATCTGCGGTTCTTCTGCTATGGATTACTGTGCCTTGTGAATTTGCGGTTCTTCTTCTGATAGTTTGACGTGATTTATTGTGCTTGTTGTGTGGAGACCCTGTTTCTTCTTCTTCATCGCTTGTGTTTGTGAACGGCTGTGCTTATTATGTGGGGACCTTGGTTATCTTTATTTGTCTTCTTTTAGTGTTGTAGACTGTGGCTTGGGTACTGTGGAACCGAGTGTGTTGACTGCATATGTGAGACACTGTGGACGGCGCCGGCGAGATCTGTGAGTGATATCAAGATATGTACTATGATACGCTGATATCTGATGACTGAAGTTCCTATGTATTGATATCTTGATCTATATGCTATGTAGTGACATGTATTGATTTGTACCAGTTCACATGAATGTATGTTTGATGGTTCAGGCAGCATAATTATAAAGAAAAAAAAATCTAACTCGTGTGTTGCCTGGCTATCCATGTGCGTTTGGTGTGGGTGTGCGTAGGGAATAATTATTACACGCATCCAAACTTTTGAGAGCGAGAGTCAGACAGCAAAACACGCACCGCACACCATCCGTAACATCTGGTGACCCCGTAGTTAAATTTCTTTTGCTATGAATTAAAAATCGCCTTAGTGGTAGGATTTGTTTTTGTACACCTATAATTGCCCAATTAGAAGTAATAGGTCACGTTCACAGACTTTTCTTTTGAACAATTGAGTTGTGTTGTATTGTTTTGTTTTATGACTGTTCTTGTCTACTTTCTTTCCCGTCTCCAGCGTAACGGGGTATCTCCTTCTGTATAGTTTCTGGAGATACGAGGGCCTAGTTCCTAGTTCTTTCTTCCTTTGTGGGCTTTATTTTCATTATCTTCAGTTATCTCTTTGATTATTTCTGTTTTTATCTTTACTTGGGGATTGTGTTGCTTCTTCAGCATTCTTAGGGTTCTTTTCTCTTGAATAAATGAGTGTGTGAGTGGCTGCCCTGAACCAGTTAAAAAAATAAAATAAAATAAAATAAATGAATAAAATAACAACAACAATACATTGATTATATTCGTTATTACTCTCATGTCATTGCTTGATTTATACTTGTTGCTGAAAATTTGGCATTGATTATCGATTGTGTTTTTCTTTCTCCCCATATCCCTGAAATCCTGTTTCATTGTTTATCTCTATCTTTTGCTGGTTGGGTTTGATAATACTTAGTCTTTTAAAGAGTGATTGTCGTTAATGTTTGTTTGAAAAAAAAAATCCTCTTTGGAATTCATATATATATTTTAGTGGACAGGGGTTTCAAACCTTTTTTGCTTGTGATAGCAATTGTTTGTATTTGATCCACTAGTGTGTGTGTTGGGTTTGGCAGGACAATATTTCATATTTTCAACATGGCACAGAAGGCTAAGGAAGAAAGTCCTGTTGTGTCCTCTGTGGACGAGGACAAAGTTTTCGCTAAATATTTACAACGAGGTAAGGTATGTGGTTTGGAGGGACCAGCTCTGTTGGACTATGTTGACAAATGTATTGCCCAGGACATGGAAAGAGAGGAAAGAATGCGATTGAAAGAATTTCAGTTGAAAGTACAGGAAGAAGAGATAACTAAAAGAGAGCAGATACAAGAGATAACTAAAAGAGAGCAGATACAAATACAAGAGCAAGAAGAAACAAAAAGAATGCAAGAGGAAGAGGAAACAAAAAAATGCAAGAGGAAACAAAAAGAATGCAAGAGGAAACAAAAAGAATGCAAGAGATAGAGGAAACTAAAAGAATACAGTTACAAATAACTTCTCAGCAGAGTGCGGTCTCAGGACAGGACAGTGAGAGTCAGGGTTCTGGTTTTCCCAGGTTTAACGCCCCTCGTCCTACTTTTCCTAAGCTGCCCCCTTTCAAGGAAAGAACTGATGATATAGACAGTTACTTGTTTCGTTTTGAAACCCATGCTCGGTCCTTAGGATGGTCTGAGAGTTTGTGGGTTACATACCTGTCTGCACTACTTGAGGGTTCCGCTTTAACTCTCTATCACAGTCTCGCTGAAAATAATGTTGTGTCTTACGAGCTTTTGAAAGAGAGCTTGCTGAAAAAATTTCAATGTACTCCAGATGGTTTTCGTAAGCGTTTTCGTGAGGCTAAACCTAGCTCAGATGAACCTTTCGAGACCTTTGCAGTTGAACTTAGACGTTTGTTTGACCGTTGGGTCTCTTTGTCAAAAAATGATAAGTCTTTTGAAGGTCTGGTGGATCTTATCTTGCGTGAGCAGTTTTTGGAGTGTGTCTCTAAGGACTTGGCTACTTTTTTGTGTGAAAAAGATGTGAAAACGTTTGATGAAATGATCAAGTCTGCAGAGTCATACAGACATGCTCATCCCACTAAGGTGCTTTCTAGGAAAGCTGATGTAAACATTTTTGCTTCTGTTGGATACAAAACTCCTGGTCAATTTGATAGAAATCCGTATCCCGGTCAGTCTGACAGAACTCCATACTGTGGTCAGTCTGACAGAGGAAACAGATACTCTACTTTTCAAAACAGTGGCCACTACTCTGGTTCCTCAGCTGATCGTGGAAGTAACTTTGGTGGTAGCTGTTATTGTGGTCATCAGAGCTTTGGTTACTCAGCTGGTCGTGGAAATAACTTTGGCGGTAGCCGTTATCGTGGTCGTGGCGCCCGTTATATCTCTGGCAGTAAGAGTTCCTCAGAAAGTGCTTCTGATCAGTTTGCAAGTGTTGTGTGTTTTTTGTGTAAAGACGGATGTAGCTGCTAGGTGTCCATGGAAGTCAGGTAGAAACCCTTGTAGAATTTGCACCATTAGCCACCCAGACACGTGTCCTTTTGTGGTTGGTAACTCTACTTTTGTCGAGAACTCAGCTGACAGCAAACAGTCCAGTGCCTGTTGCTATGTTCTTGATACTCCTTTTGCTTGTCTTGCTGCTGGTGAGTTCACAGGCAAATTACATTTGGAGTCTGGTTCTGTGAATGGCACTTTGAGTTCTGTTCTGCGTGATACTGGTGCTACTATTTGTGGCGTTCGCAAACGGTTAGTTTCTGACAGTCAGATGTTAGGAACCACAGTGAAGTGTGTTTCTTTTGGTGGTCGTGTGGATGAGTTTCCACTGGCTACAGTTTCAGTCAGTTGTCCTTATTTTGTGGGTGATTTGACTTGTTGTGTCTTGGATAGCCCTGTCACAGATCTCATTGTGGGTAATGTACCTGGAGTTTCTGTGAGCGATGAGTTTAGTGATGTATCTGGTGAACCTTTCTCTTTAGCCGCCGTTACGAGGGCTAGAGCTAAGCATGTTGTGGACAAAAAGCCTTTGTGTCAGATTCCTGATGATCTGAACATTTCCCGTTCTGACCTTGTTCAGAAACAGAAAGATGACGCGTCATTGAAGTCGTGCTTCCAGTCAGCGTCTTCTGGTGAGGTGAAGAAGTCAGGTACAACTACCTTTTATTACTTCTTGTCTGATGGTGTTCTGTACAGACATTTTGTCAAAAATGATATCTCTTTTGATCAGGTTGTTGTTCCTCTTGAACTTCGACCTACAGTGTTATCTGTGGCGCATGATCTGATTTTGTCGGGTCATTGTGGTTCTCGGCGTACTCTGTTTAGAATCCTTAACAAGTTCTTTTGGCCTGGAGTGACTGTGGATGTAGCGAAGTATGTTGCTTCCTGTGATGTGTGTCAGAAGACGGTATCAAAGGGTAGAGTTTGTCCAGTACCCCTTGCGTCTGTTCCAATCATCAGTACTCCATTTGATCGTGTGGCTGTTGATCTTGTTGGTCCACTGTCTCCTCCTTCGGAACAAGGTCATCGTTTCATCTTGACCATGATTGACATTGCTACCCGTTTTCCGGAGGCTGTTCCGTTGAAGGATATCTCCTCTGTTGCTGTGGCAGAAGCATTGTTGGGAATCTTTTCTCGTTTAGGTTTTCCCAAGGAGATTCTATCTGATCAGGGTACACAGTTCAACTCTGAGCTTATGAAGCAGTTTCATGCTTTGTGTGGTGCAAAGGGCATACGTACATCGCCGTATCATCCGCAGGCAAATGGTCATGTTGAGAGGTTTCATGGGACTTTGAAGTCCATGTTGAAAAAGATTGTCCGCACTCACCCAAAGGCGTGGCATCGTTATTTGCCTGCACTGTTGTTTGCGTGCAGAGAGTTGCCCTCTGAGAGTACAGGTTTCTCTCCCTTTCAGTTGCTGTTTGGTCGGCAGGTTCGTGGTCCTATTGCTTTACTAAGGAGTCGTGGACTCAGTCAGATGCTCAGGATGTTGAAGCAAAACCTCTCTATTCGTACTTGTTTGAACTCAAGAATGTCATTGCTGACTCATGTAAGTTAGCCATGGAGAATTCTGCTGATTCCGCTTTGAAGGGTAAAAAGTACTTTGACAAGAAGGCCAGGGAACGCCGTTTCAAAGTTGATGATGAAGTTTTAGTTTTGTTACCGACTGATTCTAACAAGTTGTTAGCCAGTTGGTCAGGGCCTTTCCCAGTAGTCAAAGTCTTGCATCCAGATTACAAGGTTTTTGTTAAGGGCAAGGAAAAGATCTTTCATGCGAATATGCTCAAAAAGTATATTCGTCGTGCTGTTGTTCTACTTCTGATGTTGTTGTACCTACAGTTGTTCTTTCACAAGGTACTTCAGTGCCTTGGTCAGAGATAGCACCTTTGGCTTGTGAGCAGGAACAGGTTTCTCTTGAGTGTTCTCCAGGAGTTGGTCTTTCTGTGGATCCCTCTCTGGAGTCCGTTTGTACTGTTCATGAAGTACTTTGTACAGTTGGTGTCGTCCAGGACTGTGATGAGCTTTACCCATTCCCACTTTAACTGTTCCGATGGCGTCTTCTATGCCAGATGAAGATGTTCGTTCTGTACAGTTTGACTGTGCTTTGTCTGACAGCAGTTCCAGGGAGTTGCGTGCAGTCTTTGATGATTTTCAGGACATTTTGACTCCTAAACCAGGTTCTTTCTCAGGTGATGTACTATTAGAGATCCCTCTTACTTCAGATGTACCTGTTAGAAAGAAACGTTATGATATCCCTTTTTTTGCCAGAGAGGTTGTCGAGAGAGAGAGCGGTATCATGTTAGATCTTGGCATCATTGAGCCATCAAATAGTCCGTATGCCTCTCCAGTTGTGTTGGTCAGGAAGAAAGATGGTACATGTCGATTTTGCATTGATTTCAGATCTTTGAACAAGATTACCGTCTTTGATGCCGAACCTATTCCTGATGTTGAGAGTCTTTTTGCAAGGCTAGCTGATGCTCAGTTTTTCACAAAGATAGATCTTGCAAAAGGATATTGGCAGATCGTGGTTAAGCCCGAGGATCGTCCGAAGACGGCTTTTACAACACACATGGGTCTATTCCAGTTTGTCAGGATGCCTTTTGGACTTATATCGGCTCCTGCAGTGTTTGCACGTATGATGCGTATGCTGGCATTAGATCAGTTTTCTGCCATCAATTTTTTTGACGATATTCTTGTGTACAGTATGTCATGGGATGCTCACCTTAAACATGTGAAGGGTGTGCTCTCTCGTCTGAGGTCTTTCAACCTCACAGCTCGTCCTTCGAAGATCGAGGCAGGCTTTCGTTCACTTGAGTTCCTTGGTCATGTTATTGGAGGTGGTACTATGCGTCCTGAAGGTAAGAAGGTTGATAAGATTTTGAATATATCCACTCCTACTACCAGGAAGCAGGTCAGGTCTTTGTTGGGGTTGCTCAGTTTTTACAGGAGATATGTTCCTGGGTTCGCTACTTTGAGTGCTCCACTGTCGGATTTGATCAAAGATGCTGATCGTGCTGGAAGGTCTATTTCTTGGACTCCTGAGTGTGCTGAAGCTTTGAAGAAGATTCAGGGTGTCTTGTCTTCTGCACCTGTGTTGTTGTTACCTAGGTTGGGTAATCCTTTTGTTCTCAGGACTGATGCTAGTTCTGTTGGTTTGGGTGCTGTATTACTTCAGGAGAGTGATGATGTCCTTCACCCAGTCGTGTTCGCTAGTCGAAAGTTGCTGGATCGTGAGAAGGCGTACAGTACTATTCAGCGGGAATGTTTAGCCATTGTCTGGGCTGTGCAGAAGTTTGTTAGGTTCCTTTGGGGAGTCAGATTTATCCTGCAGACGGATCATCGTCCCTTGACGTACCTGCGAACGTCAAACTTTAAGAACTCAAGAATTATGAGATGGGCGTTGTCGTTGCAGGGATTCTCGTTTGAAGTCCAGCCAGTTCCTGGTTCGGCGAATGTTTTCGCTGACCTTCTCTCCCGTTCATGTGAAAATCAATTGATCCCTTAGGAAGTGAGGTTCCTTGTGTGAACTGTAGTTTTATGAAGCTGTTTTGATGTATGATTTCAGGGTTTGTGTATTCTGCTGTTTGTTTACTTCTTCAAAAAAGCAATTCGGTCATTGTTTTTTTTTTTGAGGAGGGGGAGTATTGTGACGTCAACGTAAATTATGACGTCAACTTGAAATGACGTAAGAACATGATGAAAATAATAAAAATTTTGACGGAAGAGGAGAGCAAGAACTAACGGCCGAGGCTTTGGTGTCCAGCCTAATTTATTTTGTTTTAATCGTCGTTTTCTCCGTAATGTTACTATGTGAAGAGGCTGACTTTCAAGTCAGTAGTACGTTGATATTCACTGTGTATGTGCGATACTTCTGATGACGGTACCAGCGAAATATGTACCAGGAAATTTAATTGTTATAGAAATGTTGTGAATGCTGTGTCGCCGAGAGTGACTTAAAACTCCTGCAAGAATATTTATGTGCTCTAATTGTACCACCTCATGTGCGTCGGTGGGCTGAAGTTATTGATGTGAACATTGTAATATCAATACACGGAGAAGCTAATTAATTTTTGTTTTAGATCAACAATACGTGGAATCGAAGTTTATTGTGTTCTATGGGACTTTGCTGAAATCGTGTTCTCCGGGGATTCAATATTGGTTGCTGTGCCTTGTGAATCTACAGTTCTTCTATGGTTTACTGTGCTTTATGAATCTGCGGCTCTTCTTCTGTGGATTGCTGTGCTTTGTGAATCTGCGGTTCTTCTTCTATGGATTGCTGTGCTTTATGAATCTGCGGCTCTTCTTCTGTGGATTGCTGTGCTTTGTGAATCTGCGGTTCTTCTTCTATGGATTGCTGTGCTTTATGAATCTGCGGCTCTTCTTCTGTGGATTGCTGTGCTTTGTGAATCTGCGGTTCTTCTGCTATGGATTACTGTGCCTTGTGAATTTGCGGTTCTTCTTCTGATAGTTTGACGTGATTTATTGTGCTTGTTGTGTGGAGACCCTGTTTCTTCTTCTTCATCGCTTGTGTTTGTGAACGGCTGTGCTTATTATGTGGGGACCTTGGTTATCTTTATTTGTCTTCTTTTAGTGTTGTAGACTGTGGCTTGGGTACTGTGGAACCGAGTGTGTTGACTGCATATGTGAGACACTGTGGACGGCGCCGGCGAGATCTGTGAGTGATATCAAGATATGTACTATGATATGCTGATATCTGATGACTGAAGTTCCTATGTATTGATATCTTGATCTATATGTTATGTAGTGACATGTATTGATTTGTACCAGTTCACATGAATGTATGTCTGATGGTTCAGGCAGCATAATTATAAAGAAAAAAAAATCTAACTCGTGTGTTGCCTGGCTATCCATGTGCGTTTGGTGTGGGTGTGCGTAGGGAATAATTATTACACGCATCCAAACTTTTGAGAGCGAGAGTCAGACAGCAAAACACGCACCGCACACCATCCGTAACACTTATCTTCCTGTATTCGGCATAACATGGGTGTTGAATGAAAACGACGCCGGTGGTAAGGAGACAATGCGAGTTAAAATAGTAATGATGATAATAGTAAACAACATTGCAATGATAATGACAACCATAATCGTGATGGTAAAGATATTGAAAAAAATAATACTAAAGAGATGATTAATACTACAGTTTGTGATAGTATGACAATTGTAGTTGCATTATCAAGTATCAATAGTGGCTGTACACAGGAGGGGAGAAAGAAGAAGGGATAGAGAATTGTCCAAGAGCATGGTTGTGGTGGCAACAGTGTCAGTGGCGATGATGACGGTGATGATAATGGCAATGATAATGACGATGATGGAAGTACCAATAATAACAATGGTATCAATAATGGCAATAATAATGATGATGACAACATCATCAACAACAACAATGATGATGATGATGATGATAATAATAATAATAATAATGATGAAAATAATAATAATAATGATAATAATAATAATAGTGATGACAATAATAATAATAATAATAATGAAAATAATAATAATAATAATAATAACGCTGCTGCTGATGATGATAATGATAATAATGACAACAACAACAGACAAGAAATCCTAATCACAAGTAACAAAATAACTCTGTGTGCGTGTGCGACTCTGTGTGTGTGTGTGTGTGTGTGTGTGTGTGTGTGTGATGTGGTGAGTGTGAGAGAGAGAGAGAGAGAGAGAGAGAGAGAGAGAGAGAGAATGCGTTTCTTGTATGACACATTCCAGCATAGAATAGCCTTCCACTGACGTCACAAAATGGCCAGTTTTGATGTACAGCTCATTTCAGTTCCAAGTTAATACAGCAAACAAAGTGTGTGGCTGCCCATACTTTTTAAACAGGCATTGTAGGAACAAACAAGTTGATCAGTAACAAATAGTTTGTGAGCCGAGCAGTGGCTGCCCATACTTTTTAAACAGGCATTGTAGGAACAAACAAGTTGATCAGTAACAAATAGTTTGTGAGCCGAGCATTGCCTCAAGACTCGAGAATTTTTCTTCAAATACATTAATTAACTTGAACAGGAAGCGGGAATAGCTTTGTTGGTCGAGCGCCGGACTCGTAATCTTGGTGATCCTGAGGTTGCGGGCTCGATTTTCCGCTGGGCCGTTCGGTACAGGGGGATTTTTCCATCAGAGTTAACATTGTATCTGACTCCATTTCCCAAAGAGTCCTAAACAGAAGTTCCGTGTATAAACGCACGCATAACATGTTGCATACACTTAAAATCCCATCACCAAGTTTCGGAGAGAGGCGTTTGGCCGTTAGTATGGATGACACGTTACTCAAAGCATGTACCCTGCGTGAGAAATGGAAAGAATGAAGGACAATAAGAGATTCAGTGAACGATATTGACTGGATGAGACGGGGAATGACTGAATGAAGCGCCAGCAGGCAGCTCTTCAGTTGACACTTCCCAGGTAGGCAGCCCGTTGTGTACACTTTTGTGTGGATTGTCAGCGTCTAGAACCTTTAGCAATGCGCTTTAAAAAGAGTTCCTTATTATCATCATTATTACTTTACTATCACATCATCATCGTCATCATCATCATCACCATCATCATCATCATCATCATCATCATCATTGTTGTTGTTACTATTATTATTATCATTATTACTAATATGATAAATAAGAGCGCGAATGATCAGCTCAGAAAAAAGGGGGAGATCACAATGTAGTCACGCTTGAAAAAAAAAGCGCGAGCATCATTCGTAATGAGCGTTCGGCCACTAGGAAATTAGCAGCGTCCCCGGTTTTGAACGGCTGTGTCAATGTAATAGTAAGGTGTATGATTTGGTAGCTCTCATTACTTGATTCAAGACGACGTGAAATTCAGTACTTTGTTCAGAAACAGCTGACGCATAGTTCTGGTAAACTTATGGTCAGGACACGAAATACATTAAGGTAATTATGTCGAACAAAACATTGAACAATAATTCATTCCTGCGCTTTAGCACTTTGCAAACTCGATCAGCTCGTGTTATTGACCTGATTTTCTTCTGGAAGAATCCATGCTGACACATTTTGTCTTCTGATTCGCTTCTGGAGGAATCCATGTCTTCTGATTCGCTTCTGGAAGAATCCATGCTGACACATTTCTCTTCTGATTCGCTTCTGGAAGAATCCATGCTGACACATTTTGTCTTCTGATTCGCTTCTGGAGGAATCCATGCTGACACATTTGTCTTCTGATTTGCTTCTCTCCAAGGCACCTTCCTTTGACCCATTTCTCCCTCATTTTAACGGAAAATATACCTCTGTTGTGTGTGTGTGTGTGTGTGTGTGTGTGTGTGTGTGTGTGTGTGTGTGTCCCTGTCCCTGTCTCTGTCTCTGTCGCTGTCTCTCTCGCTCTCTTGTTTGTTAGTCAGTTTGTTTGTATATTTGCTCGGGGTGCGGATGGAGTGACATATTCAACCAGTCCTTTTTTGTACTCCCAGTTCTTATAGAATAGGGAGTACTTTACAATGGGAACGAAGAAATGCTCTGTGTGTGTGTGTGTGTGTGTGTGTGTGTGTGTGTGTGTGTGTGTGTGTTTGTGTGTGTGTGTGTGTGTCCGTCCATGGTCAAAATGTGTTCCACTGGCTCCAGACAAAACTCCTGGGAGGATCTTTCTGAACATTTGTAGGTATGTTCATTATGGGTCAAGGATGATGCCCGATATGTTATTTTACCGTTATAGCCGTTACTAACGGCCATAACGGACCATATCGGTTTTCCTTCTTTGTGGAATATCTCAGAAAGTACTTGGCCGATCTTTCTGAATATTTGTAGGTGTGTTCATTATGGGTCACGGATCATGCCCGATATGTTCTTATACCGTTATATCCGTTACTAACGGCTATAACAGCCTATAACGGTTTTTTCTTTATGGAATATCTTAGAACGTACTTGGCCGATCTTTCTGAAAATTTGTAGTATGTTCATTATGGGTCACAGATGATAGCCGATGTTTACCAGAATAGCCGTTACTAACGGCTATAACAGGCCAAAACGGTTTTTCCTCTTTATGGAATATCTCACGCGTATTCAAGATAAACTGGGAGTACGTTTATATGCATTGCATTTTGTTTTATCCAGTTTGCACAAATCATTAACATTCCCCTGATGCCTTGTAGCGTCAATGTCAACAATGTAAGGTGAATGTAGGGGGTAAACATCCGAAGGGAAATGTCAAGAATGTAAGGTGAATGTAGGAGGTAAACATCCAAAGGTAAATGTAAGGATTTTCAAAGCTGCTTTCATTACTTTCACTCGTAAACAGCCTCCTCCCTTAACATCTCTTCAAAAGTCGGTTGTTAGCCTCCCTCCCTCGTCATCATGTTTCAATTTGAAGGGGGATAGGAAGGAGGATGGGTGGGGGGGGGGGGTTGCTACTAATCATTTATCTTTGGAGGTACCTGGTCCAACACGTTAGTTGCATTGTTCTTTATTATTCAATGAAAATATAGTTGGGATATCGGACACAGTCATTGTTTTTACGGTACGTACATATAATGTGCACTAGCTTTTTACATCGTAGAAAAATCAACGTAACAGTTTTGTCAACTGAGACATAATCTGTATGCGTGAAGCAATGTCCTCGTTTCCGTATCCTGACATAGTGACACATCGATGGGGTGTGAAGAAGTCCAATAACAAAATCACTGGTGATTCACTGACAATCAACAACATTTGTCCAGGAGTAGAGTACTTCACAAGCGAGAACAACATGAACGATACAGTTATGAAGGTCAATAGCTCAGACTGTGAGAATAACTTGCCACAAAATTCAGCATCACAAGGAGTTGTGTATGGTGTATGTGACCATTTCAAAACGTTCTGTAAACTCTTTATTTCATCACCAACGAGCTATGTGCGTGCTTCTGTTGAACGGCTGGCATATTGGTGTGATGCAGGGCACTGGAGAAGCACATTTAGTGATAAAGGAGCTTACTCGATAAAATCTATCATGCGTATAGTATGTAATCTACACACACTGAAAGAATTCGTCTTTCATTCAGAATACTTCAATATGCTTACAGTGCATATTAATAGTCCACCAATAAAAGTGCTGTTTGAGACAATTGCATACCACAATTTGATTGTGAAATATTTAACAAAAGCCTCAGGTTACGTAATTGCTCCATTTGCAAAGATATCTGACAAATATTTCAGTGGAGAATGGAAATTGTCCCGCAGATTAGTCATAATGATCAGCATTCAATACTTTCCAGTTATGCCCATGTGTTTCGCAGAACTATCCGCAAACTACGCTGTGGCCTTTATTTATACAAAAACAAACACAAGTCATGAAACCGTTGAACGCCTGTGTTTTCAGCGTCCTGTATCAGCTAATATGATTTATGCATCATCCCTCAGAGTCAAATTTAAATATGATCGGATTCTATCTGGTGGATTGAAAATACGTTTGTCCACACTTTCTCCGGTTAAACAAGATTTGCAACTGGCGAGTGGTGCCTTCAATTGCTCTCCACGATATTACTCTCTTTTTCAGCATCACGTGGACTGTAACTCTATGTCAGAGTGTGAAGATGGACGGGATGAAACAGAACGCTGTCCTTTCAGCAATTCCGTCTGTCAAGGATTAGTAGCTTCAACAAACAAGTGTTTCAACTTAACCATGCAAAGCTGGCATGTTCCGAGAACATTTGTCAATTATGAATGCCAAAGTAGAAATGGAAGATTAGCCTCACTAAAAAACAGAAAGGAATATGAAGATTTACTTCATACTTTGCAAAATTATAATGTGTACAATGTAATATTGGGTTTATGGTCAGGTTGGCATTCTGTACCATTTGCATACAGCAAATTCCGTGCATGGTCAGAGAACACTGTGATATATAACTTGAATCACTTTGGAAAAAGGACTGTTTATGTTCCATCACGGTCTGTGAAGCTTTGCACCCTTGTGTCAGGTTCTATTGTCTGCGGAAACAGCGATCATTTCAACTTTGTGTGTGAAGTACTGTTTTATTCGCGTAATGATTTTCATTCCATTTTCTCACTAGAGCATCCATACTCACTTACATCAAACAATCTAAACCTGACATCAGTTCAGACATATTCTCGTCCTTTTCTCTCTTTTTCACCAGATGATCAAGTTACCCGTGTATTTGTATCATGTGATCCCAAACGTTATTTGAAGGCGAGTGGTTTAAACACGTGCAAGTTCATAAACACTAGCAGTGTTTCCTACACTGGCATGATGATTCATGTTGAAAAAGAAGTTGCATACATGTTTAAATGTGACGACATCACCACTGTGCATTACAGTCGAGTGTGTGACTTCAGACAGGACTGCCCAGATGGCAGTGAAGAGTCTTTCTGTGAATATCCTCCATGCGGTGAGTTTCAGTGTTGTAATGGTCAATGTATATTGTTCAGTCAGCACTGTAATCAATTCGCAGATTGTGAGGACGACTCCGATGAGGTTGGATGTCGTGATGACAATTCTTACCTGGTTCAGAGCTTAACAGGGGACATGAAACAACGGTTTTATATCAATCTGGATGGGGCTGGCTACTTCACTCAGCAGGTGATGACAGGGGATGACTCTTGCCCTCCCAGTCATTTTCAATGCAGAACAGAGTGGCTGTATTGCCTGCCTGTCTACACTCGATGCAATGGATTTTCTGACTGTGTGTATGGAGAAGACGAACAAGACTGTGGGACAATGTCGTGTTCTGGTTTCTACCGATGTCGATTTTCCAGGGTCTGTGTGCATGGACATCATCTCTGTGATGGCTGGGGTCAGTGTCCACAGTGGGATGATGAAATGTTTTGTGGCATGACCTGTCCAGTGTCTTGTCTGTGCCAAGGTCATGTTTTCCTATGTAACAAACCATTTCGTTCTGACCTTTTCCCACAATTAAGGTACGTAGATGCAACAGGTTCAGGAATGAAACCGACTGATTTCATTAAGAATATACACCTTGTTCATTTGGATCTATCTCAATGTTCCCTCCATAATATTTCGCGGTTTAACATTAGAAACATGAAGCATATCGATCTCGCCAATAACTACATAAACTCTATCGATCTGGATGTTTTTCAAAAGCTACAAAATTTAGACAGTATTCTGATAGGAAACAACCCTCTTAGCAAAATGGTAAGTAAAAAGACAAAGCTGGTTTTTCACACGCTGAAACGGGTGGATATATCTAAAACACGTTTGAATGTTTTTTATAACACAGTATATCCACATTTTCGTCAAGTGCAATTTCTTAATGTATCATTTTGCAACATTGAAATCATTGGACTGACAGGTTTTAAAGCAGTTCCACACCTGAAAAAGCTGGATATTACAGGAAATGCTGTTACCAGTTTCCCTTTTGATCTCTTTTCATTGTCAACTGAATTGCAAGACATTGTTTCGTCTAATTACAGATTGTGCTGCAAGAATCTAATTCCCCCCCACACAAGTAAGTGTGTGGCCCCCAGTACTGTACTCCCGTCATGTACAAGGTTGCTAACAACTAAACTTTACCAGATTCTGTTTGGGACAAATAGTGCCTTGGCTATGGTTGGAAATTTGCTTTGCTTATTTACTTCTGTAGCAGTAAGCAATATGTACGGAAATTATTTTATACTGACAGTTGCACACCTGCAGTTTGCTGATATTTGCATGGGGGCCCATGTTTGTATTGTTTTGGTAGCAGACAACTTTTATCTTGGGAACTACATGCAAATTGAACAAGCATGGTCTAAGAGTTTAACATGCAAACTCGCAGGATTTCTTTTCTGTTTGTCTATTGTAGTGTCAGTGTCGACCATCTCGCTCATCACTTTCCATCACGCGGTTGTTTGTTATTTCCCAGAGGTTTTGTTCAGATGCAATGCGTGTTTCAGCTTCATAGTGTATGCAGTAATGTGGACTGTAGGAATCTTGTTGGCACTGATTCCACTTCTTCCTGGCATGTCACACTGGGGCCTCACGGGTCAGTCTGGCTTATGTCGTCTGACATCATTTGATGTCAGTAATTCGTATAACAGTACCGGATGGCTTAACGTTATCGCGACAGTCAACTTCATGTTGTCCTTGACTATCATGACTGGCCAAACTATCATTTATTGGAGAATGCCAGAGCACAGAATAGTACTTAATCCAACATTACGATCAGTGTATTCTGCAGTCCAAGTGACGACGATTGTGGCTATTACCGATGCTGTTTGCTGGATTGTATTTGCAATGGTTATGATATTAAGTTCTCAAGGTGTGACAGTTTTCAATAAGATCTACGATCTCATGGTTGTGTTTGTGTTACCATTCAGTTCAGCAGTCAACCCACTTCTCTACTTGTGGGCCGTTAAAAGGCATAAGCAGCTGCAAGAACAGGAAGAAAAAATGCTTGAAGTGTTAAAAGCAAGGCTCGCTCAAAGAGACAAAGCAAAAATCACATAGTAAGGAAACGAATCAATAAAAATGATAATAATGAAAATAACAATGATAATCTTGTGTATGATGCATTAAATGATACACTATACACAGTTCTGAAATCAAAGCCAAATGACTTATCTCAACACTGTAATTACTCCCTATATCCTATTATCACCTTCAAATCTGCCTCTTCCCAGCTTGTCTCTAGCAAAACTAACATGTGTGAAAACACACACACACACACACACACACACACACACACACACACACACACACACACACACACAGGATTCAAATCTTGTATCAATGGAACCATATGACACTGATGAAAGGTTCGACAGTGGAAGATGCTGTGATGTATAAATTGAACTGATCTATATTTTCAAAGGAATGTATCAAGTCAGAATGACTGCCAGGACGTATGGAACGATGCAAGAATTTCAAAACTATCAAGGATGTACGTACTGTATAATTACTTATAAATTCCAGTTATACTACGGAAAATGCAGCTGAGTGTGATATCTATCTGTCTGTCTATCTATCTATCTGACATATGTATAGCTCTCTCTGTCTCTCTTTCTCTCTATCTATATACATATATATATATACATGAACAAAACAAGGCAAAGAACACAAGTACCGTTCGATACCCAAATTTTCGGCACAAGGCCTTCCTCCGGGGAGTTTATTGCGACTAACTGACAAAAACGTCTCTCACACATGTTACTCTGTTCATCCGAAATTTCACTGGCGCTCTGCACGTGCAACACCCCAACCATTGAAAAAGCGATCACACCCAACCACACATTCCATACCACATCCGTGTGAGCGAACCGACATGTCCACACGCACACACACACGCGCACACACACACACACACACACACACACACACACACACACACACACACACACACACACACATATACCCCCACACACATGAGAGAGAGAGAGAGGAGAGAGAGAGAGAGAGATTAAGAGAGAGGAAGAGATGGGGGGGGGGGGAGAAAAGTGGTCGTGGTAGTTACATGCTTTCATATGACCCCACTCTCACTGGGGCCACAAAAATCCAGGAATTGCTCTCACCAAATCCGTAAGAGAGAGAGAGATAGAGAGAGAGAGAGATAGAGAGAGAGGAAGAGAAAGGGGGGGGGGTGGGGAAGAGGAAAATGGACGCAGCAGAAACAAGCCCTCCCGTGTCCCCACTCCCACTGGGGCCACGGAAGCTCGGGACCTGCTCTCACCAGATCCGTAAGAGAGAGTGAGGGAGAGAGAGGAAGGGGGGGGGGGAGAAATGTGACCATAGTAGTAATAAGCTATCAATAGACCCCACTCTCACTGGGGCCACAGAAGTCCAGGACTCGCTCTCACCGGGTCCATCACAGAGAGAGAGAAAGAGAGAGAGAGAGAGAGAGAGAGAGAGAGAGAGAGAGAGAGAGAGAGAGAGAGAGAGAGAGAGAGAGTGAGAGAGAACGAAACGAACGAACGAACGAATCTTTTTTAATGAGGGATAAAGAATAAGCACAATACAGGCTTTTTTACATCTTGCCCTCGATGAAGCAGAAAAAATAATGACAATATGTGACTTCAAAATCAACGAACCATCTAGATAGTGAAAAGAATATTAGCCTGAAATACAAAAGGCAATCCAAAAATATGACAGTCAACTTTTCACACACACACACACACACACCACACACACACACACACACACACACACACACACACACACACACACACCAAAGAGAAAGAGAAAACAACTTTGCAAATACATTCAACAACAACAACAAAAAATAGAAGAAGAAGAAGAAGAAGAAGAAGAAGAAGGAGAGAAATGAAGGACGTCAATGAAAGGTGGACAGGTGAACAGTATGTCATGACAAGATATAGAGAAGGGGTAACGAAGGAACACAAATGAACATTCAAATACATTTAAACATCATTTGTACTTGAATCCATACAATAATTTTGAAAACGTATAAAGAAGGTTACATGATGTTATCATTAGTCACACTGTTTAGGAAGCGTAGCATCAGATATGAGAAGTATTGTTTTTTGAAAACGTTTAAACTAGAAATTACATTAAATGAAGACACTAGGTCATTCCACAAACGACGACCGGAGTAAATGAGGCTAGATTTAAAAGATCAATCCTCGATAGGGGTATCTGAATCTTTCTGACATTGCGAATCAGGTTCGTTTTAAATTTGTTTTTCAAAGTTAGAAAGAGAGAGAGAGAGGGGGGGGGGGGGGGGTGGGGAAATAGAGGAAGAAGAAAGTGGAGCAGAGAGAAAGACCGAGAGAGAAAAAAACAGAGAGAGAGATGTAGGGGGGGGCGGGAAGAGTTGTATGGGGGGGGGGGAGGGATTTTTTTGGGAAGTGATCGTAGTGGCTACAAGCTCTAATGTAACCCCACTCTCACTGGGGCAACAAAAGTCAGGAACCTGCCATCGCCCGATCTGTAACCTTGTGAATCTTGTGATGAGAGGAAGATAGGGAGAAACAGAGAGAGAGAGAGAGAGAGAGAGAGAGAGAGAGAGAGGAGAGAGAGAGAGAGAGAGAGAGAAAAAAGAGAGAGAGAGAGAGAAGGAGAGAGAGAGAGAGAGAGAGAGGAGAGAGAGAGAGAGAGAGAATAATTGTAGCAGTTACAAACTGTCATAAAGCCTCACCTAAAATAGGGCCACGGGAGTCCAAAACCTGTTCCAGCCAGGTCCGTAACCTTGTAGATCATGTAATGAGATGGGGGGGGGGGGTTTAGACAGAGAGAAAGAGAGAGAGGGGAGAGAGAGAGAGAGGGAGAAAGAGAGGGAGAGAGAGAGAGAGAGAGAAAGTGAGAAATACAGACAGAGAGAAAGAGAGGCAGGGAGAGAGAGCGCGTGAAAGAGAGAGAGAGAGAGAGAGAGAGAGAGGGGGGGGAGTAAGAGAGAGTAAGAGAAAGAGAGAGAGAGAGAGAGAGAGGGGAGAGAGAGAGAGAGAGAGAGAGAGAGAGAGAGAGGAGAGAGGGGGGAGAGAAGGCAACCAATCGACGAACTGACAAATCGATAGGCAAACAGAAGACAATCATACAGGTGCAGTAAACAGTTATGGGAGAGGATGATACCTCAGGCCTCAAGGCTGTTCAGACCTTTGGGATGCAAAGTCATTAGTTTTTTAATTCAAAAGTCCTCTCTTGAGAGTCTGGCTTCCAGATTTGTGGAGTGTACTTTTTCTATGGCTAAGCACCTCATATCTAGAATGTTATGGTTAGTTTGATTGAAGTGTCGAGTTACATGGGTGCCTGTGTTTTTTCTGGATGTGTGTGCGGTGTAGGCAGAAACGTGTTTTGAGTGTATTTTTTGTTTGTCCAATATATTGGCTGTTGGGGCATTTATCACAGAATAAAAGGTATATGATATTAGTGGAATCACAGGACATACGGTGACGGATTGTGAATCTTTCACTGGTCACAGAGCTGTGGAAGTGGATTGTCTCCACCAAATGGTCTTCACACACCACATACTGTGCTCTCTGGCAATGGAAACATCCAGGATGTGGATCCTGGGGAGTGGGCAACATGGAGGGCATCAGCATAGACTGTAGAGATCTGCAGGCCCGCTCACCAAGGACTGGAGGCTTGGGGACGGCCAGACGCATCCTGGTGCTGGTGTGCAGGACAGAGCTCTGTAGCTCTGATAGCCACTGTCGAAGAGGGGGGTTGGATGGGTGGTAGGTGACGACCATGGGGCTCCTGTCAAGAGTGTTCCGGGTTTTATAAGTAAGAGCTTGGGCTCTCGAGATAGCTGTGACTTTGTCCCTTGCTATCTTGATATCTTTCCTTCTGTGTCCACGATGTAGGAACCAAATTGCCATGTTGTCACAACGCTTTACGAAAATGTTGTCATCGGAACACAGTCTTCTAAGACGTAAAAACTGACTGAACGGCATGTTACGAATAAGGTGGCGTGGGTGACAAGACGACGCGTGTAAATACGCATGTGTGTCAGTGGGTTTAAGGTAAACATCTGTCTGTAGACACCCATCTTGTAGGTAAATGTTGATATCCAAGAACGGGATTTCGACAGTGGAGGACTGTAAGGTGAATTTAATGGAGTCATGAAAGTTGTTGATATATTCAGTAAATTTGTTCAGTTCAGCTGTTGTGCCAATAAAGAGCAAGAAAATGCCCATCAATGTAACGTTTCCACGTCTGTTTTCGGATACCTACCGGACTTTGGGAAAGGAGGCGTTCTTCAAAGTAACCCATAAAAAGGTTTGCTGCAGAGGGTGCGAAAGGGGTGCCCATGGCAGTGCCATGTATCTGTTGATATATCCTGTTTTCAAAACAGAATATATTATTAGAGAGAATGTGGTTGGCAACTTGAAGGACACGTTCAGTGGGAGGAGTGTCAGGAGAATCCAGTGGTGGAGGTCCATTCAGGTAGTATTTCAGGGCGCCCAGTAATTCATCATGGGGAATGTTGCTATACAAGGACACCACGTCTATGGTGACCAGCTGGGTGCCTGGAGGGAACGGACCGTACTCAAGGTTCCACTGTTGGATGGTCTTTAGCATATCTGTAGTATCCTTGATGTGGCTAGGTAGACTGGTGACGAAGGGCTGAAGCCAGTGGTCGACGAGTTTAGAAAGGTTTTCCGTAGGGCCTAGTACACCAGATACTATCGGGCGACCAGGGGGGTGGGTGAGCGATTTGTGTATCTTGGGCAGCAGGTGAAAACGATGTGTTCTTACTTTGTCTAAATCCAGTTTGGCCCAGTGGAAAGTATAGTCATCCACTAGGCCGTCTTTGTGAAGGTCAAATATCAGTTCATTAGACTGTATTGCAATGTTTCTGGTGGGGTCGCTGTTTAAAACGGTATAGTGGCGGGGGTTGGACAGTTGGCGTTCTGCCTCGTTGAGGTAATCTTGAGGATTCTGGATGACCACTGCACCCCCTTTGTCTGCCA
>CM065724.1:69683786-69723786 GCA_033310375.1 Conus canariensis
CATACTCTGGTATTGGACATCAGCCTTTTTCTGGGATAGCAGTTTGCTTAAAACCTAAAAGGGAGAGAAGTCAAGTACGACTTTCCGAGGTCATTGATGAGAAACAATCAGGTTTCAAAATACAGGTATCTGACCAGGATTAATGATATGTTAGTGAGTTTCCTCCCCTTTGGAGATGGTCTGCCCCTTGGAGATTATAAGCTTGCTGAAGGCTCATTTTGAGAAGCAGTTATTATTCCCCATTTACCCATTCAAGCATATACTGTTAGTTAGGCAGAATTATCTACCACTGCAGATATGAATGCTTATCTCCCCCTATTTTTTTTCAGTCTAGAACATAAGAGCAAGCTTTGTTTATAATTCAATATTTAATTGCAGTCATTGCAACACCAAACCAGTACTTTCTTAAAAGTTTTAATGTGCTCAGTTACTATCTAATATTATATATTTAATATAGTTAGGCAATCTACAAATTTGTTTCTAGCTTTGCGCTGTCGTCAGGATGATTTTGGTTTGCCCACCGCCGGTGTTATATAGCGTGTGGGCTCCCGTTTGCGGTTGTTTGCACGTGCGGGTTGGCTGCACGTGTTTTTTGAAGTTTTCAGGTTTTTGTTTTGGGTGTATTCACTAACAACGATTTCCATTTATGCCTGCAGTTGTTTACTATTTCTGTTTTGGTGTTTAGAGTTGCTAAGTGTGGTTTGCATAGTACTAACCATTTTTCAGTTAAACATAGGTTGCACCTTTTTGAAATATTGCTGTATGATGATGCTCTTTTTATGATTTTCCAGGATATATTGTAGTTTGTTTTTGCGTCTTTAAGTTTCCAGATATATTTACTCAGTTCTGTTTGGTTTTTGTATTTGCTCCCCAAGGGGTTGAGCACTCTCAAGATCGTTTTAGGAATTTTAATCACATTGATCTATATCTATATATATATATATATATATATATATATATACAGAGAGAGAGAGAGAGAGAGAGAGAGAGAGAGCAATTTAGTAGTGGGGTAAACAAGTGCAGGCTAACAATTCCTTGGTCACTACATTAATGACTTGGCAGAGATTTAAAAAAGGGGAAAGAAAACAAAGATTGGGAAGGGGGTTGGGGCTGGGGTGGGGTGGGGAAAAGAACGGGGAAAGGAAGGAAACGAGAACGGAAAATCAGGGAAACATATTATAAATCTGGACCCCTTCGTTAATAGCAAATGGGAACCTTCTGTTCTCTCCTGAAGACAGACCATTCCTATTGCCTGCTCCGAGGCTTTTCGTCCTGCTGGAACAGACTCATCAGGTAGGCATGGCTTATTGTTCTGTGGTATTCACACCACATAAATGGTTCAAAAATAGAATCCAGCAGGACCCCAAAGCAGCAAGCGAAGGGTAACAAATTCGCACGAAAAGAAAACGTATTGAGGAAATAAGTTGCTGAAAAACTTAAATCGTTATGTAAATAATATCAAATGTAGGGAAGAATCGTTGAGCCTATGCTTGGGGATCCTAATAAGGGTGCAAGGGAGGTCAAAAGCGTCCAACTGACAGAGTGGTCAGCTCTGTTGTTTAAAAACCCAAGCACTGTCAGCAGCTACAAATTGTATAGAACAGCCTTTACTTGGATCTCCAAAGAGATGCAATCTCCCACTGACTGACCAAACAATATTGTGCTGAACAATTTGGTAGTGGGGAAAACAAGTGCAGGCTAGGAATTCCTCCGTCATTACATTTTTGACTTGGCAAAGATTGAAAATGGTGGTGGAAGGGGGGTGTGGGGGGGAGGGGGGAGGAAGGGGGGGGGGCAGTGGAAAAAGAAAATGAGAACGCGAAATCAGAGAAATATGTCATAAATATGCATCCCTTCACAGGCAGCATATGGAAACCATTGTAATCCATCCTGAAGACAGAACCATTCATATCGCCTTCTCCGAGGCTTTTCGTCAGCTGGATCGGACTCGTTAGGGAGGCACGGCTGATTGTGCCTGTGATCCCTTGGCATCGTATGGAGATACACCACAGTCTATAATTCTCCACTATTCTCACCATCAAGGGTTGCAAAGCAGAATCAAGCAGGACCTCATAGCAGCCAGCGAAGGGTAGAAAAGTATAATGAAATGAAAGCACGGTAAGGAAGAAGAAAGTTGCTGAACAACTAAAATCTCTCTCTCTCTCTCTCTCTCTCTCTCTCTCTCTCTCTCTCTCGATATATATATATATATATATATATATATATATGTGTGTGTGTGTGTGTGTGTGTGTGTGTGTGTGTGTGTGTGTGTGTGTGTGTGTGTGTAGAAAGATAGAGAGAGAGAAAGAGAGATGGAGAGAGTTATACATGTAGATAGATAGAGAGGTAGGCAGACAGATTGACAGACAGATATGACACTCAGCTGCATTTTCCGGAGTATAACTGGAATTTATGAGTAGTTATACAGTACGTACTTCCTTGATAGTTTTGAAATTTTTGCATCGCTCCATACGTCCTGGCAGACATTTTGACTTGATACATTCCTTTGAAAATATATATCAAGTTCAATTTACATATCACAGCATCCTCCACTGTCGAACTGTTCATCAGTGTCATATGGTTCCATTGATACAAGATTTGAATCCTGTGTGTGTGTGTGTGTGTGTGTGTGTGTGTGTGTGTGTGTGTGTGTGTGTGTGTGTGTGTGTGTGTTCTTTCACACAGTTTAGTTTTGCTAGAGACAAGCTTGAAGGAGGCAGATTGGAAGGTGATAATGGGATGTAGGGAGTTAAGTGTTAAGAAAAGTCATCTTTGATTTCAGAACTGTGTATAGTGTATCATTTAATGCATCATACACAAGATTATCATTGTTATTTTCATTAATATCATTTTATTGATTCGTTTCCTTACTATGTGATTTTTGTTTTGTCTCTTTGAGCGAGCCTTGCTTTTAACACTTCAAGCATTTTTTCTTCCTGTTCTTGCAGCTGCTTATGCCTTTTAACGGCCCACAAGTAGAGAAGTGGGTTGACTGCTGAACTGAATGGTAACACAAACACAACCATGAGATCGTAGATCTTATTGAAAACTGTCACACCTTGAGAACTTAATATCATAACCATTGCAAATACAATCCAGCAAACAGCATCGGTAATAGCCACAATCGTCGTCACTTGGACTGCAGAATACACTGATCGTAATGTTGGATTGAGTACTATTCTGTGCTCTGGCATTCTCCAATAAATGATAGTTTGGCCAGTCACAATAATCAAGGACAACATGAAGTTGGCCGTCGCTATAACGTTAAGCCATCTGGTACTGTTATAAGAATTACTGACATCAAATGATGTCAGACGACATAAGCCAGACTGACCCGTGAGGCCCCAGTGTGACATACCAGGAAGAAGTGGAATCAGTGCCAACAAGATTCCTACAGTCCACATTACTGCATACACTATGAAGCTGAAACACGCATTGCATCTAAACAAAGGCTCTGGGAAATAACAAACAACCGCGTGATGGAAAGTGATGAGCGAGATGGTCGACACTGACACTAGAATAGACAAACAGAAAAGAAATCCTGCGAGTTTGCATGTTAAACTCTTAGACCATGCTTGTTCAATTTGCATGTAGTTCCCAAGATAAAAGTTGTCTGCTACCAAAACAATACAAACATGGGCCCCCATGCAAATATCAGCAAACTGCAGGTGTGCAACTGTCAGTATGAAATAATTTCCATACATATTGCTTACTGCTACTGAAGTTAAAAAGCAAAGCAAATTTCCGACCATGGACAAGGCAGTATTTGTCCCAAGCAGAATCTGGTCAAGTTCAGTTGTTAGCAGCCTTGTACATGACGGGAGTACAGTACTGGGGGCCACACACTTACTTGTGTGGGTGGGGGGGAGTAGATTCGTGCAGCACAATCTGTAATTAGATGAAAAAATGTCTTGTAATTCGGTTGACAATGAAAAGAGATCGAAGGGGAAACTGGTAACAGCATTTCCTGTAATATCCAGCTTTTTCAGGTGTGGAACTGCTTTTAAACCTGTCAGTCCAATGATCTCAATCTTACAAAATGAAACATTAAGAAACTGAACTTGACGAAAATATGGATATACTGTGTTATGAAAAATATTCAAACGTGTTTTAGATATATCCACCCGTTTCAGCGTGTGAAAAACTAGCTTTGTCATTGCACTTACCATTTTGCTAAGAGGGTTGTTTCCTATCAGAATGATGTCTAAATTTTGTAGCTCTTGAAAAACATCCAGATCGATAGATTTTATGTAGTTATTGGCGAGATTGATATGTTTCAGGTTTCTAATTTTAAAAAGTGAAATATTACGGAGGGAACATTCAACCAAAACCAAATGAACAAGGTGTATATTCTTAATGAAATCAGTCGGCATCATTCCTGAACCTATTGCATCTACGTACCTTAATTGTGGGAAAAGGTCAGAACGAAATGGTTTGTTACATAGGAAAACATGACCTTGGCACAGACAAGATACTGGACAGGTCATGTCACACCACATTTCATCATCCTGCTGTGGACACTGACCCCAGCCATCACAGAGATGATGATCGTGCAAACAGACCCTGGAAATTCGACATCGGTAGAAACCAGGACACGACATCGTCCCACAGCCTTGTTCGTCTTCTCCATACACACAGTCAGAAAATCCATTGCATCGAGTGTAGACAGGCAGGCAATACAGCCACTCTGTTTTGCATTGAAAATGACTGGGAGGGCAAGAGTCATCCCCTGTCATTACCTGCTGAGTGAAGTAGCCAGCCCCATCCAGATTGATATAAAACCGTTGTTTCATGTCCTCTGTTAAGCTCTGAATCAGGTAAGAACTGTCATCACGACATCCAACCTCATCTGAGTCATCCACACAATCTGCGAATTGATTACAGCGCTGACTGTACAATGTACATTGACCATTACAACACTGAAACTCACTGCATGGAGGGTATTCACAGAAAGACTCTTCACTGCCGTCTGGGCAGTCCTGTCTGAAGTCACACACTCGACTGTAATGCACAGTGGTGATGTCGTCACATTTAAACATGTATGCAACTTCTTTTTCAACATGAATCATCATGCCAGTGTAGGAAACACTGCTAGCGTTTATGAACTTGCACGTGTTTAAACCACTCGCCTTCAAATAACTCTTTGGATCACATGATACAAATACATGGGTAACTTGATCATCTGGTAAAAAAGAGAGAAAATGACGAGAATATGTCTGAACTGATGTCAGGTTTAGATTGTTTGACGTAAGTGAGTATGGATGCTCCAGGGAGAAAATGGAATGAAAATCATTATGCAAATAAAAAAGTACTTCACACGCAAAGTTGTCATAGTAGCTCCCGCTGCAGTAAATAGAACCTGACTCAAGGCTGCAAACCTTCACAGACCTTGATGGAACATACATTGGCCTTTTTTCTATGTGATTCAAGTTATATACCACAGTCTTATCTGACCATGCACGGAATTTGCTGTATGCAAATGGTACAGTATGCCATCCTGACCATAAACCCAAAATTATACCATACTCGTTATAATTTCGCAAAGTATGAAATAAATCTTCATATTCCTTTCTGTTTTTTAGTGAGGCTAATCTTCCATTTCTACTTTGGCATTCATAATTGACAAATGTTCTCGGAACATTCACGCTTTGCATTGTTAAGTTGAAACACTTGTTTGTTGAAGCTACTAATCCTTGGCAGATGGAATTGCTGAAAGGACAGCGTTCTGTTTCATCCCGTCCATCTTCACACTCTAACAGAAAGTTACAGTCCACATGATGCTGAAAAAGAGAGTAATATCGTACAGAGCAATTGAAGGCACCACTCGCCAGTTGCAAATCCTGTTTAACCGAAGAAAGTGTGGACAAACGCATTTTCAATCCTTTGGATAGAGTCCAATCGTGTTTAAATTTGACTCTGAGGGATGATGCATAAATCATGTTAGCTGATACAGGACGCTGAAAACACAGGCGTTCAATGGTTTCATCACTTGTGTTTGTTTTTGTATAAATAAAGGCCACAGCATAGTCTGTGGGTAGTTCTGTGAAACACATGGGCATAAATGGAAAGTATTGAATGCTGATCATTATGACTGATCTGCGGGACAATTTCCATTCTCCACTGAAATATTTGTCAGATATCTTTACAAATGGAGCAATTACATAACCTGAGGTTTTTGTTACATATTTCACAATCAAATTGTGGTATGTAATTATCTCAAACAGCACTTTTATTTGGTGGACTGTTAATATGCAGTGTGAGCATATTGAAGTATTTTGAATGAACGATCATTTCTTTCAGCGTGTGTTGATGACATATTATGCGCAGGTAAGTTTCCAGTTCTGTTGTTATTTTGCCACTAAATGTGCTTCTCCAGTGTCCTGCATCACACCAATATGTCAGACGTTCAACGGAAGCACGTACATAGCTCAATTTTTGTAGAATAAAGAGTTTACAGAAAGTTTTGAAATGGCCACATGCACCATACACTACTCCTTGTGATGCTGAATTTTGTGGCAAGTCATTCTCACAGTCTGAGCTATTGACTTTCATAACTGTATTGTTCACGTTGTTCTCGCTTGTGAAGTAATCTACTCCTGGACAAATGTCGTTGATTGTCAGTGAATCACCAATGATTTTGTTATTGGTCTTCTTCATACCCCATCGATGTGTCACTATGTCAGTATACGGAAACGAGGAAATCGCATACAGATTATGTCTCAGTTGGCAAAACTATTACATTGTTGTTTCTACGATGTAAAAAAGCTAGTGCACATTATATGTACGTGCCGTAAAAACATTGACTATGTCCCATATCCCTACTACATTTTCATTGAATAATAAAGAGCAATGCAGCTAAGGTGTTGGACCTGGTACCTCCAAAGATAAATGATTAGTAGCACACACCCCTCCCACTCCTCCTTCCTATCCCCCTTCAAATTGAAACATGATGACGAGGGAGGGAGGCTAACAACCGACTTTTGAAGAGATGTTAAGGGAGGAGGCTGTTTACGAGTGAAAGTAATGAAAGCAGCTTTGAAAATCCTTACATTTACCTTTGGATGTTTATCTCCTACATTCACCTTACATTCTTGACATTGACGCTACAAGGCATCAGAGGAATGTTAATGATTTGTGCAAACTGGATAAAACAAGATGCAAAGCATATAAACGTACTCCCAGTTTATCTTGAATACGCGTGAGATATTCCATAAAGAGGAAAAAACGTTTTGGCCCGTTATAGCCGTTAGTAACGGCTATTCTGGTAAACATCGACCCTCATCTGTGACCCATAATGAACATACCTACAAATTTTCAGAAAGAGCGGCCATGTACTTTCTCAGAGTTTCCATAAAGTAGAAAATTGTTTTGGGCCGTTATAGCCGTTAGTAACGGATATAACGGCAAAATAACACATCGGGTATGATCTGTGACCCATAATGAACATACCTACAAATTTTCAGAAAGATCGGCCAAGTACGTTCTAAGATATTCCATAAAGAAGAAAAACCGTTATAGGCCGTTATAGACGTTAGTAACGGATATAACGGTAAAACAACACATCGGGCATCATCCGTTACCCTTAATGAACATGCCTACAAATGTTCAGAAAGATCGACCATGTACTTTCTAAGATATTCTATAAAGAAGGAGAACCTTTATGGCCATAAGTAACGGATATAACGGTACAATAACACATCGGGCATCATCCGTGACGCTTAATGAACATAATTTAGAAAGAGAGGGTGTTAGTTACCGCCAATGACATTGACAAACAAAGTGGTTGAACACAAGTGTCTTGTCCTGTACTTTGTTTGTCAATTTAGAAAGAGAGGGTGTTAGTTACCGCCAATGACATTGACAAACAAAGTGGTTGGACACAAGTGACTTGTCCTGTACTTTGTTTGTCAATGTCATGGCGGTAACTAACACCCTCTCTTTCTAAATTTTGCTTCGTTCTCCGCCGTCAGTCACTCCATTTTGAAGCTTAAGGAACATACCTACAAATTTTCAGAAAGATCGGCCAAGTACTTTCTGAGATATTCCATATATAAGGAAAATCGTTATGGGCCGTTATGGCCGTTAGTAACGGATATAACGGCAAAAGAACACATCGGGCAGGATCCTTGATCCATAATGAACATACATACAAATATTCAGAAAGATCGGCCAAGTACTTAGATATTCCACAAAGAAGGAAAACCGATATGGGCCGTTATGGCCGTTAGTAACGGCTATAACAGTAAAATAACACCGGGCATCATCCTTGACCTATAATGAACATACCTATAAATGTTCAGAAAGATCCGCCCAGGAGTTTTGTCTGGAGAGAGTGGAACACATTTTGACCACGGACGGACACACACACACACACACACACACACACACACACACACCACACACACATACACATACACACACACACACACACACACACACACACACACACACAGCATTTCTTCGTTCCCATTGTAAAGTACTCCCTATTCTATAAGAACTGGGAGTACCAAAAAGGACTGGTTGAATATGTCACTCCATCCGCACCCCGAGCAACTATACAAACAAACTGACTAACAAACAAGAGAGCGAGGGAGACACACACACACACACACACACACACACAACACACACACACACACACACACACACACACAGAGGTATATTTCCGTTAAAATGAGGGAGAAATGGGTCAAAAGAAGGTACCTTGGAGAGAAGCGAATCAGAAGACAAATGTGTCAGCATGGACTCCTCCAGAAGCGAATCAGAAGACAAATGTGTCAGCATGGATTCCTCCAGAAGCGAATCAGAAGACGAATGTGTCAGCATGGATTCCTCCAGAAGCGAATCAGAAGACAAATGTGTCAGCATGGATTCCTCCAGAAGCGAATCAGAAGACGAATGTGTCAGCATGGATTCCTCCAGAAGCGAATCAGAAGACGAATGTGTCAGCATGGATTCCTCCAGAAGCGAATCAGAAGTGTCAACTGAGGAGCTGCCTGCTGGCGCTTCATTCAGTAATTTCCCGTGTCATCCAGTCAATATCGTTCACTGAATCTCCTTGTTTTCCTTCATTCCTTCCATTTCTCACGCAGGGTGCATGTTTTGTGTAACGTGTCATCCATACCAACGGCCAAACTGGCCCCTCTCCGAAACCTGGTGATGGGGTTTACGTGTATGCAACATGTTTTCGTGCGTTTATACACGGAACTTCGGTTTAGGACTCTTTGGGAAATGGAGTCAGATACAATGTTAACTCTGAGGGGAAAATCCCCCTGTACTGAACGGCCCGACGGAAAATCGAGCCTGCACCCTCAGGATCACCAAGATTACGAGTCCGGCGCTCGACCAACAGAGCTATTCCCGCTCCCGATTCAAGCTATTAATGTATTTGAAGAAAAATTCCAAGTCTTGAGGCAATGCTCGGCTCACAAACTATTTGTTATTGATCAGCTTGTTTGTTCCTATAATCCCTGTTTAAAAAGTATGGGCAGCGACATGTTTTATTTGCTGGATTGATTTGGAACTGAAATGAGCTGTACATCAAAACTGGCCATTTTGTGACGTCAGTGGAAGGCTATTCTGAACTGGAATGTGTCATAAACGAAATGCATTCTCTCTCTCTCTCTCTCTCTCTCTCTCTCTCTCTCTCTCTCTCTCTCTAACACACACACACACACACACACACACACACACACACACACACACACACACACACATACACACACACACACAGAGTCGCACACGCACACAGAGTTATTTTGTTCTTTGTGATGAGGACTTCGTGTTTGTTGATGTTGTCATTATTATCATTATCATCAGCAGCAGCAGCGTTATTATTATTATTATTATTATTATTATTATTGTTGTTGTTGTTGTTGTTGTGTGCTGCTGCTGCTGTTGTTGTTATTGTTGTTGTTAATGTTGTTATCATCATTATTATTGCCATTATTGATACCATTGTTATTATTGGTTCTTCCATCATCGTCATTATCACTACCATTATCATCACCGTCATCATCGCCACTGACACTGTTGCCACCACAACCATGCTATTGGACAATTCTCTATCCCTTCTCCTTTCTCCCCTCCTGTGTACAGCCACCTAAAATACTACAACTACAATTGTCATAGTATCACCAACAGTGGTAGTAATCCTCTCTTTAGTGTTATTTGTTCAATATCTTTATCATCACCATTATGGTTGTCATTATTATTGCAATTTTTTTTTTTTTTTTTTTTTTACTATTATCATCATTACTATTTTGTCGCATTGTCTCCTTCCCAATGGCGTCGTTTTCATTCAACACCCATGTTATGCCGAATTTAGGAAGATAAGTGATTACTCGTTCTTCGTTTTCATTGTCCTAAATGTTGTTTTTCTTGCCTGAAGAAGACCTAAGAGGCCTAAACGCGTTGTGTTTTGTCTTGTAATTTGTTTGTCCATGTTAATCGGTGGAGTTACTTAAAATTCCTTTTAGAATTCATGTCGAATGTATCTCAATGCTCTCTGTACGACCTTCGTACAAGTTAGACACTTTGATGTGTTTCCAGAAGTCTTTTATTTGTAAAGAATTCACCCCAAAACAAAGGAATAATAGGAGGGCAAACTCAGAAACAAGTGATGATGATAAGGAAGGGTATCGTAGACATTGTTTTATGAACTTTTAACACCTGTAATTATCAAGAAAAAAACAAAACAACTACGATGCTCATAAATCGTCCAAGGCAATACATCATGAAAAAATCGTCTCACGACTCCCGGAGACAAGAAAATGTCAAAAGCAGAACAATATCATCTCTCTCTCTCTCTCTCTCTCTCTCTCTCTCTCTCTCTCTCTCTCTCTCTCTCGTCTCTCGCTCTCGCTGCTGGCTCGGCGCGCGCGTGTGTGTGTGTGTGTGTGTGTGTGTGTTGTGTGTGTGTGTGTGTGTGTGTGTGTGTGCGTGCGCGCGCGCGCGAATACGTGTGTGTGTGTGTGTGTGTGTGTGTGTGTGTGTGTGTGTGTGTGTGTGTGTGTGTGTGTGTGTGTGAAGAAGAACTGTACAGTTTTGTTTAAACATTGAATTAGGTCAATATCTACGGTACATTTTTTCCTCATTATGATTGGGCATGGAAAAGAACAATATGACAGCTGACATGTATTGCAGTTTGAAGTTTCTAGTGCCCGAAATAGAAATGCATTGTAAGCTGATATAAAGGAACTGGTACTACTGATATCCTTGATCTACTTTGGTAAGGAGCTCCAAAGGCTCCCTCCCTTGTAGGCAAAGCTTGTCTTAAATAGATCACTTCTGGGTTTTCTGATTACAATATCTGTGTATCGGGGGTGATTTCCAGGAAATGGTATGGCTAGTGTAGGAGACGCAAAGCCATTCATTATTCGATGCATCACAACAGCTGTGCTATGCTGTGGATTATAGGATAATGGCAGGATATCCAGTGCTAAATATTCTAGAATAGCCGTCAAAATGGTAGATTTTGAAAGTGCAGGCTTCAGGGAGCGTCAATGGATTCCGTTTAGATCTGTGAATGTGTTTGCATAACACAGATAATAGAGTGTGTAGGTATATCGATAAATAATGACATAAATGCGAAGATGGAGTTTGAGAGTAAATACTTCCTGAATGACTGCATCACCCATGTGCTTAGGAAACAGATTGAATGCTATTTTTTGTCGTTGTTTTCTTTTCTGCGAAGTTATCATCATTTGTTTAGGGTTTTTATGGTTCGAGGACATGTGATTCAGTTCAGTCCATTCAGTTAGGTGATTGACATTGTCTAACAGAGTCGTTGATAATCGTTTTATATCGGAGTGTCTCAAATGAATAGACGTCTTGTCTACAAATACTTCACACACGCCTTGCGAAATGCATAAGAGAAGAACATTACTATCGAGAGTGTCATGAGTCGGCCGAATGTTCTCGAGCATTTAGGCAAATTAAGGGTAGTTTTGCTGTTGTTGAAAGCAAGTTCTTTGGGTTCTTCAAGGGTGCGAATTCAGGCATCACCAGAGGGGAATACCCCAAGTCGTATACTGAAGGAGGGAGAGTTACTGGGAGTGGTTCGCATGTCTAGGGGGTAGTAACAAGAACATGCCGACCTGCCGGTCCTGGGTAGACGAGAGTGTCCACTCTGAACACTGGCTATTCACGGGGTTCTCCAGTGGACCTGAAGGGAAGGCGATCGTGTCAGGTGACCGTCACGGGAAGGTGACCGTCAGCCTGCAGGCAGAGTACAGCGACCAGTCAGTCGTCCTTGTTCTGAGGAATGAATGGAAGGCTTCGGCCTATTGAGTGGTTTGCACCTTGTTGTCTATAGAGGTAGTAACTACTTGAAGCATCAGTCCTGGCTGGTAGAGAAGTCCAGGCTGTTAGTACAATGGGTAGCTCGGGGAATCGAACATGAGTTGAATAGGAGGTTATGCATTAACTACTTGGTACCCAAGTCTTTGTTGGCGCTAGCAGCTGTGGTGTGTGTGTATGTGTAGGTGACTAATGATTCCATTGGCGGAATAAAAATAACTTGGGGATCTATTGGTACAAATCGTGTGATGGGTGTGTGCCAGTGATTCCATTGGTTGAACCAGTTAAACTCGGGTTCTCTCTTTCTTTGAGAACGAATATAAGGTGCTTGGAAAACCAGGAAGTGAGTGATTCACTTAAGGGAAAGTGAACTCGCCCGTCTTGCTGAGGGCTCAAGAAAATACAGCGTGAAGCAGAGGTTTGCTGTCGCCTCGTTGTCTCCTGGGTGGGGACGTAAGACAGTGGAGGTTGCTGTCGCCTCGTTGTCTCCTGGGTGGGGACGTAAGACAGTGGAGGTTGCTGTCGCCTCGTTGTCTCCTGGGTGGGGACGTAAGACAGTGGAGGTTGCTGTAGCCTCGGAGCCGACGACGAGAAGAATTGTCTCCCGTGTGGAGACGGTCGACAGCAAGACGTGTTAGCCTGTTGGAGCCTAGACAGGGAGCTGCCAGACAACGGTGGGGTGTTTGCAGCCAGAGAAGACCTGTGGGAGAGGCCGACAGGAGCCCTTTCCGTGGAGAGGGCGAAGTGCAGTGGAGTCCGGGAGACTCGGTGTGAGGGTGCAACGCGAGCTACGGTGCCAGTGCCCCCCAACTGGGATTTGGCCAATCGGGAGGACACAACAGTGTGGCAGCTTCAGCTCGTAGTCGCACAGTGGGATGAGAGAAACTGACGGTCAACCAAGGAATGCTGGCAAGTTATGGACGTTTTATTTGCTCTTAAGTTTATAAGTGTGCAAACAGGATAGTGGAATATTGTCTTTCCTGGCTAAGTAAGAATAACTGAAGAACAGGGGATGCGATTTATGAGATTGTCTGTATGATGTTTACATTGTTGTATGATACAGATAAGTGTATTGTGTAGTGACGGGTGGGGGCTCGGAGTCAAGTTAAATAAAAGTTGATTACTTTCTATGAAATGTTATTGGTTTCCCGTCACCTTTGTGCGGGCCCGATGTGAGTGACAGAGTGCGTGTGCCTATGCGAAAGCGCGTTTTGGTTGTGAAAGCGTAAATACTTCTGTCTATAACCCCCTGCATCCCTGAATATGAAAATCATATTTTAATAACGAGGGGGAGCGTCGGAGACCCGTCACAGAGAGAAAAAATAAGTTGACCAAAAACAGATCCTTGGAGATACCATATTTTTGTGTCTGGAATTGCAATTGTTCGTTACCCGCAAAAAGCTTATGATGATAGAAAGAAAAGATCTAACAACAGAAAAGGCTAGATAGCATAGTCTTTATAAGACCAACTTAGGTAGCAGCAAATAATGGTCAATGACATTGAAAGCTTTTGTAGAGTTGATAAACAATACCCCTGTAAATTTGTTTTCATTGATATTAAGGAGCCAATCCTCGACGACGTTAGTTACAGCAGGTTGGTATAAAAAATTTTCCTAAACCCTGACTGATGAGGACGAAGCAAGTCATTCTGCGAAACGTGTGACATATGTTTATAGACACAAATGTTTTGACAGAATTGATGATATTGATTTAGGTCTGTCATTTTAGGGGTAAGTTTTATCTGCAGATTTATAGACATGAATAATTTGGGTTTGCTTAAGAATATCAAGAATATAGCTTTTGTGTATTCAGAGATTGAGCAAATAAGAATTCATAGACGGGAATAATTTCAGCTTCCTTAAGAATATTTTGGAATATAGCTTTTGTCAATACAGAGATTACACAAATGAGTTAATTAATAAGTCTGTGATAATAGGAGCACAAGTTTTGAGAATCTTACCATCTAAATCACCAAGAGCATGTGTGCCTGTCTGCTTGAGATGCGTAAGATGAACGTACACGTTATACACTGTAAAAGAAGAAACGCCAGCTTCCGATGCGATATTTCTAGAATAGCAAAATTCTGTAAGTAATTCAAGATTATTAAAGGAAGAGTGATCATTTGTTATGACCGATGAAAATGTAGTAGAAAAAGAGTGACTTAAATCATCAGCCGAAATGCCTTTGATAGAGGCCGATATTATATCGACACTTTTTTTGTGAGAATGGTCACAGCTTTCCAAATTGATTTAGAATTATTAGATCCTTCCAAAACATTTCGTTTTTGTTGTTGTTGTTGTTTTCTGGTTTTGAATTTTCAACGTGTTTTTGTGTTTTGTTTTGTTTTGTTTTTGCTTTTAATGAAGTGTTTTTCACGCATGGCATCTTGGATGACATCGGTCTTTGTGTGTGTGTGTGTGTGTGTGTGTGTGTGTGTGTGTGTGTGTGTGTGTGTGTGTGTGTGTGTGTGTGTGTGAGGGACAGAGAGAGAGGCTGTGGTGGAGAAAGTATCAGAGGAAGAAGAGAAGATAAGAGGTCGGTGTGTGTACCTCTACGTCTTCAGAAAATAGTATTCAGTGATTATAGCATAAACACTACATATCAACGCTATGTGAAATATGAAAGCGAAGCCTCATTCCAACCCTTTCCCACACAAACACACACACACTCCGTCTAGCTCCTGCCTTCGTTCCTCCACTCTTCCACTCTAGGAACAAAACGTCTAAGATTTGTGCTTTGTAAACTGGTGATTTCTCTCACTCGTGCTTAATGTTGTTGCTCTCTCTCTCTCTTTCTCTCTCTCTCTCTCTCTCTCTCTCTCTCTCTCTCTCTCTCTCTCTCTCGTTATTTTTTAAAGTGAGGCCTCCATCTTCCTACTTTTCCCACCTTTTCTCTTTCTTTTTGCCCCCCCCCCCCCCTCCTCCATCCTTCTCCATTGACTTTCACGCATTCAGTAGATCTGTCGGTTTTATTGCTGATGGACATTCTTCGCATTGAAATGTCCATGTCCAACTTTGTTGTGTTTGATGTATTCGTCACTAACGTTTGACTCTCCTTTGGGCTGTCCAAGGCTTCGAGGATGAACCAGTTCAATGTTGGTCACTTATAGATGGATTTTATGACGCATTTCCCTAATTGATCTGTGATGACATCTCAGTCATCCGGATTCCTCATGGAAAACAAAAATATGAGTGATGCTGAGGTCTGTCAATACATTATGGATTTATCGATACCTCCCAAACACGCACTCATGGTGACTTTTAAACAAAAACTGCTTTACAGACCAACGCTGCAACTATATCGTAAGTCTAAACATGACATCCTCTATTACGATTTGCGCGAGAATCACAACTACTTTTGTATAGACGGAAGTCAGTATTTCTGGAGTTCTGAGGATCTTGAGACTGATTTTCCCAGTCTGCATAACGTCAGCCAAGTTGGTGTTATATTTCACAAACTAATCTGGTCAGGTCGCATTAGCTTCAGATTTTTGTTTTCATTCTTCCCGGAGAGTCAGATGCCTCAGAAGACACCCAGTGGTTTCTGGAACTGTTCTGTGAAGCATTACACCAGCTTCCATCACCACGTGGCCTGTAACCTGAAGACAGAGTGTGAAGACGGGCGGGATGAAACAGGGGAGTGTCCCTACAGCAGTCCTGAGTGTCAGGGGATGATAGCGTTGTGTGACCGTTGCTACAGCATCGTCAACACTCTGCATGATGTTGACAAAACTAATAACAGAGGTGAAGGTTCTGCCATGCTGTGTCAACGCTCCCAAAAGGCATCTCAGTATTGTAGTTCACTTGGTGGCATGTTAAGCTTGCCGAAATGTATTGTTGACACTATTCGCACAGTATTGAATAAAACAAAAATACACAGACAGAGACTCTCAGGCGTATTTACTGGTTTATATATAAATGGCAGAACACAGCCAAGTATGTATATAGACAGTTTAATCCACAACGACGGAACAGTTCATCACCACTCTTTCTATAACCCTCCTAACTTTCGACGTGCAACAAAGCAGTGTATAGCCATAAGCTCCGATCGTAGACTTAAAACAGACCCAAGCGGTTTCACTTACGGTGCGTTTTGTGAGTTTACAAATAAAAGGACTGAACAAAATCCTTATCGTGCCAGTGACATTCCGTTGAAACCCAGGGAATTTGTCTTGCTTTCAGAACAGCGATATATGAAAAAATGCCCTGATGATCACGTGACATACACATTCCTGCTGTGTGATCCCACCCAGTCTGAAATGTGTCAGCAAGAGCTCAACGTTCCTCTCTGGTTTCCTCACTGTTTAGCGACCACAGACACATATGATTCAACAGAACACCCCGTCACTTCTATCCACATGTTCACATGCAGTGGTGATTCTACGGTGATATCCTTTAGTCTGGTATGTGACTTTATAACTGATTGTCACGATGAAAGTGATGAATCCTTCTGTGAAGCTCCCCCGTGCACCAACACCTTTAAATGTAGAAGTGGTCAGTGTGTGCACTTTCATCAGGTGTGTGACGTTGTGTTCCACTGTCATGACCAATCAGATGAACAAAGCTGTGAGCAAATCAGACTTCAGAATTTTGATCTATATCCAGTTCGTCCTCCTGCTATGGTCAATTTCGATGGCAGAAAACGCTTCATCTCCATCCCAATGAATTCCAGTGAGTCCTGTCCTGCGAGTCACTATCGTTGTCCTGGTGACTTCAATGACTGTCTGCCTGTCTACACACGATGTAATGGACTGTACGATTGTATTGACCACCAGGATGAAGAGCGATGTGATGAAGAAAAATGTCCAGGACTATTTCGATGCAGAAGTTCGCTCATTTGTTTGCACATCGACCACATATGTGATGGCTGGCCTCACTGTCCTAAACGAGAAGATGAATTAGTGTGTCACGTGATGTGTCCTATAACCTGCGTTTGTCAGGGTCACACATTTCTCTGTGCCCATCCTTTTACAGCAGCAGAGTTCAGTCAGCTCCGTTTCCTGGATGCTACAGGCTCCGGTATGACACTGTCTGATGTGGCGAACAACACTCTCCTCATTGGTGTGGATTTATCACACTGTTCTATATCTGCATTGCCCACCGTACAATTGACAAACTTACGCTTCCTTGACCTGAGCGAAAACAAACTACAGTACGTCAACGTGAGTACTTTACTTCCTTTAAGAAATTTACAATTTCTCTCCCTGTCTAGCAATCCTCTGACCACCCTCCAGAGTTCTAAGTCCTCTGTCTACCAACAAAAAGCACTGATGGTGGTAGACCTGTCCAACACCATGTTAACTGTGTTTGAAGCCAAAGATCTGTCACTATTTCCACACATACAAAAACTGAATTTAACCTCCACTTCCCTGCACACCATCAGCCTGTCTGGCTTTCAGCACACACCACGGTTAACTCACCTTTACATGGATAGCAGCCTGTGGAACATTTTCCATACGACATGTTTAAAGGGCTTCATTATCTGCGCTTTGTGTCCACTCAAAATAAGAAACTCTGCTGTGAAGACATATTTCCCTACAACATTGATACATCAGTTTGCATTGCTCCAAAGGATGAAATTTCTTCATGTAAAGATCTGTTGCAGTCGTGGACATACCGCCTGTTTCTGTGGCTGATCGTTTGTCTGTCAGTGACTGGTAACATCTGCTGCTGTAGTGCACGTCTGTTTTCAAAGAGCATGACGTCTTCAAGTGGCTTCAGTGTGTTCGTCACCAACCTCACCATATCTGACCTTCTGATGGGTGTCTACATGACTGTTATTGGTGTGGCTGATAAGCAGTTCCGTGGACGATATCTTCACAGTGATGACACGTGGAGAAACAGTGTGGCCTGTAAAGTGGCTGGATTTCTGTCTCTGCTGTCTAGTGAGGTTTCCGCTTTCATCATCTGGTTCATAACACTCGATCGCTTTGTTGTTATTCACTTTCCGTTCACCACAAGGAGATTTGATGGGAAATCAGCGGAAGTGGGTTGCCTGTTTATGTGGTTTTCAGGTTGTCTTTTAGCATTGGTGCCTTTACTGCCAATGGTATCGCACTGGGAATTCTACAGTCAGACAGGTATTTGTATCCCTTTGCCAGTCACAAGGCAAGATTTCAAAGGGAAGGCTTATTCTTTTAGTGTTTTAATTGTACTGAATTTCATTTTATTTTTATGTATATCTGCTGGACAGGCTTTAATCTATAGGTCAATACAGGATAACACTTTGAAGAGTAATTCTACGAAAGTGTCACGGGACATGGCCATAGCTCGACGGTTGATCACTGTCGCTGTAACAGATTTCATGTGCTGGTTTCCTATCGGCCTGTGTGGGGTATTGGCAGTGGCTGGAATCCCAATACCAGGAGAAGTGAATGTGGCCCTAGCTATATTTGTTTTACCTTTAAACTCTGCCATCAACCCTTTTATGTACACATTCAACACCTGGTCTGAAAAGAGGAAAAAACGTAATGAAACGAAACTTCTGAAATGGTTAGAATCCCATCATGACTTGATTACCGATTAATGGCTGCTGGAAAATACAAATTATGGTCAGAAAATCAGATGCACATTTTATACATAGGGCAAAAAAAAGTGTCAATGTAATCAGCTCGTTTAAGTTATCGTTGAGAGATCGTGTGTGCGTGGGAGTGGGTGATGGAGGGTGGGTGGGGCTGGTGGTGGTGGTGCTGCAGCAACCAAGTCGCTTTCATTTACCATTAGGGGCTGATGCAGGTAGGTCTATACATTGTTGCTAATGGCGTGGTTCGTTTCATGTGAAATTGACTCACAACATGGCACATACCCACACTGGGTAATAATTGTGGAAGTCTCTTCAGAATCCCAAAATAGGGCTGAGCAAGAAGCTTCCAGCAATTGTTTCTTGAACATTCCACGCTCTTTATTGAGTTGTTACATGACATGGTTTTCCATTCTTCTAGAAAGCTCCATGCATTTGCATTTGCATAACAATGTTACGATTCTCGAACAATCTGTAATGCACTAGGGTTATCGACATCACGGTCACCGAACTCAACTCACTCAGCGAGACATTCGGCGCTGACGAAGGCCTCTGGATGGAGGCCGAAAGCTTCACTTCGGCTAAACTTCCTGTGTGAAAAGGTAAAAGACTGTTTTAATGATTATCGATGGGTTGTGCTCTGTGTCGACAGGTTTTGAACTAACGACACGATTTGAAATAATTATTTAAAAACGTGTCGAGTTTATTTCAAAACGCGTCGGTGTGTGTCGACACGTTTTGAAATAACGACGCGATTTGAAATAATTATTTCAAAACGTGTCGAGTTTATTTCAAAACGCGTTGGTGTGTGTCGACATGTTTTGAAATAAGACCGCAATTTGAAATAAATTCACCAAAGTGTTTGAGTACAACCATTCAGACCTCAACACGCTGACATGGATCATTGTAGAGTGTCTGTAGACCTCCACACGCTGAAATGGATCATTGTAGAGTGTTTGTAGACCTCCACACGCTGACATGGATCATAAGAGAGTGTTTGTAGACCTCAACACGCTGAAATGGATCATTGAAGAGTGTTTGTAGACCTCCACACGCTGACATGGATCATTGTAGAGTGTTTGTAGACCTCCACACGCTGACATGGATCATTGTAGAGTGTTTGTAGACACATGTGTCGACACGTTTTGAAATGACGACACGATTTGAAATAATTATTTAAAAACGTGTCGAGTTTATTTCAAAACGCGTCGGTGTGTGTCGACACGTTTTGAAATAACGACGCGATTTGAAATAATTATTTCAAAACGTATCGAGTTTATTTGAAAACGTGTGTTGTGTGTGTGTGTGTTGTGTGTGTGTTCAAGACGTTTTGAAATAACGACGCGATTTGAAATAATTATTTCAAAACGTGTCGAGTTTATTTCAAAATGCGTCGGTGTCTGTCAACACGTTTTGAAATAACAATGCGATTTGAAATAATTATTTCAAAACGTGTCGCGTTTATTTCAAAACGCATTGGTGTGTGTCGACATGTTTTGAAATAAGACCGCAATTTGAAATAAATTCACCAAAGTGTTTGAGTACAACCATTTAGACCTCAATACGTTGACATGGATCATTGTAGAGTGTTTGTAGACCTCCACACGCTGACATGGATCATTGTAGAGTGTAGACATCAACATGCTGACATGATCATTGTAGAGTGTTTGTAGACACAGTGATCGACCGTTTGAAATGACGACTCACGATTTGATATAATTATTTCAAAACGTCGAGTTTTTTCAAAACGCACGTGTGTCGACACGTTTTGAAATAACGACGCGATTTGAAATAATTATTTCAAAACGTATCGAGTTTATTTCAAAAGGCGTCGGTGTGTGTCGACACGTTTTGAAATAACGACGCGATTTGAAATAAATTCACCAAAGTGTTTGAGTACAACCATTCAGACCTCAATACGCTGACATGGATCATTGCAGAGTGTTTGTAGACCTCAACACGCTGACATGGATCATTGTAGAGTGTTTGTAGACCTCCACACGCTGACATGTATCATTGCAGAGTGTTTGTAGACCTCAACACGCTGACATGGATCATTGTAGAGTGTTTGTAGACCTCAACACGCTGACATGGATCATTGTAGAGTGTTTGTAGACCTCAACCTGCTGACATGGATCATGATAGAGTGTTTGTAGACCTGAACACACTGACCTAAATCATTGCAGAGTGTTTGTAGACCTCTACACGCCGACATGGAGCATTGTAGAGTGTTTGTAGACCTCACAACGCTGATATGGATCATTGTAGAGTGTTTGTACACCTCCACAAGCTGATATGGATCATAGTAGAGTGTTTGCAGACCTCAACACGCTGACATGGATTACGATAGAGTCTTTGCATACCTCACCACACTGACATGGATCATTGCAGAGTGTTTGTAGACCTCAACACGCTGACATGGGTTATTGTAGAAGGTTTGCAGACCTCAACACACTGACATGGATTATTGATAGTGTTTATAGACCACAAAACGCTGAAATGGATCATTGTTGAATGTTTGTAGACCTCAGCACGCTGCCATGGATCATTCTAGAGTGTTTGTAGACCTAAACACGCTGATATGGATCATTGTAGATTGTTTGTAGACCTCCACACGCCGATATGGAACATTGTAGAGTGTTTGTAGACCTCAACACGCTGTCATGGATCATTGTAGAGTGTTTGTAGAACTCCAGACACTGACATGGATCACTGCAGAGTGTTTATAGACCTCAACACGCTGACATGGTTCATTGGAGAGTGTTTGCAAACCTCAACACACTGACATGGATTATGATAGAGTGTTTGTAGACCTCAACATGCTGACATGGATCATTGTAGAATGTTTGTAGACCTCAACACGCTGACATGGATCATTGTAGAGTGTTTGTAGACCTCATCACACTGACATGCATCATTGTAGATTGTTGGAGGTCTTGTTTGTAGACCTCCACACGCTGATATAGATCATTGCAGAGTGTTTGTAGACCCCCACACCCTGACATGGATCATTGAAAAGTGTTTGAAGACCTCAACACGCTGACATGGATCATTGTAGAGTGTTTGTAGACACATATGTCGATACGTTTTGAAATGACGACACGATTTGTAATAATTATTTCAAAACGTGTCGAGTTTATTTCAAAACGCGTCGGTGTGTGTCGACACATTTGAAATAACGACGCGATTTGAAATAATTATTTCAAAACGTGTCGAGTTTATTTCAAAACGCCTTGGCGTGTGTCGACACGTTTTTGAAATAACGACGCAATATGAAATAATTATTTCGAAACGTGTCGAGTTTATTTCACAAAGCGTCGGTGTGTGTTGACACATTTTGAAATAACGACGCGATTTGAAATAATTCTTTCAAAACGTGTCGAGTTTATTTCAAAACGCGTTGGTGTGTATCGACACGTTTTGAAATAAGACCACAATTTGAAATAAATTCACCAAAGTGTTTGAGTACAACCATTCAGATCTCAATATGCTGACATGGATCATTGTAGAGTGTTTGTAGACCTCCACACGCTGACAGGGATCATTGTAGAGTGTTTGTAGACCTCCACACGCTGACATGGATCATTGTAGAGTGTTTGTAGACCTCCACACGCTGACAGGGAACATTGTAGAGTGTTTGTAGACCTCAACACGCTGACATGGATCATTGTAGAGTGTTTGTAGACCTCCACACGCTGACATGGATCATTGTAGAGTGTTTGTAGACCTCCACACGCTGACATGGATCATTGTAGAGTGTTTGTAGACCTCCACACGCTGACATGGATCATTGTAGAGTGTTTGTAGACCTCAACACGCTGACATGGATCATTGTAGAATGTTTGTAGACCTCAACACGCTGCCATGGATCATTGTAGAGTGTTTGTAGACACATGTGTCGACACGTTTTGAAATGACGACACGATTTGATATAATTATTTAAAAACGTGTCGAGTTTATTTCAAAACGCGTCGGTGTGTGTCGACACGTTTCGAAGTAACGACGCGATTTGAAATAATTATTTCAAAACGTATCGAGTTTATTTCAAAACGCGTCGGTGTGTGTCGACACGTTTTGAAATAACGACGCGATTTGAAATAATTATTTCAAAACGTGTCGAGTTTATTTCAAAACGCGTTGGTGTGTGTTGACACGTTTTGAAATAAAACCGCAATTTGAAATAAATTCACCAAAGTGTTTGAGTGCAACCATTCAGGACAAAACCCCACTGGACAAAACACTACCCATGCAGGACAAAACACCAGTGGGCAGAATACTACCTTCGAAGACAAAGTCCTACTGGACAAAACACTCTCCACGCAGGACAAAAGCCCACTAGACAAAAGACCACCCCTAAAGGAAAAAAAAACTCTGGACAAAACAAGTGTTTGTGCACTCCCATTCAGGATCAAACCCACTGGACAAAACACTACTCATGCAGGACAAAAGCCCACTACACAAAATACAACCCATGAAGGACAAAAATCCACTAGACAAAACAAGTCTTTGTGCAGACAATGCGTTTTGAAATAAACTCGACACGTTTTGAAATAATTATTTCAAATCGCGTCGTTATTTCAAAACGTGTCGACACACACCAACGCGTTTTGAAATAAACTCGACACGTTTTGAAATAATTATTTCAAATCGCGTCTGTAGTGTTTCGTCTGGTGTCTTCTCTTCCTTCATAACTCTGCACAAAGACTTGTTTTGTCTAGTGGATTTTTGTCCTTCATGGGTGGTATTTTTTGCAGTGGGCTTTTGTCCTGCATGAGTAGTGTTTTGTCCAGTGGGTTTGATCCTGAATGGGTGTGCACAAACATTTGTTTTGTCCAGTGGTATTTTTGTCCTTTTAGGGGTGGTCTTTTGACTAGTGGGCTTTTGTCCTGCGTGGGGAGTGTTTTGTCCAGTAGGGCTTTGTCTTCGTAGGTGGTATTTTTTCCAGTAATGTTTTCTCCTGCATGGGTAGTGTTTTGTCAAGTGGGTTTTTGTCCAGAAGGTTGCACTAAAACACTTTGGTGAATTTATTTCAAATTGCGATTTTATTTCAAACGTGTCGACACACACCAACGCGTTTTGAAATAAACTCGACACATTTTGAAATAATTATTTCAAATCGCGTCGTTATTTCAAAACGTGTCGACACACACCAACACGTTTTGAAATAAACTCGACATGTTTTGAAATAATTATTTCAAGTCGCGTCGTTATTTCAAAACGTGTCGACACACACCAATGCGTTTTGAAATAAACTCGACACGTTTTGAATTAATTATTTCAAATTGCGTCGTTATTTCAAAACAAATCGATACAGGAGTCTACAAACACTCTACAATGATCCATGTCTGCGTGTTCAGGTCTACAAACACTCTACAATGATCCATGACAGCGTGTTGAAGTCTACAAACACTCTATCATAATCCATGTCAGTGTGTTTAGGTCTACAAACACTCTCTAATGATCCATGTCAGCGTGCTTAGGTCTGGAAACACTCTACAATGATCCATGTCAGCGTGTTGAGGTCTACAAACAATCTACAATGATCCATGTCAGTGTGTTAATGTCTACAAACACTCTACCATAATCCATGTCAGCGTGTTGAGGCCTATTAACACTCTACAATGATCCACGTCAGCGTGTGAAGGTCTGTAAACGTTCTACAGTGATCCATATCAGTGTGTGGAGGTCTACAAACAATCTACAATGATCCATATCAGCGTGTTGAGATTTACAAACACTCTACAATAATCCATGTCAGCGTGTTGAGGTCTACAAACGCTCTGCAATGATCCATGTCAGCGTGTTGAGGTCTACAAACACTCTATCGTAATTTATGTCAGCGTGTTGAGGTCTACACACACTCTACAATGATCCATATCAGCGTGTTGAGGTCTACAAACACTCTATCATGATCCATGGCAGCGTGATGAGGTCTACAAACACTCTACAATGATCCATGTCAGCGTGTTGAGGTCTACAAACACTCAACAATGATCCATGTCAGCATGTTGAGGTCTACAAACACTCTATCGTAATCCATGGCAGCGTGTTGAGGTCTGCAAACACTCTAAAATGATCCATGTCAGCGTGTTGAGGTCTACAAACAGTCTTTAATGATCCATGTCAGCGAGTTGAGGTCTACAGACATTCTACAATGGTCCATGTCAGCGTGTGGAGGTCTACCAACACTCTCCGTGGCAGTGTGTTGAAGTCTACAAAGACTCTATCATAATCCATGGTAGCATGTTGAGGTCTACAAACACTCTAAAATGATCCATGTCAGGGTGTTGGGGTCTACACTCTACAATGATCCATGTCAGCGTGTTGAGGGCTGCAAACACTCTACAATGATCCATGTCAGTGTGTTGAGGTCAACAAACACTCTACAACGAACCTTGTCAGCGTGTGGAGGTCTACAAACACTCTACAATGATCCATAATGCGTGTTGAGGACTACAAACAATCTACAATGATCCATGGCAGCGTGTTGAGGTCTACAAACACTCTACTACGATTCATGTCAGCGTGTTGAGGTCTACAAACATTCTACAATGATCCATGCCAGCGTGTGGAGGTCTACAAACACTCTATCATAATCCATGTCAGTGTTTTGATGTCTACAACACTCTACAATGATCCATGTCAGCGTGTTGAGGTCTACAAACACTCTACAATGATCCGTGTCAGCGTGTTGATGTCTATAAACACTCTGCAATGATTCATGCCAGCGTGTGGAGGTCTACAAACACTCTACAATGATCCATGTCAGCGTGTTGAGGTCTACAAACACCCTACAATGATCCATGTCAGCGTGTGGAAGTCTGAATGGTTGTACTCAAACACTTTGGTGAATTATTTCAAATTGTGGTGTTATTTCAAAACGTGTCGACACACACCAACGCGTTTTGAAATAAACTTGACACGTTTTGAAATAATTATTTCAAATCGCATTGTTATTTCAAAACGTGTCGACACACACCAACGCATTTTGAAATAAACTCGACACGTTTCGAAATAATTATTCAAACCGTGTCGTCATTTCAAAACGTGTCGACATATGTATGTACAAACACTCTACAATGGTCCATGTCAGCGTGTTGAGGTCTACAAACACTCTCCAATGATCCATGACAGCGTGTGGAGGTCTACAAACACTCTACAATGATCCATGTCAGCGTGTTGAGGTCTACAAACACTCCACAATGATCCATGACAGCGTGTTGAGGTCTGAATGGTTGTACTTAAACACTTTGGTGAATTTATTTCAAATTGTGGTGTTATTTCAAAACGTGTCGACACACACCAACGCGTTTTGAAATAAACTCGACACGTTTTGAAATAATTATTTCAAATCGCGTCGTTATTTTAAAACGTGTCGACACACACCAACGCGTTTTGAAATAAACTCGACACGTTTTGAAATAATTATTTCAAATCACGTCGTTATTTCAAAACGTGTCGACACACACCGACGCGTTTTGAAATAAACTCGACACGTTTTGAAATAATTATTTCAAATCGCGTCGTTATTTCAAAACGTGTCGACACAGTGCGCCGTCATGTTTCTTGAACTTTCGACGTAACGAATTATAATTAAACGGGGTTAGTGGCTTTGTGCAAACCTATAAGATGCACAAGTAAGCAGCCCACCATATACTTTACATCGACATGTGCTGTCAGAAAATCGCGGTCCTTTGCATGCTGAGCAGCTCAAGTGACGACGATCAAGGCGAGCTGTTTTCAAGACAGCCAGGTCGAGCTGAGAATGCAGAGACAAAATTATCAATTAGGCACATAATGTAATGTCGTCATAGACCCATAGTGACCGGCCTTGCAACAACGCAATCGATCGTAAATCTTTATCTCTTTTTCATTTTGTTTTAATAGTTGTTTGTGTGTGTGTGTGTGTGTGTGTGTGTGTGTGTGTGTGTGTGTGTGTGTGTGTGTGTGTGTGTGTGTGTGTGTGTGGTGTGTGTCGTCTGCCTGACTCACTCAAGTGACATTTTACCCACGCCACTCATTCTGTCTCACGCGCCCTCTGGTCCCACCTTCTACCGGCACCGGCAATCCACATCTCTCTCTCTCTCTCTCTCTCTCTCTCTCTCTCTCTCTCTTCTCTCTCTCTCTCTCTCTGTGCGCGTGTGTGTGTGTGTGTGTGTGTGTGTGTGTTGTGTGTGTGTGTGTGTGGTGTGTGTGTGTGTATGTGTGTGTGTGTGTGTGTTCGTGTGTGTGTTGTGGTGGGTGTGTGTGTCGAGTTGTTGCGAGATCCAATCTTGTATCTCAGGTATATTATGCCCTAAAAAATTCTTTCTTCGTATTTTAACAGAAAGAACCTCTGAGATTATTGCGTTGATAAATACGCTTTTAGATGTTGTGCCTGGTATTCTTTTCCTCCCTAAAACTCAACAACATTTCAGGCAGCCGCATGACTGATTCTGAGCTGATTAAGTTGTGGAATCTGTAGTTTCGGCATTTCACTTCGAGCAGCCTCAAAACAAAACGTCACATGCAATGGTCTTATATCTCATTTAATATTTAACCACTTCTTTTTTTTTAAGTGGTGGATTCCAATGAGTCAAGTTAAGTTAGCTAAACCGTGTTGCTGAGGTCCTTGTATTTTATTTTATCCTTTTTGAATTATTACAATTTGGATATGTAAGTCGTTTCAAATATATATATATATATATATATATATATATAATATATATAAAGTTTTTATTCCAAACTGTTATTGTGGTAAAACAAAAGTTCTACGAGTTATCCAACCCTGTATGATTTTATTTTTTTTTAAAGCAACGATAACTTAAAAAAGCAGTTGTTCACCTAAACGTGGAAATTTAATTCTTTTGTTCTTTTTCTTAATATCTGGGTGTACCTGTGATATTTATGTACAATTTTTAAGGCCTAATTTCACAGCCTGTGTGATTTAGCACCCATTGTGACTTGGCGCCATGACAGAAACGCAGGTAAGTAAAAGATACACCCGAAGGTGCCAGCGGGACCCAGAAAAGAACTGCTCTCAGCAGCTGAAACAGTCAGACGGGAGCAGTCCTGTGACCACCCTTGGAAGCCTACACTGTCTTCACATAGGGTGCTGGCACTCACAGGATATAACTGCTCCCTGGCAGATGCCGTTATGTGACCACCGGACGCGACACAAAGAACCTCCACGGAAGTGCCTTCATGTATGTCCTAGCTTAGAGTTACTGTTTCTTTTAAATAAGTTCCTATGGGCAGTATTCAGTATTGCCTTTTGTCTAGCTCCGAAACACCGCACCATAGGGAAAAAATGGACATGGAAATGTGGAAGGAGCGCAATGCCTTGGTGGACTGTGGTGCTCGTGAGTTAAGAACACAGCTGCGTGCGTTGCGCTCTTCTGCAAAGCCAATATGCTATGGGGACTACTCGTACAAAAAAGAGACATGCAGCACATCAATATAAGACACAATGCCAGCGGTGATCATAAAGTTACTGCACTGAAACTGATCACTGGTGATGTGCCTGCGACATACAACAGTAATACTGTGATGGTAGGTTTTTTTTTTCTTTAATTGAAGGATAAATAAATATGGACCAAAAAATGTGGCCCTTCATGCTCTGCTCTTGTGGTGACCTCAGTTTCAATGTCTGGGCTGTGGCTGTGGATGGGGGTTGGAATGAGCGGCGTGGGTGCAATGCCACTCAGGGGGCACAGAAGCTGGAACTGAAAAAAAAAAAAACTTTGTTATTATTATATTGTTGTAATTGTTGTTGTAGTGGTTGTGTTGGTGGTAATGGTATTAGTGGTGGTGGCGGCGTTGATGGTGGTAGTTTCGGTGATTTAATCGCCGTTATCTGTATAAAATTTTGTCAGCAAAAGAACTGTCAATATTTGTGATAAAATGAAATTGTGTGCTGATTGTAAAAGTTATGCTTCTAGTTTTTACGTCGACTAATGCGAGAGATAGAGGTAGATATAGATAGATAGATTGATAGAGTGAGAGAATATGTGCAAATGCCTGTGTGTGTGTGTGTGTGTGTGTGTGTGTGTGTGTGTGTGTGTGTGTGTGTGTGTGTGTGTGTGTGCACGCGCGCGCGCGCGCAAGCAAGCAAGCAACTCAAATCTTAAAGGAACCTAAATACATACGCTCGTTGGTTGTATACCGCACTCACAAGACCCATGAACACACACACACACACACACACACACACACACACACACACACACACACACACACACACACACACACACACACACACACACACCAAAATGACCAACATTTTCACCTGAATACAGTGACAACAAAATGACCAACATTTTCACCTGATGAATACAGTCACAATATCATGACCAACATTTTCACCTGGTGAATACAGTGACGACAACATGACAGTCTTATTCTTCTAATCAATACTGTGTTAACATTAAAAAAAAAAAATCTAGTTGCAAAGCGAGAGGACTGCAGGCGGAAATCTAAACAAATCTTAAATAAATGTTAGCGAACCGCCGAGAGAACGTGGACAAACGAGTCACAAGACGAAACACAACGCGTTTCGACCTCTTAGGTCTTCATCAGGTGAGACATAAACGAATAAAACAACGAAAATTCACTTAGCTTTGATCGCTTCAGATCACTTCGCAGGGTTCAGCTTCCTTGCGCTGAACCCTGCGAAGTGATCTGAAGCGATCAAAGCTAAGTGAATTTTCGTTGTTTTATTCGTTTATGTCTCACCTGATGAAGACCTAAGAGGTCGAAACGCGTTGTGTTTCGTCTTGTGACTCGTTTGTCCACGTTCTCTCGGCGGTTCGCTAACATTTATTTAAGATTATAAAAAAAATCTTTTTCTGTTGAATATACTGATAACACCATGAGCATCATCTCCACCCCGATCAACACAGTTCAGACAACCTGACAAAATTCTTCATTTGTTGAATACAATGACAACAACCTGACAGGATTCTTCACCTGATGAATACAGTGACAAAATGTCAGATTTATTCATGAATATAATGACAACAACATATGGATTATTATGTGATGAATACAATGACAACAACATGACAGGTTCCTCACCTGATGAATACAATGACAACATGACAGGATTATTTATGTGATGGAAATAATGACAACAACATGACAAGTTTATTCATGTGTTGAACACAATGACAACAACATGGCAGGTTTATTCATGTGATGAATACATTGACAACATGACAGGTTTATTCATGTGATGAATACAATGACAACATGACAGATTTACTTATATATAATGAATACGGTGACAACATGACAGGTTTATTCATGTGATGAATACAATGACAACAACATGACAGGTTTATTTATGTAATGAATACAGTGAGAACATGACAGGTTTATTCATGTGATTAATGCATTGAGAGCAACATGACGGGGGTTCTTCACCTGATGAATACATGACAACATGACAGGTGTAATCATGTGATGAATACAATGACAACATGACAGGTGTAATCGTGTGATGAATACAGTGACAACATGACAGGTGTATTCCTGTGATGAATACGGTGACAACAACATGACATGGTTCTTCACCTGATGAACACATGACAACATGACAGGTGTAACCATGTGATGGATACAGTGACAACATGACAGGTGTATCCCTGTGATGAATACGGTGACAACAACATGACATGGTTCTTCACCTGATGAATACATGACAACATGACAGGTGTAACCATGTGATGAATACAGTGACAACACGGCAGATTTATTCATGTCATGAATACAGTGACAACGTGACAGATTTATTCATGTGATGAACTGTGACAACATGACAAGTGTAATCATGTGATCAATACCGTGATAGGAACATGACGGGGTTCTTCACCTGATGAATGCAGTGACAATGTTACAGGTTTATTCATGTGATGAATAGAGTGAGAATATGGCATATTTATTCATGTCATGAATACAGTGACAACGTGACAGATTTATTCATGTGATGAACAGTGACACCATGACAGGTGTAATCATGTGATGAATACAGTGACAGTAACATGACGGGGTTCTTCAGCTGATGAATTCAGTGACAACATGACAGATGTATTCATGTGATGAATACAATGACAACATGACAGAATTTTTCACCTGATGAATACAGTGACAACAACATGACAGGTTTATTCATGTGATGAATACATTGACAACATGACAGGTTTATTCATGTGATGAATACAATGACAACATGACAGGTTTACTTATATATAATGAATACAGTGACAACATGACAGGTTTATTCATGTGATGAATACAATGACAACATGACAGGTTTATTCATGTGATGAATACATGACAACAGGACAGGTTTAATCATATGATGAATGCATTGACAACATGGCAGGTTTATTCTTGTGATGAATACAGTGACAATGTGACAGATTTATTCATGTGATGAATACAGTGACATCATGACAGGTTTTTTCATGTGATGAATACAGTGACAACAGGTTTATTCATGTGATGAATACATTGACAACAACATGACGGGGTTCTTCACCTGGTGCATACAGTCACATCAACATGACAGACTTCTTCATGAGATAAACAACATGACGGAACTGATCACATGATAATGTCGGCTATGGAAGCTAGACTCTTCGTTGAGAATCAAGTGCTGTGATGGCATCCAGAGGTTACATCACTACTTGATTCAGCTTGAACAGTTCTCAAACTGCTGGTCAGCGTGTTGTCTTATTTCTTCAGATACAGACTACACAGAAATAACATCCTGTCTCTTAATAGTTCCCAAGGACTTCATTACGTCTGACGTTAGGGTTCTGCATGTTACATAGTTCACGAAGATATCACTGATCAGACATTAGTGCTCTACATGTTACATAGTTCATGGAGTCTTCATTTGGTCAGACATTAGTGTTCTGTATTTTGCATAGTTCTCCAGGACTTCACTGAATCAGATAACAATGTTCTCCACATTACACAGTGCATGACGACTTCACTGAATCAGACATAAGAGTTTTGCTAGTTACATTTTTCATGATGTCTTAATTAAATCAGCTATTCGCATCCTACCTGATCTCTAGTTCACAATATTTTTTTTTATTAGATCCAACACTAAAGTTCTATAGGCTATATAGTTCATATCAACGTCACTGAATCAGACATTAAGCGTTCTAAGCGCTGGTTAGATCCAGGTTGAGAGTTCTACATGTTACATAGTTCATAATGGCTTCAGTGGGTCATACAAAAAAATGCAGTTTCTGATGACTTCTTTGTGTCATACTTTAGTAACACACATATTACATAGTTCATAATGACTTGTTTGAGTCATACATTAGCGTTTTACAATTCACATTTTTCATTTGACTTCTTTGAGTCATGCATTGTTGTCTATAGTTCACATAGTTCATGATGACTCTCTGAGTCTGACAATAGCACACCACATGTCACATGGATTGTGATAGTTCCTTTAGTGTTCTACATTTCACATTGTTCATGGTGACCTCTTTGGATCATGCACTTGACTTAGTCCTCTTCGTTCCGATGGGAACACAGGGCCCGCACTGCAGATCTCCATCTCGCTCTGTCTTGGGCTGTTCTCTTGGCTTCACTCCAGGTCATGTTGGTGAACTTGAGTTCTGCCTGTAGGGTTCTTCTCCAGGTGGTGACTGGTCGTCCCCTCTTCCGCTTCCCTTGTGGGTTCCAGTCCAAGGCGTGGCGTGGGATGTGGGCCTGTCCTCTACGCAGGGTGTGTCCAACCCAACCCCACTTCCTCATCTGGATACTCTTCCTGATTGGGTCTTGCTTCGTCCGGTGCATGAGTTCCTCAATTGAGATTCGTTCCGGCCAACTGATGCGCAGGATCTGGCGGAGACAGGTGTTGATGAAGACTTGCAACTTGCTGTCCAGGCTCTTTGTGCGTCCCCAAGTCTCCGAACCGTACAACAACACGGATTTGACGTTGGTGTTGAACAGCCTTAGCTTGGTGTGCAGACTGAGGTTTTCATTGCTTCACACTGGTCTGAGGTGACAAAAGCATTGCGCGCCTTGCTGATCCTGGCCTTTACATCTTCATCAGCTCCTCCGGTCTTGCTGACAATGCTGCCCAGGTAGGTGAAGTGGTCAACATCCTCTATGGCCTGTCCATCGATGTTGATGGGCGCTTCCTGAGTGGCGTTGACCTGCAGGCTCTTAGTTTTCCCCACATTGATCTCCAATCCTGTAGTCCTGCACTAGTGCTCTGCATTTCAAAGGAATTATCATCACTTTTTTGGAGAATAAATTGGCGTCTTACACTTCACGTTGTTCAAGATGATTTCTAGGGGTTATACATTAGCGGTCTACATGTCTCATAGTTCATAATGATTTTTGGGGTCACACACTAGCTTTTTACATTTCACGCTGTTCATGATGACTTTTTGGGTCTTATGATTACGTTCTACATGATGACTCCAAGAGTCACACATTAGTGTTTTAAATGTCATGTAGCTCATAATGAATCTTTGGGCCATACGTTAGCGTTCTACATTTCACTTTTTTTTAATCCCTACACCACCCACCCCCGCCTTTACTTTTTTGTCTTTTGTTTTTGCTTTTTTTTTTTCCTTTTTTTTGTGAAGGCAGTCTTCTTTTTTCTTCCTTTTTGTCCAACTCTCACGCACCATGCAAGTTTGTTTGTATCAATGGATATTTTCTTGCTGACTTTTTTATGTCCTCCAAACTCTAATTTCCTTTCCCTTTTTTACTTGAAAAATATTTGTTTTAATTGTTTTACTTTTCAACTGTTTTTTTCGTTATCTTTTTTTTTTACCTTTTTACTTTTTTACTTTTTTTTCACTTCTTGAATTTAAGAAAAAAAAATGTACTGTTTAGATCTAGTACATTTTTTCATTTCTGTACTTTTTTGTCTTTTTTACTTTTTTTTACTTTTGTTACTTCTTTTGCCTTTTCTACTTTTTTTTCTTTACTTAATTACTGTTTTACTTCTTTACTTTTTACTTTTTCACTTTTTTCACTTTTTTTTAACATTTTTAATTTTTTTTACTTTTTTTTTACTTTTTATTTTCTAATTAATCTAATAAAACTAAAGTTTAAAGAAGTAAACAAAAGTTGAAAAGAATTTTTAACGCAGTTCACGTTGCTCATATTTTCATGGATCATACATAAGTTTTCTACATGTCACATAGTTCATGATAACTTTTTTAGCCATACACTAGAGTTCTGCATTTCACGTTGTTCATGATGACTTATTTGGGTTATGCATTAGTGTTCTACATGTCACATGTTCGCAATGACTTCATTCAGTATGACATTGGTGTTCTTAGTGTTACGTACATTATGGTGGCTTCAGTGAACCTGATTTTAGCATTGTAGACGTTACAAAATTCATGATGACCTCATTGGGTCACACAAAATCAGTCAGACTGTTTTACAGAATAGGGCGAGAAAGATACTACAGTGTTACATCAGTTGGCCATATCATGCATTGTGAAACATTAAGAGTTGGTCATACCAAGTGCTGTCATACATTACAGTTGGTTATATCAAGTACTGTGAAGCATTAACAGTTGGACGTACCAAGTACTGTGAAACATTAACAGTTGGTCATATCAAGTACTGTGAAACATTAACAGTTGGTCACATCAAGTACAGTGAAACATTAACAGTTGGTCATATCAAGTACTGTGAAACGTTATCAGTTGGTCATATCAAGTACTGTAAAACATGAACAGTTGGTCATACCAAGTACCGTGAAACATTAACAGTTGGTCATATCAAGTACTGTGAAACATTAACAGTTGGTCACATCAAGTACTGTGAAACATTAACAGTTGGTCATACCAAGTACTGTGGAGCATTAACAGTTGGTAATGGTCAGCATTGAGTGAGTCAACCGTTGTTTATAGTAAGTACTGAACAGCATCAACGTTTGGTCACACTATGTGCTAAGTGACATAAACATTTGGTATTCTTAAATCCTGAGCAACTGGCACTGGTAGTACTGAGTACAGTTCCCAGACAGCATGCGGACATTCAAAGTTTTCTTTTTTTCTATCCTTGTTCCAATTGGTTTTTAAGGAGATATCCAGTGTACGTGTCTAAAAGGTTCTTGTTAAAAAAAAAAAAAAAAGGAAAAAAAAATATTACAAGGGAAACAACTTCTGCTAAGGGCTACAAATGATTTCTCCCCTTGAAATTCTTGTCTGGTAGAGATCACAACGATATATTTTCATTCGTATGATTCCCTAGACAAATGCAGACACTCTCACATTCTCACTTTAAAATTCGGATACGTGCAACTGATCGAACTGGCCAAAACTAATTACACATCTCACTGACTGATCTTGTAATAAAAGCATATTCTAACAAATGATTCACCATGCAAGCAAGTGATCAACCAACCAATGAACGGACTAACGAGGGCAGTCAGATACCCTTAATAACTAACTAGCTAACCTACTAGCTGACTTGGCAGAAGGGATGGTATCTTCAAAACATGTTTATGAAATTAGTCGAGAGGACAGAGTCTGTAATAGATTTCTGAACCCGGCTTCTACAGTCCATGAGAAATGAAACGATGGTACGTCAGCGGTAAATGGAATGAAGACTACAGGCAGTCGGAAGTAGAATGAAGGCTGCAGTCAATGGAAAACGGAATGAAAACCACAGTCCATGGGAAATGGAACGAAGACTACGTACAGTCAATGAGAAATTGCAGGAAGTACACTCAAATGTACGTAGAATAAGGACTACAGTCCACGGAAAATTCAATGAAGCAATGGAAATTAGAGCCAATGGAAAATGGAATGAAGACTACAGTCAACGGGATATGGAATAAAGACTCCGGTCGATGGGAAATGGAATAACGACTCCAGTCGATGGGAAATGGAATGAAAACTATATAGGACATGAGAAATGGAAAGAAGACTACAGTCAATGGGAAATGAAACGAGGACTACAGGAGACGGGGAATGGAATAAAGACTTCAGCAACTGACAATGAGGAATCAAATAAAGAAACTGCAGTCAATGGGGCATATAACGAAAACTTCAGTGGGTGGGAGAGCTCTGCGATCATGAATTACAGGCTAGTACAGCCATGGGGACACTGCCACGCAGGTTCTTTTGTGTCGTGTCCAGAGGTCGTTCAGACAATTGCTTTTGTCAGAGAGCAGTTCTGTCCCTTGCCGTCATAATGGAATGCCCTGAGCGTGCCTGAACCCTACGTCAACAGCGCGCAGACTTCCAAAGTTGGTGCAGGATTGTTCCTGGTTGGCTGGTTCGGTAGTATAGGACAGTGCTCTTCTGTGTCCCTCTGGAAACTCCATGTTTATCTTTTGCTTCTTCTACTTGTTAGTTATAAGTTGAAAAGGGGAACAACCAAACGGGCTACTGTTGGATCTTTTGAATATAAAATCACTGGCAGTTGTTTCTGGCCGTCTTTGATACAATGCAGAGACGTGATCCTTTGCATCGTTTAATTCTTTGCTTTGATGGGGTGACATGCATTAGGAACTTTTCAGCAGGGAAAGCCGGAATTTCGCCAAGGGCTGCTTCAAATGGACTGTTTGCTTTGAACATTTTAATGTTACATAGAAATGTCCCTTAGAGTTCACCTGGCCTACTTGCTAAGTTTGTATTTCTTGGCAGTCTCCACACCCTTCAAATGCAATGTATTTCTTGGCAGTCTCCACACCCTTCAAATGCAATGTATTTCTTGGCAGTCTCCACACCCTTCAAATGCAATGTATTTCACGAGAAAATCAAAAGGAGGGGGTATTAAATGCCCGGATATAAACTGGAAAAGGCCAAATTGTACCTCGGGTATTAAAAAAAAACAAAAAACAAAGAACAAAAAACCTGCCCAGGCTAGTTTATACCCGTAGTATATTTTGGCCCAGGCCACTTTATACGGGGACCTACTCTGGACGTTATCACCTCTCAAAAGTGTTCGTTTTATTTATTCCTGAAAGTGTCTAATACTAGGTATAGGCCCTTGACTTGTGACGCTGGAAAGAATGAAATAAATCTCTCTCTCTCTCTCTCTCTCCTCTCTCTCTCTCTCTCTCTCTCTCTCTCTCTCTCTCTCTCTCGCTCGCTCGCTCGCTCGCTCTCAATTCTTGATCGAATAAAGTCTCTCTCTCTCTCTCTCTCTCCTCTCTCTCTCTCTCTCTCTCTCTCTCTCTCTCTCTCTCTCTGTTGACTACTCTATGTTGTGTGTTGTCTTATTCGGGACGTAGACTGGAGAGACGTAGAGGCCAAGCGACTGGAGCCCCCCTATAACCCAGCGTTCAGTTCAGAGACCTAGACACATGGACATCCGCTGTGCCTTCTCAACTACAGACACACGCTGTTCTGACCCCGGCGTCCTGCAACCAAGGTCACGTCCACCACAAAAGTCAGACACCGCCACCAGATCTTTGACCACCACGTGTCTCCCAGAGAGGACAGAAGGAGCGTCAACAGGTCAGACTGTTCCATTGCTGCAAGGTGCATGTGAGAATACTCTGTGTTGTTCAAGACAGGTCAAGAACTGGTTCCATTGCCTGCAAGGTGCATGCTGAGAATACTCTGTGTGTTCAGACTGGTTCCATTGCTGCAGTGCATGCTGAGATACTCTGTGTTGTTCAGATCCATGCTGAAGGTGCAGCTGACGAATATCTGTTTCAGACTGTTCATTGCCTGAGTGCAGAGAATACTCTGTGTTGTTCAGAAAACAAGAGAAGGGAAAGTAACGAATCGAGGGGATAAATCATAGCTTTCTTTCACTTGGTGTACTGTGTCCAAAGACATGACCTGTGCTGGAGTTGTTTTTCAAGTTCTCTTGAGAAGAAAAAAATTGAAAGCAGCATGACAATTCTTTTTGTCTGATGATTTGAAAGTCAGAGATTTGAAAATACATTTGAAAGTTTGTGAAAGTGATAAAATGAGATAGTGAATCAAGAATCAAGTAAACATGATGAATTTGCTCTGAGAATGGAACTCATGTTTGAATTTATGTGAACGGATGATGTGAAATCATTTTATGTTTAGAAACACAATGGTTTAAATGTTGCAAGATTTAATGAAAGAATGGAACTCATGTTTGAATTTATCTGAACGGATGATGTGAAATCATTTTATTTTTAGAAATCACAATGGTTTAAATGATTCAAGATTTAATGAAAGAATGGAAATTATGCTTGAATTTATGCGAACGGATGATGACATCTGATAATGACTAGATTAAATGGGGGAAAATCGTTCATAGTTTTTGATCTTCTAATTGTATGCATGTTGTACTTTCCCTTTGGATCTTTCTCGTCAAACTCTTAACAATTTTTTTCTACGCTCTCCTCCCCTGTATGTGTGAGCTCTTTAATATTCACACACATGCACGCACATGCAATCGCATGCACGCAGTCGTACACACACACACACACACACACACACACACACACACACACACACACACACACACACACACACACACATACACACACATGCTTCCACCCTGTATGTGTGAACTGTTGTATTAACACTCATACGCACGGACATGCACTCGCACGCACACACACACACACACACACACACAACACACACACACACACACACACACACACACACACATTTTTTTTTCTTCAGCATCAGTGACTCTTTCTCTGTGATGGGTGCCACCATGTCTACCTGGAGGCTGCCTGCTTCCATTTCCACACCAACAATTCAATTCTCCTACTGCAAGAACATCCATATAGGTTGTTCTCAGAAACGTGAGCTGTATCTGTGCCAGGAGGACTAACAGATCTCTCTCTCTCTCTCTCTCTCTCTCACACACACACACACACACACACACACACACACACACACACACACACCACACACACACACACACACACACACACACCTCCAGCCCCTCCTCGCCTTTGCGTTTTATGATTTTGCTACATCAACATCTTTTTAAAAATCACATATAAAAAATATGCTTAAAAAAAAAAAAAAGTCTGCTAGAACGGTTCACTTGCATAGTCCTCGCTTAGTGGTTGTTGAAAACAACCGTTTTAAAACAATCCTCATGAAACCCCGTCTGTTGTCAGCATCTTTATGTCCCTAATCCACCATAGTTTCTTTTTCAGTTTTTTTTATTTATTTTTATTTACGGCAATATGAAAAGAAACATTGGTTGAATTCGTTAACCTTTATCTAATAACAATACTTCTTCGATGCAAGGCATGGCACACAGTGCCCGAAGTTTCAAAGACAAGTCACCAGTTGTATCAACAAGATCAACATCGTACAGGAAAGCGAATGAGACGACTGGCTGTGGTATCATAAACAAAAGGCGTGGGTACTAGAACTTTGACTGGTTGGTAAAAAAAAAAAAAAAAAAAAAAAAAAAAAGCTTGGTCCAGCTGGAACTGGTTCAAACTTGTCAATGATGGACTGTTTTACTCTGAAGACGGATTGCATTGTGTCAACAGCTTGTCTAAAGAGCCTGTGTCTGGGAAGAACGCTTGATAAAACGCTGGTGATGAGAGTAGGTGACTTTCAGAGAGTGTGAAGACAGATGCTCCATGAGCCAGCATTGTGGGCCATGAAAAAGTTTTAAAAAATGAACAAGATGCAAAGCATATAAACGTACTCCCAGTTTATCCTGAATACGCGCGATATATTCCATAAAGAGTAAAAACCGTGTTGGGCTGGTGTAACCGTTAGTAATGGCTATTCTGGTAAACATCGGCCATCATCTGTGACCTATAATGAACATACTTACAAATTTTCAGTAAAGATCGGCCAAGAACTTTCTGAGATTTTCCATCAAGAAGAAAACCATTATGGGCCGTTAGTAACGGCTATAACGGTAAACTTAAACATCGGGCATCTCTTTTGACCCATAATGGACATACCTACAAATTTTCAGAAAGATCGGCCACGTACTTTCTGACATATTCCATAAAAAACAAAAACCAATATGGGTCGTTATAGCCGTTAGTAACGGCCATAACGGTAAATTAAACGTCGTGCATGATCCGTGACCCATAATGAACATACCTACAAATTTTCAGAGAGGGCCAAGTACTTTCTGAGACATTCCATAAAAAACCCATTATGGGCCGTTACAGCCGTCAGTAACGGCTACAACGGTAAACTAAAACGTCGGCATCATCCGTCGCCCATAATGGACATACCTACAATTTTTCAGAAAGTTCGGCCAAGTACTTTCT
>CM065724.1:69728786-69733786 GCA_033310375.1 Conus canariensis
GTGGCGACAGTGATATTAGGCATTGTCTACGTTCATCACGCGTGCTTTTCTGATGTAAGGTGACGTTGTGACATTTGCATGGGTGGGTAGTTCTGCTCACTAGCGAAAGCGGCTGTTGTGTGCTTGCAAGCAGACGGGCAAAGTCCTAACACTAGGGCCACTGTGAGTAACGCTTGGTGACGGCTCACACCTGTGTTGACAGTGGTGGACAACGGCCTCGGTGAGTAAGTTAATATTTGTGTGTGTGGGGGGGGGGGGGTGTATGTGTGTGTGTGTGGGGGGGTGTATATGTGTGTGTGTGTGTGTGGGGGGGGGGGGGGTTCTGTTTAATGTCCGGTCAAAATATTTTGTAGACGACTAATTCAAATAATGTTACCATTTTTTTTCAGAATATCAGTCATCAAGCACACACGTACTAGCGCATAGCGCGCGCGCGCGCGCGCGCGCGCGTGTGTGTGTGTGTGTATGTGTGTTATTGGTCTTGTTGTTGTTGTTATTTCTGGAATTTAGCATCTGTTACTACTAGGATTGATCAGAAGACTCATGTGTGTGTGGTACACGCGCACGTGTGCCCGTGGACAGCTGTTCCTCGGTATTCACTTTGCCAGTTTCAGTACAAGATTAGTATTCGATCCTTTCCTTAATTTAAGTAAAACTAGTCATCATCCAGGTTAAAAAAAAACAGTCAAGAGTTGTAGTTAACCGGTGAATAAAAACAAATCAACTGGTCAGTCAGTCAGTCGAGCAGTTTAATAATCAGTCACTTGGATACCAGCTCAGTCACCCTTTAATGCAATAGAAAATCTGTCCATAGTTTCTCTTGTAGCTACTTCAGACAGTTCATTTTGTCCTTGCCGGTGAAAAAATAAAACGATGGCACTTCATTTATGAGCAGCCACTGGTAATGAACAAACAGGCTGGCTAACTGCAAGATTCCTTTTGGCTAGATTTCCGCCCCTTCCCCTCTGTCAGATTTTTTGTCTCCAACGGCATAGTTCCGTTACTATGATGTCTTCCTTCATTTTCCTTTTCCTTATAATACGGGTCTATCTTTTGTTGTTCAACATATCATCACCTATTGTTTCTTATCACATCCTCGTCTACATCTCCTTCGCTCATGATGTCCTCATTTTCCTTTCTAGTGACATCGTCATCTTTCTCATGATGTCCTCATCTTTCCTTTCTAGTCACATCGTCATCTTTCTCATGATGTCCTCATCTTTCCTTTCTAGTCACATCGTCATCTTTCTCATGATGTCCTCATCTTTCCTTTCTAGTCACATCGTCATCTTTCTCATGATGTCATCTTTCCTTTCTAGTGACATCTTCATCTTTCTCATGATGTCCTCATCTTTCCTTTCTGGTGACATCGTCATCTTTCTCATGATGTCCTCATCTTTCCTTTCTGGTGACATCGTCATCTTTCTCATGATGTCCTCATCTTCCCTTTCTGGTGACATCGTCATCTTTCTCATGATGTCCTCATCTTTCCTTTCTAGTGACATCGTCATCTTTCTCATGGTGTCCTCATCTTTCCTTTCTAGTGACATCGTCATCTTTCTCATGATGTCCTCATCTTCCCTTTCTGGTGACATCGTCATCTTTCTCATGGTGTCCTCATCTTCCCTTTCTGGTGACATCGTCATCTTTCTCATGATGCCCTCATCTTTCCTTTCTGGTGACATCGTCATCTTTCTCATGGTGTCCTTATCTTTCCTTTCTAGTGACATCGTCATCTTTCTCACAATGTCACCTTTCCTTTCTAGTGACATCGTCATCTTTCTCACAATGTCATCTTTCCTTTCTAGTGACATCGTCATCTTTCTCACAATGTCATCTTTCCTTTCTAGTCACATCGTCATCTTTCTCATGATGTCCTCATCTTTCCTTTCTAGTCGCATCGTCATCTTTCTCATGATGTCATCTTTCCTTTCTAGTGACATCTTCATCTTTCTCATGATGTCCTCATCTTTCCTTTCTGGTGACATCGTCATCTTTCTCATGATGTCCTCATCTTTCCTTTCTGGTGACATCGTCATCTTTCTCATGATGTCCTCATCTTCCCTTTCTGGTGACATCGTCATCTTTCTCATGATGTCCTCATCTTTCCTTTCTAGTGACATCGTCATCTTTCTCATGGTGTCCTCATCTTTCCTTTCTAGTGACATCGTCATCTTTCTCATGATGTCCTCATCTTCCCTTTCTGGTGACATCGTCATCTTTCTCATGGTGTCCTCATCTTCCCTTTCTGGTGACATCGTCATCTTTCTCATGATGTCCTCATCTTTCCTTTCTGGTGACATCGTCATCTTTCTCATGGTGTCCTTATCTTTCCTTTCTAGTGACATCGTCATCTTTCTCACAATGTCACCTTTCCTTTCTAGTGACATCGTCATCTTTCTCACAATGTCATCTTTCCTTTCTAGTGACATCGTCATCTTTCTCACAATGTCATCTTTCCTTTCTAGTCACATCGTCATCTTTCTCATGATGTCCTCATCTTTCCTTTCTAGTCGCATCGTCATCTTTCTCATGATGTCATCTTTCCTTTCTAGTGACATCGTCATCTTTCTCACAATGTCATCTTTCCTTTCTAGTGACATCATCTTTCTCACAATGTCATCTTTCCTTTCTAGTGACATCATCTTTCTCACAATGTCATCTTTCCTTTCTAGTACATCGTCATCTTTCTCATGGTGTCATCTTTCCTTTCTAGTAACATCGTCATCTTTCTCACAATGTCATCTTTCCTTTCTAGTGACATCGTCATCTTTCTCACAATGTCATCTTTCCTTTCTAGTGACATCGTCATCTTTCTCACAATGTTATCTTTCCTTTCTAGTAACATCATCTTTCTCACAATGTCATCTTTCCTTTCCAGTAACATCGTCATCTTTCTCACAATGTCATCTTTCCTTTCTAGTGACATCGTCATCTTTCTCACAATGTCATCTTTCCTTTCTAGTGACATCGTCATGTTTCTCATGGTGTCCTTATCTTTCCTTTCTAGTGACATCATCATCTTTCTCACAATGTCATCTTTCCTTTATAGTGACATCGTCATCTTTCTCATGATGTCCTCATCATCCATCGTTCCTCTTATGACGTCATTTTGTTGTAGACAGCCGACCACCAGGAGTCATTTCAGGGCTGTCACCATGCAAAGGACAGAAAGTTCTGTCGGCATAGAAACACACGCGCGCGTGCGCACACAACACAACACACACACACACACACACACACACACACATACACACACACACACACACACACACACACACACACACACACACGCTTGTGCGCGCGCGCACCTACGCGTGCGCACTCACACACACGCGCGCACACAACACACACACACACACACACACACACACACACACACACACACACGAAAGCACCAGCAGGCACGCAGGCAGGCAGACACGCAGACACGCGCGCACGCACACACACACACACACACACACACACACACACACACACACACACACACATAGCAACAAGAAAATGGCATCGTACATAGCCATTAAACCAATGCATGTTATACAAGCTGGACGACTGGAATTTGAGGACATATAAAACTAAGCCATGCTGAGTGCGTCAGCCATTGGATCTTGTCATAGTAAACATGGATTTCAACATTGGCCTGACGATTGATTTTTCTGCCCCTTTGTGCTTTGGTGTGGTTGGTTTGGACAGCGGTATCGGTCATTTCTTTAGGCTGCTTACCTATGCTTGTGTTTTTTTTCACAATCGGTTGACATAACTAAATTATTGCTTATTGACATCATCAGGATCTAAAACGACCGTCTTCGTCGCTCCTTGTTCCAATACATAGCAGATGGCCATAACCCTTTGTCTTCAGCGTCGGTTTGAGAACTATCTCCCCATTTTCCCCAGTTCTTTCTTTCTTTCCTTTTTTTCGCTTTCTTTTATAGATCCGTTCATTCTCTAGCATCTAAACAGGACAAGACAAAAAATCGATTGTCTGAATGGGTGAGCAGTCTGGGTGGATTGGTCAACGAAACTCGTTTCAACAACTCTCTTCCCTTGCATAAGTCGTAAATCTTCCACGTCGAGCGCATGACGAATCAGTTCTGCAAGTTCCAATCTTATTTGAAGAAGCTGTCTCTACTTTCATACGCTTCTTTGTCCATTTTACTCCAGATAACGGAACATCTTTTCTAGTCCTGAGGATCTAGCCTCAATGAAATCCACAACAGTGCTGCACAACGTGCTTTCGGATCCTCTTACTAGGTTTGTGTTCCGCATGTTGCTTTTGTTCCCCTTCGCGGGTCGCACGTGGAACCAAGGATATTTTCCCATCTGTCCTGTCGTTAAAATCGCTGAAGACCAGGCTCTCTGACGCTTCAGTCAGTCCACACCTCTTCATTTTCGTTCTGCTGCTGACATCCCCTATCTACAGACTTTCATCTTTTAGCCCCAAACCATACGACCAACGTTCTTCATCCTGACATCCACATGTACAGGCTTCCTTCTTTTAGGCCTAACTCCTACAGCCATCGTTTTCCTTTCAAACTGGGGTCCCTCCCTCTATAGCCAGCTTCCTTTCTCTGTTCGCCAAGCAGACCTGACCACAAGTTTTACAACTTTCCTGCGCGCGCGCGCGCGCGCGTGTGTGTGTGTGTGTGCGCGCGCGCGCGCATTTGAAATGTGTGTTCAGCGCCATTGTTGACAGAATTTTGTAAGATCGTCTTGTCATGACTGTCGTGATGCACTAGGCATGCAGAGGCAGTGGTAGTAGTAGTAGTAGTAGTAAGAGCCGTGACGAAGCACTACCATCAATAGCAGTATTAGAAAATTTATAGCAGTACTCGTTGTAAGCGAAACACTTATACTGCTAATTACGATAAGTATAATGTTGCTAATGATTATTGCCACTGTTGTAATTTTCTTTTTTCTTTTCGTGTCACTCAGTGCTGTGACTCACGGTGAAGTCCGCTTTTTTTTTTTTTTAACTGATCGTCTTCCCGCTTCCTCCC
>CM065724.1:69741286-69798786 GCA_033310375.1 Conus canariensis
ATTGTTTAACTGATAGCGTTTTTCTCTGATTATCTAGGAGCCCACTTAATCCCTTCCGAACGTCTGTTCCCTCCCTCTCCCCTTCCCCTCAGTGCCGTCATGCCTCCTCAGTCATTGAAGCACCCCCGCTTTTCTTTCTTTCTACGATTGAAACGTAAGTTCACAGTATCCCAGAGGAAAGGACATTAGAGGTCTCACGTAACTCATTTCTGCACTAGCTGACATTCTCTGAGTATCCTGAAAACAACTTTCCAATGTTGTCAACATGTGAACACTGTTCTTCTGTGAGGACTTTCTGTGTGATATATTTTTTTTCTAAGCCTGCTTGGCCGTCCCTTTAGTGTGGTTATTTTTCACCTTAGTCATCTTGGTCATCCTGTGAGCCAATCTGCAGCACACCTCTCACACCTCTCGCCTGGAACTCACCTGGTATGGTGGAAACCCCATGCCAAAAGAAGGGGTAGGCTGGATGGGGGTAGGGCTCTTTTATCATAAACTGTGTTGCAGTCTTCTTCTGACATTGTGCTCGTCATTTCCTCTCTCTTCGCTTTTTTTGTGTCTCCTTTTCTTTACTCTTTTTTCTGCTTCTGTGGCCCATTCTTTAATTTGTATTTTGAACACTCTGCATACTGGTTTTTTTTTTTTATTCGCCCCATAGGAATGCAGGGAAGGTGATGCTCTTTCAATGTAAATGTGCCTCTGTCTTCTAGAAATCCGATGCTAGTGATTTCTTCTTTTGTCTCACTCTCTTTAACTTGGCTTTCTCTTTCAGTTTGGAATTTTTTTCTCTGTACTGTTGCCAAGCGCTTTTTTGTATGCGTGTTCAGTTCATCTTCCTGTGGTCGGGAAAGCATGTTTTTCTTGATAAACTTTGTAAGACGGAAGTTCTAAGTTCTTTCTTGTTATCTCGTGACTGGATTGTGAGAGTTTAACCACTGAAACAGGCACTTGCTGTCTGTTCTGCAATGCTGTTCATTAATGAGGCATGTTGTTGCATTGGAATCATCACAAAACGATCTTTTCTATCCGTTTTTCAAGAAAAATCTGAGCGAAATTCACATGGCTTAGTTTTATCCGACTGAAGGACTGCAGCATGAAAATGTTATGAAAAAAATACATCTGTACACCATATCTACATCTGAGTTTCCCCTTGACGGGAGTGACGTCTTAGTTGTGTTTGTTTCACTTGTTTGCCAGCGGTTTTTTTTTTTTTTTTTTTTTTTTTTTTTTTTTTTTTTTTTTTTTTTTGGGGGGGGGGGGGGGGGGGGGGGGGAAGGGGGAGGGTAACATATTGACAACCCTGGAAATGATCTTTGTGTTTTGCTCGACCTGTACTGAAACATTGTCCGTGCCCATCTCCGATATTGCCACGTCAGTTTTGTTTCTGATAATGCTTTCAGCTTTGAGTACTTTATTTCTCCCCAAAACACAAACATTTTTCTCTGGGTGGTTGTGGAGCCAGTGCGCCAAGACCTTGTTCTGTTTCACCACATGTCCGGACTAGCTCGATGTGACAAGACCTTCCTTCGTTTGTATCCAGCCACCCAAAGTCCGATATTGTCTCGAGCTGTTGTTTGCCGTTTGTAAAAGACGCCTTCGTCTTAAACTGAAATTTATCACACACATGCGCGAGCGCGCTCGCACACGCACGCACACACACACACACACACACACACACACACACACACACACACACACACACACACACACTACCACCACCACCACCACCACCACACCACACTACACCACACTACACCACACCACACCACACCACACCACACACACACACACACATACACACACACACACACACACACACACAGACACACACAATGTCCGGACCGTTTTCTCCATTGTACGTGCTATGTTCACTTGTTGCGTGACATTTTTTGTTCAGTTTTAACTTCCGCCTAGTTCCCTGTACTATTGGTCAACGAACAGGCTTCCATGAAAGTGACCTGATTCATCGTTTCCTGTCTGGAGGCAGTCGACACCGTATACTTTTCCTTTACAGTGACTAAGTTTCTGCATCTGGTCGAGTTAGCCTTTTTTCTGAGTTCTCCACGCTTTGAGCTGTTAGCTCTTTCTGAGTGTAACCAAGGTGCAGCTCAAAATTATTTCGTTGCCGATCCGTGAAACACTTTGGTTACGATACCGCTCTTAGTCTTCAACAATCTATCATTGACGCGATTTCTTTTGTGATACCGATGGTAGTACCCAGCAATATTTTGTTGCTGAGATGTCTTGCGCATCCGTCAAACTAGTATTAAAGCTGATGATTCAGTGGGGGCCCTGTGCAGAGAAGTTACACCCGACCCAGGTTCGGTGTGAGGTCATATCCAGATTGAGCGTCGACACTCGCCAAGGTGGTATGTAGGGCAGACGTCGACACTCGCCAAGGTGGTATGTAGGGCAGACGTCGACACTCGCCAAGGTGGTATGTAGGGCAGACGTCGACACTCGCCAAGGTGGTATGTAGGGCAGACGTCGACACTCGTCAAGGTGGTATGTAGGGCAGACGTCGACACTTGCCAAGGTGGTATGTAGGGCAGACGTCGACACTCGCCAAGGTGGTTTGTAGGGCAGACGGGATAACCTTCAAGAGGAAGGCCGGTGGAAGGGGGTGGGGGATGGGGTGGAAGAGAGGGATGGGAGAGGGTTTATGCCAGTACCATCAGAACATTTATACATCAATACATGTGAAGAGAGGGATGGTAGAAGGTTTATGCCAGTACCATCAGAACTTCTATACATCAATACATGTGAAGAGAGGGATGGTAGAGGGTTTATGCACCACTACCATCAGAACATCTATACATCAATACATGTGAAGAGAGGGATGGTAGAGGGTTTATGCACCACTACCATCAGAACATCTATACATCAATACATGTGAAGAGAGGGATGGTAGAAGGTTTATGCCAGTACCATCAGAACTTCTATACATCAATACATGTGAAGAGAGGGATGGTAGAGGGTTTATGCACCACTACCATCAGAACATCTATACATCAATACATGTGAAGAGAGGGATGGTAGAGGGTTTATGCCACACTACGCCAATACCATCACAACATCTATACATCAGTACATGCAGCCCCGGGTGTACGACGTCTTACAACGGCCTGGCTGCTTTACACTGAGCTGATCATGTAATGGGGTGGGTATGGGTATTGATGAAAAGGGTGGGGATGGGGTTCCTGAAATAACTATGCTGAATTACGTTGATTAAAGAAACCCTGGCCATATCTAAAATTTTGATGCAAGCGTATATCGATTCTCAGTTTGGCGACTCGATATCAGCTGGTGTTGTTTTATAAATGCTTACGGCCCTGATACAGTTTACGTCTGATCCACTCAAAATATACGTTCAGATACATACCGCTCATGACTCTTTATGAAGGTCCCACTTTTTCCCAGTTTCCACTCACGTAGGATTTTCTTATGCTCATCACAACACTTGTTTTACTTCCTTTCCTTTGTTTCACACTTGCGTTCTTCACACCAGGATGTTGTACTTTTCAGTCCACTTTCTCTGCTCTACTTTTCAAGTTCACTCCTTGATGTTCACCACAGACCCTTCACTTTATTGCATTAACATGATGTGGACATGCTGACAGGACTGTACACACTACCACCAGTTTCCACCTCCATCCACCGGCAATTTTCGCTTTTCCACTGTAGTTGGAGTCTTTTAATATTTCATGGATTTACACCTGAGGACCTTCAGTCCCCCCCCCACCTCCCTCTTAATTTTTTTAGCTCTTCCATTACTGCCCATACCCACTGTTGTACATTATTCATGTTTCCATATTGCCCATTCTCTTGTGTCATTTTTGGTCTTTTCCAACTTCAGCTCCAACCTTTGAAGTCCTTTCGTTCTCTGCTACAAAGAGGTCCTGTTATACACTGCTGACTGATTGTTCTGCATTGCTACCAACTTCATGATACAGTCGTTTCCATCGCTACCCCTTTACTTCTCTTTCGGTTGCGTTGAACATTAGGATGGACATACCATATTCAGCTCCATCCAGTTCTCCCGTTCCTGTGCCCCCGTCATTTGTCATTCTTATGTTCTGTTCCCAGCCATCATTCATGCCCTAAAACTCCTTTCCTCCTCCGTAGCATCATTCATCAGTTTCATGTTGTCTTCTCCTCACATCCATTGATCTCCGTTCTCCTTTTCTTCACTCGTCCATCAGTTATCCTTCTCACATTCCCCAGTTGCCGTGCCGTCTCTCAGCTACCATTCTCGTGTTCTCTTTTCTCTCATCATTTTCTTCATTTACTGTTGTCATGTTCTGCCCCCGTCTTACACTCGGCATCTTTTTGTTGTCTTCGTTTCATCGTGTCAACCATTCAATATTAGCGCGTTCCGGACATCTTATTCCGTCTCATTCTGTGCTGATTGTGCCCGCTGTTACTGTGTCGCTATCCTGTTTTTGTTAAGGCCATCATTCTCACGGTCTTGTCTTTCCTTCGCTTTCCTCATCTGTCCTTTCTTCATCAGCATCGCACCACCCTTCCGCCCATCTGTCATTCATCTTTCCTTCCCTTTCCTCATCCGTCCTTCCTTCATCAGCATCGCACCACCCTTCCGCCCATCTGTCATTCATCTTTCCTGCGTGCTTCTCTTCCCCTCCAGTCCAGCATTCATTGTTATGTTTCCTCCAATCCAGCATTCATCATTCTCTGTTTCCTCCAGCCCAACATTCATCATTCTCTGTTTCCTCCAATCCAGCATTCATCATTCTCTGTTTCCTCCAGTCCAACATTCATCATTCTCTGTTTCCTCCAGTCCAACATTCATCATTCTCTGTTTCCTCCACTCCAACATTCATCATTCTCTGTTTCCTCCACTCCAACATTCATCATTCTTTGTTTACTCCAGTCCAACATTCATCATTCTCTGTTTCCTCCAGTCCAACATTCATCATTCTCTGTTTCCTCCAGTCCAACATTCATTCTGTTTCCTCCAGTCCAACATTCATCATTCTCTGTTTCCTCCAGTCCAACATTCATCATTCTCCGTTTCCTCCAGTTCAACATTCATCATATTCTGTTTCCTCCAGTCCAACATTCATCATTCTCTGTTTGCTGCAGTCCAACATTCATCATTCTCTGTTTTCTCCAGTTCAACATTCATCATATTCTGTTTCCTCCAGTCCAACATTCATCATTCTCTGTTTGCTGCAGTCCAACATTCATCATTCTCTGTTTCCTCCACTCCAACATTCATTTTCTGTTTTCTCCAGTTCAACATTCATCATATTCTGTTTCTTCCAGTCCAACATTCATCATTCTCTGTTTCCTGCTGTCCAACATTCATCATTCTCTGTTTCCTGCTGTCCAACATTCATCATTCTCTGTTTCCTCCAGTCCAACATTCATCATTCTCTGTTTCCTCCAGTCCAACATTCATTCGCTGTTTCCTCTGGTCCAACATTATCATTCTCTAATTCCCATAGTCCAACATTCATCATGTTCTGTTTCCTGCAGTCCAACATTCATCATTCTCTGTTTCTTCCAGTCCAACATTCATCATTCTCTGTTTGCTGCAGTACAACATTCCTCATTTTCACACCCCCCTCCCCCTCCCTCCCAGTTCATTGGTTGTTCTCATCTATCCCTCCAGTCCAGCAATAGTCATCCAGCAATAGTCATCCAGCAATAGTCATCCAGCAATAGTCATCCAGCAAAAGTCATTCTCCTGTTTCTCCCCAGTCCAATGTTCATCATTTTCTGTTCCCTCATCCTTCCTTTCCCCATCCTGCACACACACACACACACACACACACACACACACACACACACACACACACTTACACACACACACGCACGCACACACACGCACGCGCACGCACGCACACGCACGCACGCACACACACACACACCACACACACACACACACACACACACACACACACACGCATTCCTTTACTCTCTCGTTCCCATCTCATTCCATTCATCATTGGATCACTCTGACAATGTCCGATTTTAATGTGCTCAATGATTCCCACGTTCTTCCCTCTTATCTCCCTTCTCTCTTCGACTTTCCTTTTCATCCTTCTCACCTCTCTGTGAGCAATCACTCATCATTCCCATGTTTCCTTTGTTTCACTCTGACCATCACTGTGCCATTCCAACGCTGTCCAGTGTTCTTTCATCCATCGGTCTGACAGTCCTCTCTTCTCTTCTTTTCCTCCTTATCTTCAGCGTTCTCACGTTATTTTCCCATTCACAATTCTGTCCCGTCATCTTTCATACATTATCATTCTCACATTCTTCTTCTCACCTCTCGTTCATAGATATCATTTTTTGTTTTCATTCCACCATTCCTGATTCTGACGCTTTAATCATCTCCATCATTAGCTGTCTCTTGTTTTCCGCTCGTCCATCCTTTTCTCATTTTGGCGTTTAACTGTTTTCTTCCAATCGAGGCCATATGCGCCATCCTCTGTTTCTTGCCTTCTTATCAGAACTGCCCTTTGTCACTCTCACGTTAGTCTGCCATCTCTCTTTCATTATTCTCGCGTGTTCCTTTTCTCCTGTCCTTTACCATTCTTCAGTTTTTCCTCCGTCCTTTATTCACTCATTGTCATTCCCTTGTTGTTCTTCTTGCGTTATTCTCGCGCTCTTTTTTTTAGTTCGTTCATGATTATGTTTTAGTCCAGTCGATCATTCACCCTATTCTCTTTGTCAGTCAGTCATAATCTTCACGGTTTCTTGTTCTCATTGTGTCTGTTTTTCATTGTCCTTGCTTCTTTCCTTCCTTCGTCATATTTACATTCTCCTGTTCTTGTTCTTCATAAACCATTCCTGCCGTTAATTTTTTTTCTCATTCCCTTAATCCCGTCTTTCATTCGCTACTTCTAGCCGAATCCATCACTGAAATTTCTCACGTTCTTCCCTGTCCATTATTCATCATTTTCACGTTCTTCCCTGTTCATCTTGTCCATTATTCATCATTTTCACGTTCTTCCCTGTTCATCTTGTCCATTATTCATCATTTTCACGTTCTTCCCTGTTCATCTTGTCCATTATTCATCATTTTCACGTTCTTCCCTGTTCATCTTGTCCATTATTCATCATTTTCACGTTCTTCCCTGTTCATCTTGTCCATTATTCATCATTTTCACGTTCTTCTCTGTTCATCTTGTCCATTATTCATCATTTTCACGTTCTTCTCTGTTCATCTTGTCCATTATTCATCATTTTCACGTTCTTCTCTGTTCATCTTGTCCATTATTCATCATTTTCACGTTCTTCTCTGTTCATCTTGTCCATTATTCATCATTTTCACGTTCTTCTCTGTTCATCTTGTCCATTATTCATCATTTTCACGTTCTTCTCTGTTCATCTTGTCCATTTCGCGTTTTTCTCTCCTCACGACGTCCAGCATTCATCATTCACTTCATCTATGTCTTTCTTAATTGAATGATTCTGACAATATCTTACTTTTATGCAGTCCATCGTCCTGATGCTCTTTTCCTTCTTTCTTGTCCCGTCTCCTGTTCTTCATGTTCACCTTTTCTTGTTTTCACCTCTTGAAGAATGTATTGTTCTCTCGTTTCATTTTCCGCCGGTTTGTACATCACTGGATCGTTCTCACGCTGTTCTGTTAAATTGTCATGTAATCTATCGTTCTTCTGCCTCTGTCGCCTTTCCCCTTTCCTAAACCCTTCCGTGGTCCATCTCATGCTGCACCCCTGTCCACCGTACATCATTTTCACATTCTTCTCTTCACTTCTTCTTCATGGATAGAATGTCATCTTATCCCACCGCTCATTTATAATTGTATATCATTCATCATTTACGTTTTCTCCTTTAATACTTCCTTCACTATTCTTATATAAAAATATAAAAAGATAACCCCTTGGAGACTATAAGCTTGCTGAAGGCTCATTTTGAGAAGCATTTATTTCATTTTTCCCCATTCACCCACTCAAGCACATACTGTTAGTTAGGCAGAATTATCTACCACTGCAGATATGAATGCTTATCTCCCCCTATTTCTTCAATCTAAGACATAAGAGCAAGTTTTGTTTATTATTTGAATATTTCTTGCAGTCATTGCAACACCAAGCTGCTCTGTAAGTTGCTGGAATGGTGCGGTACTTATCCTTGGAATTTATTAGTTTATTATATATATATATATATATGTATATATATATATATATATATATATATATATATATATATATATATATATGTGTGTGTGTGTGTGTGTGTGTGTGTGTGGCGTGTGTGTGTGTGTGACTGCGCGCAGGTGCATGGTTGTAAATGTGTGGGGGCGCTAGCACGCGCGTGCATGTGTGTTTGTGTGTACGCCTGCGTTGTGTATGTGTGTTGTGTGTGTGATATATGCGTGTTGTGTGCGCATGATGCATTTGCGAGAGTGAGCTTCCGCTTGTGCATATGTGTGCGTCTTTCTGTGTCTGCACGTGGTGTGTGTGTGTGTGTGTGTGTGTGTGTGTGTGTGTGTGTGTGTGTGTGTGCGCGCGCGCGCGCCTTACTTGTGTATGTAAGTGCATGCTGTCGCTCATGTTTATGTGTGTGCGCAGGAAGTGGGGGGGGGGGGAGGGGGGGCATGAGTCAGCATGTATGTATTTATGTAAATTGGTGTGTTCGTGGAGGAGCGACAGACAGGGGGAAGATGGGGATGGAGAGGTGTCAACCATGTAAATTGGTATGTTTGTGGAGGAGCGACAGACAGGGGGGAGATGGGGATGGACAGGTGTCAACCATGTAAATTGGTATGTTTGTGGAGGAGCGACAGACAGGGGGAGATGGGGATGGAGAGGTGTCAACCATGTAAATTGGTATGTTTGTGGAGGAGCGACAGACAGGAATGGAGAGGTGTCAACCATGTAAATTGGTATGTTTGTGGAGGAGCGACAGACAGGGGGAGATGGGGATGGAGAGGTGTCAACCATGTAAATTGGTATGTTTGTGGAGGAGCGACAGACAGGAATGGAGAGGTGTCAACCATGTAAATTGGTATGTTTGTGGAGGAGCGACAGACAGGGGAAAGATGGGGATGGAGAGGTGTCAACCATGTAAATTGGTATGTTTGTGGAGGAGCGACAGACAGGGGGAGATGGGGATGGAGAGGTGTTAACCATGTACATTGGATGTTTGTGGAGGAGCGACAGACAGGGTGGAGATGGGGATGGAGAGGTGTCAACCATGTACATTGGATGTTTGTGGAGGAGCGACAGACAGGGTGGAGATGGGGATGGATAGGTGTCAACCATGTACATTGGATGTTTGTGGAGGAGCGACAGACAGGGTGGAGATGGGGATGGAGAGGTGTCAACCATGTAAACTGATGTTTGTGGAGGAGCGACAGAGAGGGGGGAGATGGGGATGGAGAGGTGTCAACCATGTAAATTGATATATGTGGAGGAGCGACAGACAGGGGGAAGATGGGGATGGAGAGGTGTCAACCATGTAAATTGGTATGTTCTTGGAGGAGCGACAGACAGGAGGAAGATTGGGATAGAGAGGTGTCAACCATGTAAATTGATATTTGTGGAGGAGCGACAGACAGGGTGGAGATGGGGATGGAGAGGTGTCAACCATGTAAATTGATGTTTGTGGAGGAGCGACAGACATGGGAGATGGGGATGGAGGGGTGTCAACCATGTAAATTGATGTTTGTGGAGGAGCGACAGACATGGGAGATGGGGATGGAGAGGTGTCAACCATGTAAATTGGTGTTTGTGGAGGAGCGACAGACAGGGGGGAGATGGAGAGGTGTCAACCATGTAAATTGATGTTTGTGGAGGAGCGACAGACAGGGGGAGATGGGGATGGAGAGGTGTCAACCATGTAAATTGGTATGTTTGTGGAGGAGCGACAGACGGGAAAGATGGGGATGGAGAGGTGTCAACCATGTAAATTGGTATGTTTGTGGAGGAGCGACAGACAGGGGGGAGATGGGGATGGAGAGGTGTTAACCATGTAAATTGGATGTTTGTGGAGGAGCGACAAACGGGGGGAAAGATTGGGATGGAGATGTGTCGTGGAAAGGAGGCGGGGACGGCGTGTGTATCAAACTTTTCAAATGAAATATCTTTGTTGTTTCGACGAATCGTACTGTATTTGAATGACTTTACCAAGCATGGCTTAACCACATTTTTTCTTCTTTTTTTTCTTTTTTTTTTTTTTTTTTTTTTTTTGCACAATGCTGGGAATACGGTTTAACGTAGTGTTAGTCGCTGTGCTCTCTCTCTCTCTCTCTCTCTCTCTCTCTCTCTCTCTCTCTCTCTCTCTCTCTCTCTCTCTCTCTGTCTCTCTCTCTCTCTGTACTTATACCTTTTTCTCTTGTGTTTACTATTCTTCGTCGATGCTTTAGTAGGCCTATTTTATGGCATTGACTGTAAAGGTCATATAGCTTGCTTTTACTGTTTTCTGTTGTGTTATAAAATACATTGTCGTGTTTATCATTAAAAACTTACAATAACAAATAACTTGCAGAACTGCTCTAAAAGTTGAAAATTAGTAGAATAAGGAAAGTTTTGTACCAGCAACTTTCAATCTGGAGAATCTGAAGGTGTAAGAATCGGTAAAATCTAGTCATCTTTTCAAAATATCCATACCCTTCAGTGTGTCATTACGTCTGTTGTGTGTGCTACTCCTGCTTGTGACCTGTACAAGGTACTATTAAAAGACATGCATGTGGTATGATTTTCATTAAAAGACATGTATATGGTATGATTTTCAAACGGCATTTCCATCTGGTCAAAGGCAAATTTAAGAAGAGGGCAATAAACCATGCACAAAATATTTATCAACTGGAGATAGATACATTAAACATGTACATAGAATCAGATAGCTTGCGTATTCGGGAGAGTACGATTTTTAACGGGAAGAATCCAATATTGTTGCTACAGCATCAAGTATTAGATGACGAAACTTCACATACAGAAAATTTGATCATGACAGCAAGGAAAAGGTCAATTTGTTTTTACAGTAATTGATGCTTGATCATGGGATCAAAATACAGCAGCAACAACAAACAGTCACCAGCCTCGTCCGATCAAAATTGATTTATGATTAAGACGTTTATTTATCAACCCTGCACAGCTTGTTGAATATAGTACATCTACAGACAGTACAGACAGTAGAGTTATTGAATCAGATCTTGGCAGTCCGGTACACACATGTATGTCGAATTCATACCATGAAGCTGGCTTACTGTCTCTATCAGAACAAGGTAAGTTGTCAAAGCTAATCGTTTTCATCCGAAGTTTCATGAATGCAGAAACAAAGTATTCCTAGACTCTGGCAAGGAGCATCTGGAAAGAACTAGACACAGGCTGTCTGCAGCAGTGCCTGGCATGCCTCACTGAGAGAAGCGACAGGTCAGCTGTCTCCAGCAGTGCCTGTCATGCCTCACTGAGAGAAGCGACAGGTCAACTGTCTGCAGCAGTGCCTGCCATGCCTCACTGAGAGAAGCGACAGGTCAACTGTCTGCAACAGTGCCTGGCATGCCTCACTGAGAGAAGCGACAGGTCAACTGTCGCCAGCATCCCTGTCATGCCTCACAGAAAGCGACAGGTCAACTGTCTGCAACAGTGCCTGTCATGCCTCACTGAGAGAAGCGACAGGTCAACTGTCTCCGGCAGTGCCTGTCATGCCTCACTGAGAGAAGCGACAGGTCAACTGTCTGCAGCAGTGCCTGTCATGCCTCACTGAGAGAAGCGACAGGTCAACTATCTGCAGCAGTGCCTGTCGTGCCTCACTGAGAGAAGCGACAGGTCAGTGATCATATTGTAGTGACGACAGGTGAAAGCATTCTGTCATGCCTCACTGAGAGAAGCGACAGGTCAGTGATCATGACCATATTGTATCAGTGGCAAGTGAAAACATTAATATTTTGTTATCTGACAAAGATGATAACATAAACAGTTTTTCTGAGACTCAAGGACATATCAAAGCCGTATACCTAAATCATTTTTAAACATGTTAACAGATGGTTTAGTCCTAGAATCACGCACACGATCTGGATTTAAAAGAATTTAAAAACAATAATTTTGGCTTGGTATTACTAATATCTATGTTCTTTTCCCTAGGTCCGTGTGAAGTCACTGGGTCATCGCACTGAAGAACTGTTCACCAGATTCCTCCAATTGTCTGTTGTGCTCCGAGGCCTTGGGCTCTACAGAGGGTTTCACTGTTCATTCCACAATGTTGTCTGTCCATTTGTTTCTGTCTTCTCCGTCAACACTTTCCTGGATGATAATTTTAGCGGGGCCGTTGGATCTTCACGACAATGCCAACGTAGTTTCTTTGCTTTGCTGGTGTCAGCAAATCTTTATATGGCCCAGTGCGCTGTTTGATGGTCTGGCGCATTCATTCAATAGTAATATAATCAGTATTTCTGATGTATAGTATCGTGCAATGACTTGTTCAATGGTGACATGATCAGTATGTCTGATGTATAGTATCGTGCAAAGACATTTCATTTCAGTGATTGGGTTCTTTCTTCCAGGTCTACGTCGCGTCAGTATATAGAAATACACCCGTGCATGCAGGAGCCAGATTTATATTTCGCTGAGATGTTACTGTCTTTCCATACAAGGTTCAGTCTGCACAGAACTGATGTTTTTGCTGTTCTTGAGAGGATATCTGATTTAAATTCCCCCATTGCTAAAAATAAATCAGATATATATTGTTTAATAGTTTCGAGCTGAAATAAATCCCAAATTATTTAACAAGTCTAAGCTTCTATCCAAAGTTACATCAGTACTGGAGGTGGTGTTGTGGCTGGCCATTAACAATTGGTGTTCTGGGTGTTGATATCCATACCATGTCTCGTAGATGTTTCATCAAGTGTTTTAATTAGTTTAGTGAGTCTTATTCATTGCCCGCCAGGCCACCGAAGTTATCTGCAAAGTGAAGGTTCGTGATATATATTCTTGCAGTGCTTAAGTGGATCATTCGTGATGCATTCCAGGACTATGTTGAAAAGTAGTGGGCAGTAAAGGGGCCCTGACGAATGCTGATATGTGGACCACTTTCCAGTCGCGCCCTTTGTGAGCATTGCACTGGTCACTTTGGCGTATACTTGGCGGATGTTGTTGATTAACTTTGTCCCTGCCCCCATGGGCCGGCCTTCTCGTGGCGGGGGTATTTCTCGACTAACCTGAGCCCACCCCTTTTTCTTATCTTTCCTGTTTTTCTGCCTAGTGTGTCTTTTACTATCTCTTTTCCCCCATAAAGTCTCCGCACAGAAACTGCAGCCTGTTTCGTCTAGTTTCTGCCTACCTGGCTCTTTACTCTGTACTTTAATCTTTACTTACAAGCCTTCTTTGGAACACTTCTCCTTTTCTCTGCGGTCTTCTTCAGACCCACCGTGTTTTGCCGTGCGGTGCATCCTGTAAGTGGGGTGGAATGAGATCCTGGTGATTGAGAGAGCCTACTGTTCTCAATACATCACTTTGGCTCGGACCTCCTCTAAGACGGGTGGCATACATTGGCCCGTGTATGTCAATCGGCTGCCTCTACGTGAGGTTGGGTCAAACTGGGTAGTTCTTGGCTGGCCTTGGAAGCCTTGTAAGTGTTCACCGTCTGTCCCCGGCGGTGTGTCATGATCTTGGCGGAATAGGTTAGTTATGTTCTATCTGGTGTATATCCCTGCTGAAACCCGGATGGGGTCAAGAGTTGGATTTCCCCTTGACCCTGGCCCCTTGTTGGACTCCATGGTGGGTGGGTAGGCAGGGATGAACTTTAAAAACTCAAAACTATGGCTCACTCCCAACAAAAGCGAAAAAGAAATATTGTTCCTCGGACTCAAACTTGGATTCAGACTCTGATGATGAAATAAGGACAGCATCTGGTTTTTGGCCTTGTTGGTTGGTGATGGAGGGTGTAGACGAAGCTCGCCCTCTCTGTGGGGTGAATGGATTGAATCCTTTTGCTATTTCGAGAGGAGTAGAAGGACTCTCCGGCGTACCCAAATCCATGAAACGGCTACGAAACGGTTCCTTTTTGATAGAATGTGCAAAACAGAAGCATTCTGAGTTGCTTCTCAAGTCGACGACGTTGATTGACAGACCAATCAGAGTGACACCTCACAAAACTTTGAATTCAAGCAAGGGCGTCATCAGGTGCCGTGATTTGAGAGGCGTTTCAGAGTTAGAAATAAAGAAGGAACTGGCTTCCCAGGGTGTGACCCACGTTCACCGGGTTCTAGCACGAAAAGATCAAGACCGTGTGCCAACAGATACTTTTTTTCTAACTTTCTGTACAACAACTCTCCCTGTGTGTGTGAAGGTCGGATATTTGAGGGTTCCCGTCTCTATGTACATTCCTTCACCTTTGCGATGCTTCAAGTGCCAAAAGTATGGACACATTAAGGACAGGTGTACAGAACAGGAGGCGTGTGGCAAGTGCTCAAAACAAGTGCATGAAGGTCCGTGTGATTGTCCGCCCTGTTGCATAAACTGTAAAGGCAACCATCCTGCTTTCTCAAAGGACTGTCCACTCTGGCGCACCGAGTCTGAGATCCAGAAGGTACGCACGGAGAATCGAATTTCGTTCTTTTGAGGCAAGGAAACTTGTGCAGAATAGACAGTCCTCCCTCAGCAAGTCATATGCTGATGTTGCCAAGGGGAGCATGGTCAGTGTTGGTGTTCAGACTGAGACTGTTCAACCTCGGGCCGGCTGTCAGCATCATGATCGGCAGACGCAACAGGAGCCTCAACATGTACAGAAAGAAAGTGGAAAAAGAAAGCAAACTCCAAACAGTGCCTTGGGTGGAGGCTCAATATCCACCTCCCCCCGGACTCCTCGAGGGTCTGAGCCCCCTTCCTCCAATCCCAGACCCTCTGGGAAGGCTGCACAGGTAGCCTCTTTGTCTGGGGAAAACTCCAGAAGTCGACCTGTGATGAAGCCTCCTCTTCCACCTCGTCCATCTGGGGGTGGAAATAAGTATCGTCCTTCGTCAGCCAAGAAGGTGGTATCTCCATCGCCTTCTTCCAATCGCTTTTCTCCTTTGGAGATAGAAGGTGATGAGGACAATGAGATGGAGTAATTTTCTTTTCTTGTTTATTGTCATGGTCCTTATTCAGTGGAATATAAGAGGCATTAATGCCCAATATGAGGAACTCCAGCGGTTGTGTTCTGACCTCAAACCTGGTGGTGTTGCGCTGCAGGAAACATTGTTGAGACCAGGAAAACATTTTTCATTGGCAGGCTTTAGTTCAGTAGGTTTTCCTGCTTTACCTACAGATACTGGCCATGGGGTCACTGGGGTGTTTCCCTTCTTATTCACAGATCTTTGTTATTCAGCCAAGTTAACTTAAATACCCCATTACAAGCTGTTGCGGCCAGGATTACTTCCAATAAAACAATAACTCTCTGTTCAATTTATTGTCCTCCTTCTGGTACAATATCTAAGCAACAAGTCATTGATCTAATAGATCAGCTTCCACGTCCTTTTTTTATTTTGGGAGACTTCAACGGGCACTCCCCGGGGGTCTCATGCTGGAAGAGATCTTTAACGAACTGGACTTGTGTTGTCTAAATGACAAATCACCAACATACATGCATTCTTCAAATGGTACTCTTTCGTGTTTGGATTTGTCAGTGTGTGATCCTTCATTGGTTCTAGACTATGATTGGTCAGTTCACGATGATCTGCACGGGAGCGATCATTTCCCTGTAATACTTTCTCCAGTTTTGAAGGAACCTGTTTCCTTTCCTCAGTATTTTTGCTTTAAAAGGGCCCTCCGGGGGTTGCAACCTTGCCGTGGTCGGAGGGCTTGCGTGGTCCTGTGATCCCTTAGGCTTTGCTGGCGGGGGCATCAATACTTGAAGATAGGCTGGTTTTTTAAAACTGCTTCTAGGCCTGAGAAGTCAAGATGCTGTCTGGCCTAAGCATAACGTGGTAAGGAGTTGATGCCCCTGGTAGGGCTTCCCATGTCAGATAGGCTAAGGGTGAGGATCCTGACTAATAGTAACCCGCCTTTCTCCTTTTCTTTTCTGCCTTTCTTATTTGGCTCTTTTCTATCTTCGTCTCCCCTTCAAGTCTTCTTTTCCACACTCCTTTTCTCTCTGTGGTCTTCTTAAGATCCGCCGCGTTTGCCGTGCGGTGCGACCTGTGACGGAGGGGGATGAGATCCTGGTGATTGAGAGGGCCAACGCCCTCAACACATCACTTTGGCTCGGACCTCTCCTAGACAGGAGGTACACTCTGGCCCGCGTGTACTAATCGGCTCCCCCTTCTTGGGGCTGGGTCAAGACAGGCAGTTCTCCCGCTGGCCAAGTTAACCCCTGCAGTGCTCGGCTCTCTGTTCCCGGGAGTTGAGCATGATCAGGGGGGATAGGGGTAGTGGCGTTCTGTTTGTCGTATATCTCTCCTGAAGCCTGGAAGGGGTCAAGACGGTGATTTCTTGGCCCTGGCCCCTTAGTTGGACTCCAAGGTGGGTGGGTAAGGGAGAGACGAAATATAATTAAACTAAACATGGCTTTTTCAAAAATCATCCCCCCCAAAAAAAGAAGAGGAAGGCAGCAGCCCCTATTTCAGGGGATTTCGAATCGGACAGTGACTCGGATATAGAGATAAGGGAGAGGACAGGTTTCTGGGCTTCCTGGCTCGTGATAGAAGGGACGGAGCAGGAAAAGCCCATTTCAGCTCTGAGTCCTTTCGCGATCCAGAAGGGCTTCCAAGGTCTAGCGGGTGACCCTCAGTCCGTGAAAAGGCTACGGAACGGATCATTCCTCGTCCAGTGCAGGTCAAAAAAACAATCGGAACAGCTGTTGAAGGCAAAAAAGCTGGTGGACAGAGATTCGGGTGACTCCCCATAAGCAATTGAATTCATCCAAGGGAGTTATTCGGTGCCCGGATTTGAAAGGTGTCTCGGAAGTGGAGATCAAGACAGAACTTGCATCCCAAGGTGTGACAGAGGTGCATAGGGTGACAGTCAAAAAAGGTGCAGAAAGAGTGCCCACCAACACCCTCTTTCTGACATTCTGCAACCCTGTGCTGCCTCAGGTCATTAAAGTAGGGTACCTAAATGTCCGTGTGCAATTGTATGTCCCATCCCCGTTGAGGTGTTTCAGATGCCAGAAATTTGGCCATGTCAGAGATCGCTGTTCTGGGGAGGAGGTGTGTGGTGTGTGTTGCAAGGCAACCCATGATGGGCCATGTAAAGACCCGGCTCATTGCGCAAACTGCGGTGGCGACCACCCCTCCTCTTCACGCAACTGCCCTGTCTGGATCCAGGAGTCCAACATTCAGAAAGTTAAAACAGAAAAGATCTCATTTTTTGAGGTACGTAAGCAGGTTGTTGGCAGTCAGACGCCAACAGCGTCTTCATATGCTTCAGCAATAAAGAAAGTAACGACCCGTTCAGTCTGCTGCCAGACTGATGAATTTATTTTCTCAAAGACATTACAAGGAAGACCGTTAAGCTCGGGTGGAAGCAAGTCCACCACCTCCCAACCCAAAGTGGGTGCCCCTGGTGGAGGCAAACAATCCGCCACCCCTCAGACTGCCCAGCAGTCTACTCCATCTGCTGCTGGGCAGATGAAAAAGCCAGGCCTCCCGCCTCGAACTTCCTCGAGCAGTGCCCGTGCGGGCAAGGGAGTTCAACCAAGTGTGGAGATGGTGGAGATGAGGAAGAAACCTCCACCATCTCCAAAATCCAGACCTTCTTCACCTGTGGGCAAGTCTGCCAGCAGGTCTGAAGACCCAAACAGTCCAGTGAAACTAAGCAATAAATTTGCTCCACTGAACGCAGACGATGATGAGGAGATGACCTGACTTCTCTCCTGTTCATCCTCTGCACCATGGATAGTAGTAAATTAATCCATTGGAATATCCGTGGCCTAAATTCAAATTTTGAGGAGCTGCAGCTTCTGTGTCAAACAGTAAAACCTTCCGTCGTGGCTCTTCAAGAAACTAAAATTCAAAGCCAGAAGACCTTTACTCTTTCTGGATTTAATATGCTTTCTAAACCTGCACAACCATCCACATTGGGACTGTCAGGCGGTGTTGCCCTTCTTTTACACAAAACTTTGCTGTTTAGTCCTGTCGCTCTGACTACCTCCCTTCAGGCTGTAGCTGCGAGAGTCACTCTCCACAAGACTGTTACAATCTGCTCACTGTATCTGCCACCTTCTGTCCCGGTTTGTCGTCAGGACCTTGTCAGTCTGATCGGAGAACTTCCTCGACCTTTTTTGCTGTTGGGTGACTTTAATGGTCACAATCCTCTTTGGGGTAGTGTCAGTTCGTCATCCAGAGGTCTGCTTCTTGAGGATGTCCTTTCTGACTTTGATTTATGTTGTCTTAACGATGGATCTCCAACTTACCTCCACTCTTCCACAGGTTCACTTTCGTGTTTAGATTTGTCGATTTGTGACCCCTCGCTGGTCCTGGACTATGAGTGGTCTGTCCATGACGATCTACACGGAAGTGACCATTTCCCTGTTCTGTTACAACCCGTATTAACTGAAAACGCCTCTGTCTCACAACACCTTAATTATAAGAAGGCCAACTGGGATCTTTTTGCAACTAATGTTTCAAAAGAATTCCAGGAAATTGATTTTCTACAGAGTCCAGACCCAGCAGAATCTCTGACCACTACTGTGATAAACTGTGCTAAAACCTGTATTCCAATGTCTTCCGACAAACTCCAAATGCCCAAAACACCCTGGTTTAATTCTGACTGCCAACAAATCTCAAAAGTACGCAAACGGGCTCAGCGTCAGGTATACCAACGCCCTTCGGGTCCCAACGCTCGAGCCCATCAGAAACTCCGCGCCAAATCCAGACACACGTTCAAAATCAGTAAACGTCAGTCTTGGAGAAACTTCTGCTCCGGGCTGACATCTAAAACTTCAAAGAAAAAAGTCTGGAACATCATCAGAAAAATCAAAGGGAAGAACACCAACCCCTCCATTCATCACCTGAAACTTGCTGATGCTCTGATCACTGACAAACAAGCTGTTGCCGATCTGTTGGCCTCCACCATCCAACAGAACTCATCTTCAAATAAATCTGCTGCCTTTTTAAGAAACAAACAAATCAGTGAGAAATCTTCATACAATTTCACATCAGATAACTCTGAAGCGTACAATCTTCCTTTTTCAATCAGCGAACTAAAATCAGCTTTGCAAACCTGCACTGATTCTGCCCCTGGTCTGGATGATATTCATTATCAGGTTTTGAAACGTTTTCCAGAAAGCTGTCTCCAGACCCTTCTTAAAGTATACAACCATATCTGGACCACAGGGTACTTTCCGCCCTCCTGGCGGAAACCCTCCGGGGGTTGCAACCTTGCCGTGGTCGGAGGGCTTGCGTGGTCCAGTGATCTTTTAGGCTTTGCTGACGGGGGCATCAATACTCGACTAGATGGTTAGTTGTTGTCAATGCTTCTAGGCCTGTATAGCCAAGCTGCTGACTGGCCAAGCATTACGTGGTAGGAACTGATGCCCCTGGTAGGGTCTCCCATGTCAGAAAGGTTAGGAGTGAGGGCCCAGACAAATAGTAACCCACCTTTTTCCTATTCTGTCTTCTGCCTTTCTTAACGGTTCTTTGCTTTCTTCGTCTCCCTTTCAAGCCTTCTTTTGCACACTTTTTCTCTCTGTGGTCTTCTTAAGATCCGCCGCGTTCGCCGTGCGGTGCGACCTGTGACGGAGGGGGATGAGATCCTGGTGGTGGAGAGGGCCAACGCCCTCAACACATCACTTTGGCTCGGACCTCTCCTAGACAGGAGGTACACTCTGGCCCGGGTGTATCAATCGGCTTCCCCTTCGTGGGGCTGGGTCAAGACAGGCAGTTCTCGACTGGCCAAGGTAACCCCTGCAGTGCTCAGCTCTCTGTTCCCGGGAGTTGGGCATGATCAGGGGGGATAGGGTCAGTAGGCTTCTGTTTGTCGTATATCTCTCCTGAAACCTGGAAGGGGTCAAGACAATGAGTTCTTGGCCCTGGCCCCTTAGTTGGACTCCATGGTGGGTGGGTAAGGGAGAGATGAAATTTCTAAACATAAATCATGGCTTTATCCAAAATCACACCCCCCATAAAGAAGAGGAAGGCAGTGGACCCCGTTTCTAGTCATAACGATTCCGACAGTGACTCGGATATGGAGACGAGACAGAGGACAGGTTTTTGGGCTTCCTGGCTTGTGGTTGAAGGGACAGAGCAGGAAAAGCCTATTTCTGCTCTGAGTCCTTTTGCTATTCAGAAGGGCTTTCAGGGTCTAGCAGGTGACCCTCAGTCAGTGAAAAGGCTACGGAATGGCACTTTCCTCGTCCAGTGCAGATCAAAGAGGCAATCGGAGCAGCTGCTGAGGGCAACAAAACTCGTGGACAGAGAGATCCGGGTGACCCCCCATAAGCAGTTAAATTCGACCAAAGGGGTTATCCGGTGCCCGGATTTGAAAGGTGTCTCGGAAGCGGAGATCAAGACAGAACTTGCGTCCCAAGGTGTGACAGAGGTGTATAGGGTGACAGTCAAAAAAGGTGCAGAAAGAGTGCCCACCAACACCCTCTTTCTGACATTCTGCAACCCTGTGCTGCCTCCGGTCATTAAAGTAGGGTAATTAAATGTACGTGTCCAACTGTATGTCCCATCCCCGTTGAGGTGTTTCAAATGCCAGAAGTTTGGACATGTCAGAGACCGCTGTTCTGGGCAGGAGGTGTGTGGTGTTTGTTGCAAGGCAACCCATGATGGGCCGTGTAAAGACCCGGCTCATTGTGCGAACTGCGGTGGCGACCACCCCTCCTCTTCACGCAACTGCCCTGTTTGGGTTCAGGAGTCCACCATCCAAAGAGTGAAGACTGAAAAGAAAATTTCGTTTTTTGAGGCCCGCAAACAGGTTGTTGGCAGTCAGACGTCAACAGTGTCTTCTTATGCTTCCGTTATAAAGAAAGTTTCCACCCGTTCAGTCTGCTGCCAGACTGACAATTTTACTTTCACCAAGACATTGCAAGAAAGACCGTTAAGCTCTGGTGGAAGCAAGTCCACCGCCTCCCAACCCAAAGTGGGTGCCCCTGGTGGAGGCAAAAAATCCGCCACTCCTCAGACTGCCCAGCAGTCTACTCCATCTGCTGCTGGGCAGATGAAAAAGCCAAACCCTCCCGCCTCGAACTTCCTCGAGCAGTGCCCGTGCGGGCAAGGGAGTTCAACCAAGTGTGGAGATGGTGGAGATGAGGAAGAAACCTCCACCATCTCCAAAATCCAGACCTTCTTCACCTGTGGGCAAGTCTGCCAGCAGGTCTGAAGACCCAAACAGTCCAGTGAAACTAAGCAATAAATTTGCTCCACTGAACGCAGACGATGACGAGGAGATGACTTGATTTCTCTCCTGTTCATCCTCTGCACCATGGATAGTAGTAAACTAATCCATTGGAATATCCGTGGCCTAAATTCAAATTTTGAGGAGCTGCAGCTTCTGTGTCAAACAGTAAAACCTTCCGTCGTGGCTCTTCAAGAAACTAAAATTCAAAGCCAGAAGACCTTCACTCTTTCTGGCTTTAATATTCTTTCTAAACCTGCACAACCATCCACATTGGGACTGTCAGGCGGTGTTGCCCTTCTTTTACACAAAACTTTGCTGTTTAGTCCTGTCGCTCTGACTACCTCCCTTCAGGCTGTAGCTGCGAGAGTCACTCTCCACAAGACTGTTACAATCTGCTCACTGTATCTGCCACCTTCTGTCCCGGTTTGTCGTCAGGACCTTGTCAGTCTGATCGGAGAACTTCCTCGACCTTTTTTGCTGTTGGGTGACTTTAATGGTCACAATCCTCTTTGGGGTAGTGTCAGTTCGTCATCCAGAGGTCTGCTTCTTGAGGATGTCCTTTCAGACTTTGATTTGTGTTGTCTGAACGATGGAGCTCCAACTTACCTCCACTCTTCCACAGGTTCACTTTCGTGTTTAGATTTGTCGATTTGTGACCCCTCGCTGGTCCTGGACTATGAGTGGTCTGTCCATGACGATCTGCACGGAAGTGACCATTTCCCTGTTCTTTTAAAACCCTTATTAACTGAAAACATCTCTGTCTCACAACATCTTAATTATAAGAAGGCCAACTGGAATCTTTTTGCCACCAATATTTTGAAAGAATTCCAGGACACTGATATTCTTCAGAGTCCAGACCCAGCTGAATCTCTGACTAACACTGTGATAAAGTGTGCTAAAACCTGTATTCCAATGTCTTCCAATAAACTCCAAATGCCCAAAACACCCTGGTTTAATTCAGACTGCCAACAAATTTCAAAAGTTCGCAAACGGGCTCAGCGTCGGGTATACCACCGACCTTCAGGTCCCAACGCTCGAGCCCATCAGAAACTCCGCGCCAAATCGAGACACACTTTCAAAATCAGTAAACGTCAGTCTTGGAGAAACTTCTGCTCCGGGCTGACATCAAAAACTTCAAAGAAAAAAGTCTGGAACATCATCAGAAAAATCAAAGGGATAAACACCAACCCCTCCATTCATCACTTGAAACTTGCCGATGCTCTGGTCACTGACAAACAAGCTGTTGCCAATCTGTTGGCTTCCACCATCCAACAGAACTCCTCATCTTCAAATAAATCTGCAGCCTTTTTAAAAAAACAAACAACTCAGAGAGAACTCTTTATACAATTTCACATCAGACAACTCTGAAGCCTATAATCTCCCTTTTTCAATCAATGAACTGAAAACAGCTTTACAAACCTGCACTGACTCTGCCCCTGGTCTGGATGATATTCATTATCAGGTTTTGAAACATTTTCCAGAAAGCTGTCTCCAGACTCTTCTTAAAGTATACAACCATTTCTGGACCACAGGGTGCTTTCCGCCCTCCTGGCGGAAAGCCCTGATCATTCCAATTCCAAAGCCTGGAAAGGACCTTACCAACCCTTCCAACTATCGTCCAATAGCTCTGACTAGCTGCCTCTGTAAGTTGATGGAGAAGATGGTCAACTCCCGTCTGATGTGGAAGCTGGAAACCGATGGCCTTTTGGCCAGTCAACAGTGCGGGTTCCGGAAATACCACTCGACAGTCGACCATCAAATCCGTCTGGAAACCACCATCCGCAATGCCTTTGTCAATAAACAGCATGTGGTCGCTATCTTTTTCGACCTCGAAAAAGCGTATGACACCACATGGAAATCAGGAATTCTTCTGGACTTGCACAGACTTGGTTTCCGTGGTCACCTGCCTCTGTTCATACAGAACTTTTTGGCTGATCGACAGTTCCAGGTGCGTGTTGGCACCACACTCTCTGACATCCATGGGCAGGAGTTGGGTGTCCCTCAAGGGAGCATCCTTTCTCCTGCTCTTTTCAACATTAAAATCAACGACATTGTGAAATCGGTAAGCCAGGGCTCTGAGTCCTCTCTGTTCGTTGACGACTTTGCGCTGTACGCAGTTGGAGCTTCTTACCCCAGCGTACAGCGTCGACTCCAACTTTGTGTCAACAAGATCCAGCAGTGGGCCGAGGAAAACGGGTTTACCTTCTCACGTACCAAAACTCAGTCAATCCATTTTCACAATTTTCGTCAATTTTTTGCTGATCCTGAAATTCGTCTGGACAAGTCCACCATTCCAGCTGTAAAAGAAGCCAAATTCCTTGGAGTTATTTTTGATCAAAAACTCAACTTTCTCAGCCACATTAAAAATCTCAAAACCTCTTGCCAGAAAGCTCTGAATATTCTGCGGGTCGTAGCACACACTGACTGGGGCGCTGATAAGAAAACTTTGCTGCATCTCTACAGAGCCCTGGTCCGCTCCAAACTGGACTATGGTTGTGCTGTGTACGGCTCTGCAAGACCCTCTTATCTGAAACTCTTGGACCCTATCCACCGTCAAGGGCTTCGTCTCTGTCTTGGAGCATTCCGCACCACCCCTGTGTACAGCCTGTACGCAGAGGCAGGTGAACCCTCACTGTCCAACCGCAGGCTGAAAATGTCTCTAAATTACTATATCAGACTGTTCTCAGAACCACAGAATCCTGCCTATGACTGTGTCTTTGACCCCCAGTTTCAAAACAAATTCGAAAACAACCCTAACTGTATTCCGCCGTTTGGTGTTCGTATGCAGCCACACGCGCGGAATGCAGGTCTAGACCTAGGAGTTGTGTCTGATTTTTCCAAGTTTCCGGATCAGCCTCCGTGGACCTTTTTCACGCCAGAGATTCGTTTTGATCTCGCAGCTTTTCGTAAAGAGTCCACCAGCTCTCGGGCATACAAGGCATTGTATGCTGACCTCTGTTCAAAATTTCCATCCTGTCAGAAAATTTTCACTGACGGTTCCAAGTCTGAGGATGGAGTGGCCTGTGCAGCCTATTGCCCTGGTGCTCCTCAGATACTGTTAAAACATATACCTCCAGATGCCTCTGTCTATTCTGCTGAACTTACTGCTCTGGTTCTGGCATTGAAAATAATTTCACAGTCTACCAAGAGGGACTTTCTGGTTCTGTCGGATTCGCTGTCAGCTTTGGAGGCCATAGCTGGCCGCAACCTTCAGCATCCAGAACTTTTAAATTTCTTTGAGCTTTTTAGCAAGTTGAAAGCGGATGGTTACAACATTATTCTGGCTTGGGTTCCTGGTCATGTTGACATCGGAGGGAACGAAATGGTTGATCGTTTAGCCAAGAATGCCACAAGAGAGAAATTGTCCAATATTTATATCCCTTGCTCAGATCTGAAACCCAAAATTAATGATTATGTGAGAGACCTCTGGCAGGAGGATTGGAACACGCAGACGGATAACAAACTCTTTCAGATCCGTCCAAACCTTAAGGAGTTCCTCCCATCTACGTCTGGTGGCCGTAAAGAAGAAACAGTTCTGTGCCGGCTGCACACCGGCCATTCGTATTTTACCCATTCGTACCTTTTAAAGAATGAGGAAGCTCCGTGGTGCATTCCATGTCATGTGCCACTCACAATGAAACATATTCTTTTAGAGTGTTGGGACTTGCACGATGTGAGACACAAACATTTTACAGCAGAGTCCATGAAAATCCTGTTCAGGGATGTTCCGCCTGACGTGATCTTTGAGTTTTTGAGAGAGATTAACATTTTTCATCTGATTTAAGATTTTACGGATGAAAGATCTTTAACGAAGTTTCTGGTGCGTTTCTAGACGATGTCATTTAAAGAGATGTGTGAAAGGTTTTTTTTGTTGTTTTTTTTTTTTAATGACTTGTGAGTTGATTTTAACGTGGTGACAGCCCTGATGTGGCCCCTTGCGGTCGGCTGGGCTATAAGCAACATTATCTTATCTTATCTGTGCAGCCTATTGCCCTGGTGCTCCTTCTCAGATACTGTTAAAACATATACCTCCAGATGCCTCTGTCTATTCTGCTGAACTTACTGCTCTGGTTCTGGCATTGAAAATAATTTCACAATCTACGAAGAGGGACTTTCTGGTTCTGTCGGATTCGCTGTCAGCTTTGGAGGCCATAGCTGGCCGCAACCTTCAGCATCCAGAACTTTTACATTTCTTTGAACTTTTTAGCAAGTTGAAAGTGGATGGTTACAACATTATTCTGGCTTGGGTTCCTGGTCATGTTGGCATCGGAGGTAACGAAATGGTTGATCGTTTAGCCAAGAATGCTACAAGAGAGAAATTTTCCAACATATATATCCCTTGCTCAGATCTGAAACCCAAAATTAATGATTATGTGAAAGACCTCTGGCAGGAGGATTGGAATACCCAGACGGATAACAAACTCTTTCAGATCCGTCCAAACCTTAAGGAGTTCCTCCCATCTACGTCTGGTGGTCGTAAAGAGGAAACGGTTCTGTGCCGGCTGCACACCGGCCATTCGTATTTTACTCATTCCTACCTTTTAAAGAGTGAAGAAGCTCCGTGGTGCATTCCATGTCATGTGCCACTCACAATGAAACATATTCTTTTAGAGTGTTGGGACTTGCACGATGTGAGACACAAACATTTTACAGCGGAGTCCATGAAGATCCTGTTCAGGGATGTCCCGCCTGACGTGATCCTTGACTTTTTGAGAGAGATTAACATTTTTCATCTGATTTAAGATTTTACGGAAGAAAGATTTTTAATGAAGTTTCTGGTGCGTTTCTAGAAGATGTCATTTAAAGAGATGTGTGAAAGGTTTTTTTTTTTTTTTTTTTTTTTTTTAATGACTTGTGAGTTGATTTTAACGTGGTGACAGCCCTGATGTGGCCCCTTGCGGTCGGCTGGGCTATAAGCAACATTATCTTATCTTATCTTATCTCCTGAAACCTGGAAGGGGTCAAGACAGTGATTTCTTGGCCCTGGCCCCTTAGTTGGACTCCAAGGTGGGTGGGTAAGGGAGAGACGAAATATAATTACACTAAATATGGCTTTTTCACCAAACAATCCTCCCCCCAAAAAAAAGAAAGGCTAATTTAATTTGACGGCGGTTTCCGCAGGAATCTGATCCAGACTCTGATTCCGATATTGAAACGAGGCAGATGTCAGGATTTTGGTCCTCTTGGCTGATTATGGAAGGCAAGGAGCAGGACAAACCGCTTTCTGCACTAAGCCCATTTGCTATACAGAAGGGCTTTCAAGGCATTGCAGGAGACCCACAGTCCATTAAACGTCTCAGAAATGGTACATTTCTTATCCATTGTAAAAGTAAGAAACAATCCGAGCAGCTGCTGAAAGCTACAAAGCTAGTAGACCGAGAGATCCGGGTGACTCCCCATAAACAGCTGAATTCCTCTAAGGGAGTGATTCGATGCCCAGATCTTAGAGGTGTCTCAGAGGCAGAGATCAAGGCGGAACTTGCATCCCAGGGTGTGACAGAGGTGCATAGGGTGACAGTCAAAAAAGGTGCAGAAAGAGTGGCCACCAACACCCTCTTTCTGACATTCTGCAACCCTGTGCTGCCTCCTGTCATCAAAGTAGGATACCTGAATGTCCGCGTACAAATGTATGTTCCGTCTCCAATGCGCTGTTACAAATGCCAGAAGTTCGGCCATGTCAGAGACCGCTGTTCTGGGCAGGAGGTGTGTGGCGTTTGTTGCAAGGCAACCCATGATGGGCCGTGTAAAGACCCGGCGCACTGTGCGAACTGCGGTGGCGACCACCCCTCCTCTTCACGCAACTGCCCTGTCTGGATTCAGGAGTCCAACATCCAAAAGGTTAAAACAGAAAAGAAGATTTCGTTTTTTGAGGCCCGTAAACAGGTTGTTGGCAGTCGGACGCCAACAGCGTCTTCCTATGCTTCTGCTGTAAAGAAAGTGTCGACCCGATCAGTCTGCTGCCAGACTGATGAATTTATTTTCACAAAGTCACTGCAAGGAAGAACGTTGGGCTGTGGTGGAGGCAAGTCCACCACCTCCCAACCCAGAGTAGGTGCCCCTGGTGGAGGCAAGAAATCCGCCGCCCCTCAGACTGCCCAGCAGTCTACTCCATCTGCTGCTGGGCAGATTAAAAAGCCAGCCCTCCCGCCTCGAACTCCTGTGTGCAGTGCCCGTGCGGGCAAGGGAGTTCAAGCAAGTGTGGAGATGGTGGAGATGAGAAAGAAACCTCCACCATCCCCAAAATCCAGGCCTTCTTCACCTGTGGGCAAGTCTGCCAGCAGGTCTGAAGACCAACATAGTCCAGTGAAACTAAGCAATAAATTTGCTCTATTGGATGCAGACGTGGATGAGGAGATGACCTGATTTCGCTCCTATTCGTCCTCTGCACCATGGATAGCAAACTAATCCATTGGAATATCCGTGGTCTAAATTCAAATTTTGAGGAGCTGCAGCTTCTGTGTCAAACTATGAAACCTTCCGTCGTGGCTCTTCAGGAAACTAAAATTCAAAGCCAGAAGACCTTCACTCTTTCTGGCTTTAATGTTCTTTCCAAACCTGCACAACCATCCTCATTGGGACTGTCGGGCGGTGTTGCCCTTCTTTTACATAAAACTTTGCTGTTTAGTCCTGTCGCTCTGACTACCCCCCTTCAGGCTGTAGCTGCGAGAGTCACTCTCCATAAAACTATAACAATTTGTTCACTTTATCTGCCACCTTCTGTCCCGGTTTGTCGTTAGGACCTTGTTGGTCTGATCGGAGAACTTCCTCGACCTTTTTTGCTGTTGGGTGACTTTAATGGTCACAATCCTCTTTGGGGTAGTGTCAGTTCGTCATCCAGAGGTCTGCTTCTTCAAGAGGTCCTTTCAGACTTTGATTTGTGTTGTCTGAACGATGGAGCTCCAACTTACCTCCACTCTTCCACAGGTTCACTTTCGTGTTTAGATTTGTCGATTTGTGACCCCTCGCTGGTCCTGGACTATGAGTGGTCTGTCCATGACGATCTACACGGAAGTGACCATTTCCCTGTTCTTTTAAAACCCTTATTAACTGAAAACATCACTGTCTCACAACATCTTAATTATAAGAAGGCCAACTGGAATCTTTTTGCCACCAATATTTTGAAAGAATTCCAGGACACTGATTTTCTTCAGAGTCCAGACCCAGCTGAATCTCTGACTAACACTGTGATAAAGTGTGCTAAAACCTGTATTCCAATGTCTTCCAATAAACTCCAAATGCCCAAAACACCCTGGTTTAATTTAGACTGCCAACAAATTTCAAAAGTTCGCAAACGGGCTCAGCGTCGGGTATACCAACGACCTTCAGGTCCCAACGCTCGAGCCCATCAGAAACTCCGCGCCAAATCGAGACACTTTCAAAATCAGTAAACGTCAGTCTTGGAGAAACTTCTGCTCCGGGCTGACATCAAAAACTTCAAAGAAAAAAGTCTGGAACATCATCAGAAAAATCAAGGGGAAAAACACCAACCCCTCCATTCATCACTTGAAACTTGCCGATGCTCTGGTCACTGACAAACAAGCTGTTGCCAATCTGTTGGCTTCCACCATCCAACAGAACTCCTCATCTTCAAATAAATCTGCAGCCTTTTTAAAAAACAAACAACTCAGAGAGAAATCTTTATACAATTTCACATCAGACAACTCTGAAGCCTACAATCTCCCTTTTTCAATCAATGAACTGAAAACAGCTTTACAAACCTGCACTGATTCTGCCCCTGGTCTGGATGATATTCATTATCAGGTTTTGAAACATTTTCCAGAAAACTGTCTCCAGACCTTTCTTAAAGTATACAACCATATCTGGACCACAGGGTGCTTTCCGCCCTCCTGGCGGAAAGCCCTGATCATTCCAATTCCAAAGCCTGGAAAGGACCTTACTAACCCTTCGAACTATCGTCCAATAGCTCTAACTAGCTGCCTCTGTAAGTTGATGGAGAAGATGGTCAACTCCCGTCTGATGTGGAAGCTGGAAACCGATGGCCTTTTGGCCAGGCAACAGTGCGGTTTCCGGAAATACCACTCGACAGTCGACCATCTAATCCGTCTGGAAACCACCATCCGCAATGCCTTTGTCAATAAACAGCATGTGGTCGCTATCTTTTTCGACCTCGAAAAAACATATGACACCACATGGAAATCAGGAATCCTTATGGACCTGCACAAACTTGGTTTTCGTGGTCACCTGCCTCTGTTTATCCAAAACTTTCTGGCGGATCGACAGTTCCAGGTGCGTGTTGGCACCACACTTTCTGACATCCATGGGCAGGAGTTGGGTGTACCTCAGGGGAGCATCCTTTCTCCTGCCCTTTTCAGCATTAAAATTAATGACATTGTCAAATCGGTAAGCCGGGGCACCGTGTCCTCTCTGTTCGTTGACGACTTCACGCTGTACGCAGTTGGAGCTTCTTACCCCAGCGTACAGCGTCGACTCCAACTTTGTGTCAACAAGATCCAGCAGTGGGCCGAGGAAAACGGGTTTACATTCTCACGTACCAAAACTCAGTCAATCCATTTTCACAATTTTCGTCAATTTTTGGTCATCCTGAAATTCGTGTGGACAAGTCCACCATTCCAGCTGTAAAAGAAGCCAAATTCCTTGGAGTTCTTTTTGATCAAAAACTCAACTTTCTCAGCCACATTAAAAATCTCAAAACCTCTTGCCAGAAAGCTCTGAATATTCTGCGGGTCGTAGCGCACACTGACTGGGGCGCTGATAAGAAAACTTTGCTGCATCTCTACAGAGCCCTGGTCCGTTCCAAACTGGACTATGGTTGTGCTGTGTACGGCTCTGCAAGACCCTCTTATCTGAAACTCTTGGATCCTATTCACCATCAAGGGCTTCGTCTCTGTCTTGGAGCATTCCGCACCACCCCTGTGTACAGCCTGTACGCAGAGGCAGGTGAACCCTCACTGTCCAACCGCAGGCTGAAAATGTCTCTAAATTACTATATCAGACTGTTCTCAGAACCGCAGAATCCTGCCTATGACTGTGTCTTTGACCCCCAGTTTCAAAGCAAATTCGAAACGAACCCTAACTGTATTCCGCCGTTTGGTCTTCGTATGCAGCCTCACGTGCGGAATGCAGGTCTAGACCTAGGAGTGGTGTCGGATTTTTCCAAGTTTCCAGATCAGCCTCCGTGGACCTTTTTCACACCAGAGATTTGTTTTGATCTTGCAGCTTTTCGTAAAGAGTCTACCAGCTCTCTGGCATACAAGGCCTTGTATGCTGACCTCTGTTCAAAATTCCCGTCTTATCAAAAAATTTTCACTGACGGTTCCAAGTCTGAGGATGGAGTGGCCTGTGCAGCCTATTGCCCTGGTGCTCCTTCTCAGATACTGTTAAAGCATATACCTCCAGATACTTCTGTCTATTCTGCTGAAATTACTGCTCTGGTTCTGGCATTAAAGATAATTTCACTTTCTAAGAAGAGGGACTTTCTGGTTCTGTCAGATTCACTGTCATCTTTGGAGGCCATAGCTGGCCGCAACCTTCAGCATCCAGAACTTTTAAATTTCTTTGAGCTTTTTAGCAAGTTGAAAGCGGATGGTTACATTATTCTGGCTTGGGTTCCTGGTCATGTTGGCATCGGAGGGAATGAAATGGTTGATCGTTTAGCCAAGAATGCCACAAGAGAGAAACTGTCCAACATGTATATCCCTTGCTCAGATCTGAAACCCAAAATTAACGATTATGTGAGAGACCTCTGGCAGGAGGATTGGAACACACAGACGGATAACAAACTCGTTCAGATCCGTCCAAACCTTAATGAGTTCCTCCCATCTACGTCTGGTGGCCGTAAAGAAGAAACAGTTCTGTGCCGGCTGCACACCGGCCATTCGTATTTTACCCATTCGTACCTTTTAAAGAATGAGGAAGCTCCGTGGTGCATTCCATGTCATGTGCCACTCACAATGAAACATATTCTTTTAGAGTGTTGGGACTTGCACGATGTGAGACACAAACATTTTACAGCAGAGTCCATGAAAATCCTGTTCAGGGATGTTCCGCCTGACGTGATCTTTGAGTTTTTGAGAGAGATTAACATTTTTCATATGATTTAAGATTTTACGGGTGAAAGATTTTTAACGAAGTTTCTGGTGCGTTTCTAGAAGATGTCTTTTAAAGAGATGTGTGAAAGGTGGTTTTTTTTTTTTTAATGACTTGTGAGTTGATTTTAACGTGGTGACAGCCCTGATGTGGCCCCTTGCGGTCGGCTGGGCTATAAGCAACATTATCTTATCTTGGAGAAATTTCTGCTCTTCCCTCACATCAAACATATCCAAGAAAAAAATCTGGAGAGTTGTTAAAAAAATTAGGGGCAAGAACAGCTGCCCTTCAATCCACCATTTAAAACTTGATGATACACTCATCACTGACAAACAAGCTGTGGCTAACTTGCTAGCTTCCACCATAGAAACCAACTCTTCCTCTAGTCAAAAATCCACCGCGTTTTTAAAGATCAAAACGCAAGCAGAAAAAAAGAAGCTTGACTTTTCCTCACCCAATCAAGAAGACTACAACTTGCCCTTTAATCTAAATGAACTGAAGTCTGCCTTGCAGGCGTGTCATGATTCTGCTCCTGGTCTTGATGAAATACATTATCAACTTTTAAAACACCTTCCTGACTCAGGTCTTAACATTCTGCTTCAAGTTTATAACCAGGTTTGGACGTCTGGGTCTTTCCCAGCTTCATGGAAAAGGGCCGTAATTGTTCCCATTCCGAAGCCAGGGAAGGATCATTCAAACCCAACCAACTATCGTCCAATAGCCTTAACAAGTTGTGTTTGTAAAGTGATGGAAAAAATGGTAAATGGTAGGCTCATGTGGAAATTGGAAAGTGATGGGCTTTTAGCCATGGAACAGTGTGGTTTTAGAAAGCATCACTCTACCATGGACCATTTAATCAGATTGGAAACCACTATTCGAAACTCTTTTTTAGATTAAAAACAGCATGTTGTTGCCATTTTTTTCGACATAGAGAAGGCCTGTGACACGACGTGGAAGTACGGAATCCTGTCAGACCTCCATCGGATGGGTTTCCGTGGCAATCTCCCGGTGTTCATAGAACAGTTTTTGGCAGACAGGTCCTTCCAGGTCCGTGTGGGGACAACATTGTCAGAAATTCATGAGCAGGAAATGGGTGTTCCACAGGGTAGTATCCTTTCCCCAGCCCTGTTTAGTATAAAAATAAATGAAACTGTAAACTCTGTCAACCAAGGTTCAGACTGCTCTCTTTTTGTTGATGATTTTGCCCTTTATGCATCTGGAAAGACATTTGCTGGTGTACAGCGCCAACTCCAGTTGTGTGTCTATAAAATCCAACAGTGGGCAGTCGAAAATGGGTTCAAGTTTTCATCAGTTAAAACAGAGTGCATCCACTTTCACAATTTCAGACAACTTTTCCCGCCACCAGAAATTTTCATAGATAAGGCTAAAATTCCTGCTGTCACAGAAGCCAGATTTCTGGGTGTTACCTTTGACCAAAAATTGAATTTTAAAGCCCATATTCAGAAGTTGAAAACATCGTGCCTCAAAGCCATGAATATCCTCCGTGTAGTGGCTCATACGGATTGGGGTGCAGACAAACGCACACTTCTCCATCTTTACAGGGCGTTAGTTCGATCCAAGTTGGACTACGGCAGCATCATTTACGGCGCCGCCAGAGCCTCGTATCTAAAAGTCCTAGACCCAGTTCACCATCAGGGTCTTCGCCTCTGCCTTGGCGCTTTTCGTACTACACCTGTTCATAGCCTATATGCTGAGGCAGGAGAGTGTTCCCTCTCTCATAGAAGAGTAAAATTAGCTTTGAATTACTACACACAGCTAATCCTAGGATTGGTTCTTTTAATCTTGTTTTAATGGGTTGGGTAAGGTTTTGGTTTTAATCCTTTTTTAACATATATACATGATAGTTTGAAACGTGGTGACAGTCCTGAGATAACCTCTGCTGTTGACGGGACTATAATTTTAATCTTAATCTTAATCTTACTACACACAGCTTTTTTTCAGAACCAAACAACCCTGCCTACGACTGTGTTATGAATCCTCATTCCCAAGAGAAATATGGAAGAAGTCCATCCAGTATTCCCCCTTTCGGTATTCGCATCCTTCCTTTTCTGGAGGAGGCGGATATTGATGTTGGGGTCATCTCTGACGTTTCCAAGTTTCCTCAACAACCTCCTTGGACGTTTTCGTCTCCAGAAATTAGGTTTGATTTAACGGTGCAGCGCAAACAGAACACGAGTTCCTTAATTTATAAACAATTATTTTTAGACATGTGTTCTAACCTTAAAGAACATGTTGTTATTTTTACTGATGGTTCAAAGTCTGATGTTGGTGTAGGGTCCTCCGCAAATGTTCCAGCTTCGGGAGAAAAACTGTCCAAACACATTCCCTCTGAAAGCACTATTTACACTGCGGAACTTACTGCACTACTTTTGGCTTTGGAGTTGATCAGGCAGTCCCAGTCTAGGAAATTCCTTATTTGCACAGATTCTTTTTCGGCTTTAGAGGCTATAGGAGCAAGAAACATGACACATCCGGCTCTTATCAAGTTTTTTTACCATGTTTTCTTCATTAGTTTTAAGGGGTTTTGAGATTTTGTTGGCCTGGGTGCCAGGTCATGTGGGGATCAGAGGCAACGAAGAGGTGGATCGGCTTTCTAAAGAGGCTGTCCGTCTTCGTCCTAAACTGCTTGTACCATCTTCAGATTTAAAAGGCAAAATAGCTTCGTATGTCAATTCTTTATGGGAGGAGGAGTGGAGCCTCCAAGAAAACAATAAGCTTCATCAAATACGTCCAGATTTAAAGGAACATCTTCCCATGGCTGCTAGCGGTCGAAAGGGAGAAACAGTATTGTGTAGATTGAGGACGGGTCATGCCTATTTTACTCACTCGTTTTTATTGAAGGGAGAAGACCCGCCTTTCTGTGTTGCCTGTGATAGTCGGATATCTGTCCAACATATTCTTTTAGACTGCTGGGATTTATACGACATTAGAAGGAAACATTACACTGCAGATAATATGAAGGTTCTTTTCCGTGATGTTCCCCCTGACAGTATTTTTAACTTCCTAAAAGAAGTGAATTTATTTCATCGTGTGTGAATTTGGTGTTGTTAGTTTTTCTATACCCAGTATTGATTTTTGCAGATTACAGTTAGTGATTTCAACGTGTTGGTTTTTAATCCTGGGGTTAGTTCTTTTAATCTTTTTTTTAATGGGTTGGGTAAGGTTTTGCTTTTAATCCTTTTTTAACATATATACGTGGTAGTTTGAAACGTGGTGACAGTCCTGAGATAACCTCTGCTGTTGACGGGACTATAATTTTAATCTTAATCTTAACTTTGTCCCGATATCAAAGTTCTTCATAACGGCCTATAGCACCTTTGGACGGACTCTGTCAAACGCCTCTTTGAAGTCTGTGAAGACATGATAGAACTTCTTTAGGTGTTGCAGGTATTTCTGGGAAGGGTTGAAGGTCTGTTTGATGATACTTCGGCCTTTCAGATACAACGGTGTCTGTTTGCAACTGTCATCTGTTCAGAATGATTTTGAACATCACTTTGCTTACATTGCTGATCTAATTGATCTTACGGTTGTTCTGGTAGTTTTAAGGATTTCCTGTCTTTGGAAGTGTGACAATTAGTGATCGAGTCTCTTTGGCGTCAGCCACTCGCTAGTGTGCCAGATTTTGTTGCAGATGGCAGTTACATCAGTTACTGCTTTTCCGCCATATTCAAGTTTTCTGCAGGGATGTTGTCAATGCATGCAGCCTACTACGACTTCTTCGACAGAGTGTAGGAAAGTCATCTCCATTTGATGAATCCTGAACTGTTAGCATACTTAAATCTCTTTTGCTCAGTTTGTTGTAAAGCTCAAAACAAGGTTCCTCTATCGTCTTATAATGTTTCCTTCCTGCTTGAGACAATTAACGTCTTTGTCCTGAGTGGTGCTGACTTGAATTTGCGTTGGTCAAATTTTCATAGATTTTAAAGCTTTTTTTGTGTCGTTGTTATCCAAATGTTTCTCAAAGTTGTCACACTTATTTTCCTCCCGTCTAACATTCACCATTAGCACGCTCTTCTCTCCTCATTCCGTCCATCATTCATTTTCATCACATTTCCACTCCTCATTCCTCCTCGTCATTCATCACATTTGCGTTCTCCTTTTCTATCCCGTCTGCCATTCACAATCACCACGTTCTCCTGTTCTCATTCCGTCTGTCATTTGTCATGCTTAAAGTTCTGCCGTTAATCATTCATCATTTTCGAGTTCGCTCAGTCAGTCATCAGTCTCATGTTTTCTTTTTGTCCCAGGCCCATCATTCATTTATCGGTCTGGCGTTCTCTTCTACCTTTCCGGGCCATCATGGATTCTTCTCCAGTCGTTGTCGTCGTCTCCTGCCGACCGTCATTGTTCATTACCACGTTCTCTTTTTCTCCAGTCTGTCGTTCATCTGTTTTACGTTTTGCACATCCGTTCCTGTCTATCATTCATCCTTCACACGTTCTGCTCATGCCATCTAAGTCTTGTTCCTCATCCTCCTCCTTTTCCTCCTCCTCCTCCTCCTCCTTTTCTCCTCCTCCTCCTCCTCCTCCTCATCATCACATCTCATCACCATCATCACACTTCATCACATCAACATCATCATTCACTCTCTCTCTCCTCCTCTCTCCTCTCTCTCTCTCTCTCTCTCTCTCTCGTCTTCTCTCTCTCTCTGTCTTCTCTCTCTCTCTCTCTCTCTCTCTCTCTCCTCTCTCTCTCTCTCTCTCTCAGAGAGAGCCCTCCGGGGGTTGCAACCTTGCCGTGGTCGGAGGGCTTGCGTGGTCCAGTGATCTTTTAGGCTTTGCTGACGGGGGCATCAATACTCGACTAGATGGTTAGTTGTTGTCAATGCTTCTAGGCCTGTATAGCCAAGCTGCTGACTGGCCAAGCATTACGTGGTAGGAATTGATGCCCCTGGTAGGGTCTCCCATGTCAGAAAGGTTAGGAGTGAGGGCCCAGACAAATAGTAACCCACCTTTTTCCTATTCTGTCTTGTGCCTTTCTTAACGGTTCTTTTCTTTCTTCATCTCCCTTTCAAGCCTTCTTTTGCACACTCTTTTTCTCTCTGTGGTCTTCTTAAGATCCGCCGCGTTCGCCGTGCGGTGCGACCTGTGACGGAGGGGGATGAGATCCTGGTGATTGAGAGGGCCAACGCCCTCAACACATCACTTTGGCTCGGACCTCTCCTAGATAGGAGGTACACTCTGGCCCGGGTGTATCAATCGGCTTCCCCTTCGTGGGGCTGGGTCAAGACGGGCAGTTCTCCGACTGGCCAAGGTAACCCCTGCAGTGCTCAGCTCTCTGTTCCCGGGAGTTGGGCATGATCAGGGGGGATAGGGTCAGTAGGCTTCTGTTTGTCGTATATCTCTCCTGAAGCCTGGAAGGGGTCAAGACAATGAGTTCTTGGCCCTGGCCCCTTAGTTGGACTCCATGGTGGGTGGGTAAGGGAGAGATGAAATTTCTAAACATAAATCATGGCTTTATCCAAAATCACACCCCCCATAAAGAAGAGGAAGGCAGTGGACCCCATTTCTAGTCATAACGATTCCGACAGTGACTCGGATATGGAGACGAGACAGGGGACAGGTTTTTGGGCTTCCTGGCTTGTGGTTGAAGGGACAGAGCAGGAAAAGCCTATTTCTGCTCTGAGTCCTTTTGCTATTCAGAAGGGCTTTCAGGGTCTAGCAGGTGACCCTCAGTCAGTGAAAAGGCTACGGAATGGCACTTTCCTCGTCCAGTGCAGATCACAGAGGCAATCGGAGCAGCTGCTGAGGGCAACAAAACTTGTGGACAGAGAGATCCGGGTGACCCCCATAAGCAGTTAAATTCGACCAAAGGGGTTATCCGGTGCCCGGATTTGAAAGGTGTCTCGGAAGCGGAGATCAAGACAGAACTTGCGTCCCAAGGTGTGACAGAGGTGCATAGGGTGACAGTCAAAAAAGGTGCAGAAAGAGTGCCCACCAACACCCTCTTTCTGACATTCTGCAACCCTGTGCTTCCTACGGTCATTAAAGTCGGGTACTTAAATGTACGTGTCCAACTGTATGTCCCATCCCCGTTGAGGTGTTTCAAATGCCAGAAGTTTGGACATGTCAGAGACCGCTGTTCTGGGCAGGAGGTGTGTGGTGTTTGTTGCAAGGCAACCCATGATGGGCCGTGTAAAGACCCGGCTCATTGTGCGAACTGCGGTGGCGACCACCCCTCCTCTTCACGCAACTGCCCTGTTTGGGTTCAGGAGTCCACCATCCAAAGAGTGAAGACTGAAAAGAAAATTTCGTTTTTTGAGGCCCGCAAACAGGTTGTTGGCAGTCAGACGTCAACAGTGTCTTCTTATGCTTCCGTTACAAAGAAAGTTTCCACCCGTTCAGTCTGCTGCCAGACTGACAATTTTACTTTCACCAAGACATTGCAAGAAAGACCGTTAAGCTCTGGTGGAAGCAAGTCCACCGCCTCCCAACCCAAAGTGGGTGCCCCTGGTGGAGGCAAAAAATCCGCCACCCCTCAGACTGCCCAGCAGTCTACTCCATCTGCTGCTGGGCAGATGAAAAAGCCAGGCCTCCCGCCTCGAACTTCCTCGAGCAGTGCCCGTGTGGGCAAGGGAGTTCAACCAAGTGTGGAGATGGTGGAGATGAGGAAGAAACCTCCACCATCTCCAAAATCCAGACCTTCTTCACCTGTGGGCAAGTCTGCCAGCAGGTCTGAAGACCCAAACAGTCCAGTGAAACTAAGCAATAAATTTGCTCCACTGAACGCAGACGATGACGAGGAGATGACCTGACTTCTCTCCTGTTCATCCTCTGCACCATGGATAGTAGTAAACTAATCCATTGGAATATCCGTGGCCTAAATTCAAATTTTGAGGAGCTGCAACTTCTGTGTCAAACTGTAAAACCTTCCGTCGTGGCTCTTCAGGAAACTAAAATTCAAAGCCAGAAGACCTTCACTCTTTCTGGCTTTAATATTCTTTCTAAACATGCACAACCATCCACATTGGGACTGTCAGGTGGTGTTGCCCTTCTTTTACATAAAACTTTGCTGTTTAGTCCTGTCGCTCTGATTACCCCCCTTCAGGCTGTAGCTGCGAGAGTCACTCTCCATAAAACTATAACAATTTGTTCACTTTATCTGCCACCTTCTGTCCCGGTTTGTCGTCAGGACCTTGTCAGTCTGATCGGAGAACTTCCTCGACCTTTTTTGCTGTTGGGTGACTTTAATGGTCACAATCCTCTTTGGGGTAGTGTCAGTTCGTCATCCAGAGGTCTGCTTCTTGAGGATGTCCTTTCAGACTTTGATTTGTGTTGTCTGAACGATGGAGCTCCAACTTACCTCCACTCTTCCACAGGTTCACTTTCGTGTTTAGATTTGTCGATTTGTGACCCCTCGCTGGTCCTGGACTATGAGTGGTCTGTCCATGACGATCTACACGGAAGTGACCATTTCCCTGTTCTTTTAAAACCTGTATTAACTGAGAGCGCTTCTGTCTCACAACATTTTAATTATAAGAAGGCCAACTGGGATCTCTTTGTAACCAATATTTCAAAAGAATTCCAGGAAGTTGATTTTATTCAGAGTCCAGACCCAGCAGAATCTCTGACCAATACTGTGATAAACTGTGCTAAAACCTGTATTCCAATGTCTTCCAATAAACTCCAAATGCCCAAAACACCCTGGTTTAATTCAGACTGCCAACAAATTTCAAAAGTTCGCAAACGGGCTCAGCGTCGGGTATACCAACGACCTTCAGGTCCCAACGCTCGAGCCCATCAGAAACTCCGCGCCAAATCGAGACACACTTTCAAAATCAGTAAACGTCAGTCTTGGAGAAACTTCTGCTCCGGGCTGACATCAAAAACTTCAAAGAAAAAAGTCTGGAACATCATCAGAAAAATCAAAGGGAAAAACACCAACCCCTCCATTCATCACTTGAAACTTGCCGATGCTCTGGTCACTGACAAACAAGTTGTTGCCAATCTGTTGGCTTCCACCATCCAACAGAACTCCTCATCTTCAAATAAATCTGCAGCCTTTTTAAAAAACAAACAACTCAGAGAGAAATCTTTATACAATTTCACATCAGACAACTCTGAAGCCTACAATCTCCCTTTTTCAATCAATGAACTGAAAACAGCTTTACAAACCTGCACTGATTCTGCCCCTGGTCTGGATGATATACATTATCAGGTTTTGAAACATTTTCCAGAAAACTGTCTCCAGACTCTTCTTAAAGTATACAACCATATCTGGACCACAGGGTGCTTTCCGCCCTCCTGGCGGAAAGCCCTGATCATTCCAATTCCAAAGCCTGGAAAGGACCTTACCAACCCTTCCAACTATCGTCCAATAGCTCTGACTAGCTGCCTCTGTAAGTTGATGGAGAAGATGGTCAACTCCCGTCTGATGTGGAAGCTGGAAACCGATGGCCTTTTGGCCAGTCAACAGTGCGGGTTCCGGAAATACCACTCGACAGTCGACCATCTAATCCGTCTGGAAACCACCATCCGCAATGCCTTTGTCAATAAACAGCATGTGGTCGCTATCTTTTTCGACCTCGAAAAAGCGTATGACACCACATGGAAATCAGGAATTCTTCTGGACTTGCACAGACTTGGTTTCCGTGGTCACCTGCCTCTGTTCATACAGAACTTTTTGGCTGATCGACAGTTCCAGGTGCGTGTTGGCACCACACTCTCTGACATCCATGGGCAGGAGTTGGGTGTCCCTCAAGGGAGCATCCTTTCTCCTGCTCTTTTCAGCATTAAAATCAACGACATTGTGAAATCGGTAAGCCAGGGCTCTGAGTCCTCTCTGTTCGTTGACGACTTTGCACTGTATGCAGTTGGAGCTTCTTACCCCAGCGTACAGCGTCGACTCCAACTTTGTGTCAACAAGATCCAGCAGTGGGCCGAGGAAAACGGGTTTACCTTCTCACGTACCAAAACTCAGTCAATCCATTTTCACAAATTTCGTCAATTTTTTGCTGATCCTGAAATTCGTCTGGACAAGTCCACCATTCCAGCTGTAAAAGAAGCCAAATTCCTTGGAGTTATTTTTGATCAAAAACTCAACTTTCTCAGCCACATTAAAAATCTCAAAATCTCTTGCCAGAAAGCTCTGAATATTCTGCGGGTCGTAGCACACACTGACTGGGGCGCTGATAAGAAAACTTTGCTGCATCTCTACAGAGCCCTGGTCCACTCCAAACTGGACTATGGTTGTGCTGTGTACGGCTCTGCAAGACCCTCTTATCTGAAACTCTTGGACCCTATCCACCATCAAGGGCTTCGTCTCTGTCTTGGAGCATTCCGCACCACCCCTGTGTACAGCCTGTACGCAGAGCCAGGTGAACCCTCACTGTCCAACCGCAGGCTGAAAATGTCTCTAAATTACTACATCAGACTGTTCTCAGAACCACAGAATCCTGCCTATGACTGTGTCTTTGACCCCCAGTTTCAAAACAAATTCGAAAACAACCCTAACTGTGTTCCGCCGTTTGGTGTTCGTATGCAGCCACACGCGCGGAATGCAGGTCTAGACCTAGGAGTTGTGTCTGATTTTTCCAAGTTTCCGGATCAGCCTCCGTGGACCTTTTTCACACCAGAGATTCGTTTTGATCTCGCAGCTTTTCGTAAAGAGTCCACCAGCTCTCAGGCATACAAGGCATTGTATGCTGACCTCTGTTCAAAATTTCCATCCTGTCAGAAAATTTTCACTGACGGTTCCAAGTCTGAGGATGGAGTGGCCTGTGCAGCCTATTGCCCTGGTGCTCCTTCTCAGATACTGTTAAAACATATACCTCCAGATGCCTCTGTCTATTCTGCTGAACTTACTGCTCTGGTTCTGGCATTGAAAATAATTTCACAATCTACCAAGAGGGACTTTCTGGTTCTGTCGGATTCGCTGTCAACTTTGGAGGCCATAGCTGGCCGCAACCTTCAGCATCCAGAACTATTACATTTCTTTGAGCTTTTTAGCAAGTTGAAAGCGGATGGTTACAACATTATTCTCGCTTGGGTTCCTGGTCATGTTGGCATCGGAGGGAACGAAATGGTTGATTGTTTAGCCAAGAATGCCACAAGAGAGAAATCGTCCAATATTTATATCCCTTGCTCAGATCTGAAACCCAAAATTAATGATTATGTGAGAGACCTCTGGCAGGAGGATTGGAACACGCAGACGGATAACAAACTCTTTCAGATCCGTCCAAACCTTAAGGAGTTCCTCCCATCTACGTCTGGTGGCCGTAAAGAAGAAACAGTTCTGTGCCGGCTGCACACCGGCCATTCGTATTTTACCCATTCGTACCTTTTAAAGAATGAGGAAGCTCCGTGGTGCATTCCATGTCATGTGCCACTCACAATGAAACATATTCTTTTAGAGTGTTGGGACTTGCACGATGTGAGACACAAACATTTTACAGCGGAGTCCATGAAGATCCTGTTCAGGGATGTCCCGCCTGACGTGATCCTTGACTTTTTGAGAGAGATTAACATTTTTCATCTGATTTAAGATTTTACGGAAGAAAGATTTTTAATGAAGTTTCTGGTGCGTTTCTAGAAGATGTCATTTAAAGAGATGTGTGAAAGGTTTTTTTTTTTTTTTTTTTTAATGACTTGTGAGTTGATTTTAACATGGTGACAGCCCTGATGTGGCCCCTTGCGGTCGGCTGGGCTATAAGCAACATTATCTTATCTTATCTCAGAGAGAGAGAGAGAGAGAGAGAGAGAGAGATTGACGACGATGACAAATATTTGACTGTCCATTCATCAAATAACCCCATTAGACAAGGGAGCATGTATGAGGTAACTCGGTACACTTCCTTCTCCCTCCCGCCACCCCTCGCCTCACGACTCATCCCGACAGCTCCCCCCCCCCCCTTCCTTCGTTCCTCCCCACCTCCCACCTCCAACCCCATCCCCACCCCCACCCCCACGTCCTCGTACACACGCTTATGCACATACAGGCACACGAAAGCGGATCGTCTTAACAAACAGTTCAGTGATTGAATATATCACAAGCTGGTTCTTTCAGTTGTCTTTTTTTTTAAATGTTCATGGCTTATTATATGAATTTTGCCGGACCTATTTTCATGTTTCATCAACGCTTGACAGAACATTTGCAATACAATTCTGGTCAGTAATATAAGGTGAGTCAAGCACCATGCATTGCTTTCGGACATCTCTGTTAGCTGTGCAGTAGAATAAGAAATGCACTTCATTTTCAGTTTTTTTCACACGACAGACGTTTACCATCAGCCTTTTTTTTTTTTTATCAAGAAACCATCGCTTGCAGTTATTAAACCCACTAACCCTTAGTTGAAATCTTTTAAAGTTATCTCTGTGCCACTTATTTGTAATTCAAGACGAGTATCTTTCTGGTTGGAAAATGTTCTTAAAAGAATTATTTTATTCCGTTCATGTTTGTCACAGTTTTTTTTTTTAGTTTTGCATATTACGCAAAATAAGTCTGTCGTTCAGAGAGAAAGAGGGAGAGGCGACCGATGGACAAAGACAGAGATACACATGGCTGAATGAAGAGAGTGCACAGAGAGGGATAGACAGACAGGGACAGAGAATGAAAAATTAGATGGAAAATCATTTTCAACATATATTTAAAAATCATTTCCATACTTATTTCACGTATCATTTTACTTTTCTTTTTTCATCCAAATCTGTTTTCTTTTTAGTTTCTATTGTTTTGTTGTTGTTGTTTTTCCTTTTTTCTAGGTTATTTTGTTTAAAGGTGTTTGTTTTTCTTCTTGTAATCAGATATAATTATTGATCAACCATTTCATTCAAATAAGTACATGGATAATCGCACATGAACACACATGCATGTACATACACGGCGCGCACGCACGCGCGCGCGCGCGCGCGCGCGCACACACACGCACACACACACTATCGGTCTGTCATTAAAGTCAGCTATGAACACTTCCATACGTTCCACTTTCTGATAACAACTAGACAGTTCAAATTCATATCAAGTAAGACTTTTCGTTATGAAAACATTAAGCTGACCAAGTAACATTTCATGTGTAGGTGTGTGTGCGCGCGCGCGCGTACATGTGTGCGTGCGTGTGTGTGTGTGTGTGTGTGTGTGTGTGTGTGTGTGTGTGTGTGTGACAGAGAGAGAGAGAAAAAGATGTAGATATTCATTAGAAGAAAACTGTTTAATCGAAACTTGCGCATTTCAGGAAAAATAATGACAAAAATGTCAAATAACCAAACTAAATTGTTCATTGAGTTGATAAGTAGGGCAGATGGCTTCCATTTTGTAATGAAATATAATCAAGCTTGGATTGAGAGAGAGAGAGAGAGAGCATTCGTTCGTTCATCTATGAATTTATTTATCTAGCTTGGTCGTAATTTATATATCTAGTTTGTAATCAATTAGTAACTAATTCATTATTTCATTACCGTATTCATTTCTCGATTGATTGATTATTCATTCATTCATTCATTCATTCATTCTTCATTTATTTTACCTCTAAGCAATGTTTTGCGGTGTGTATGCCGCGTGCTGTGGTAATCACAGCATTACAAATAGAAAGTTTTAGTTTTTTCTCCTTTTACATCTACAATGTAATTGTACGCCATTAAAATCAATGGCACGGAAAGTTGCAACAATGGGTTTGTTTTTCTTTTCTCTCTCCCCCCAGCTCCCCGCCCACCCCCGCCATTTTTTTTAGAGAGTTTGTTTTACAATCGTTTCTGCTATTTTCGTTGTTTGATGTAGTATTTCATGACTTTTTTTTCGTTTGCTTTTCTTTTTCATTCCTTCCTTTCTTTCGTAGAATCGTTCGTTTGTTCGTTTATTGTTGTTGGTGGGTGGTTGTTTTGTGTTGTTGTTGTTTTTTCGTGCATTTGCTCGGTCGGTCAGTCGCGTCGGTCGTTCATTCATTCATTCATTCGTTCAGTCGGTTAGTCGGTCGTTCAGTCACGCATTCATTCAGTCGGTTAGTCGGTCGTTCAGTCATTCATTTGTTCAGTCGGTCGTTCGGTCATTCGTTCATACATTTATTCGGTCGATCACTCATTTGTCGTTTATTTGGTCAGTCGGTCGCTTAGTCATACATTCGTTCAGTCGGTCGGTCAGTCGTTCAGTTTATTTGTTCAGTCGGTCAGTCAGTCATTCTTTCGGTCGGTCAGTTGATCTTTTATTCATTCATTTGTTCAGTCGGTCAGTTGGCCGTTCAGTCATTCATTCGTTCAGTTGATCATTCATTCGTTCAGTTGATCGATCTCGTTCAGTCGATCGATCAATTTTTCAGTCGGTCAGTCGGTCATTCGTTCGTGCAGCCAGTCAGTCGTCGTCCAGTCATTCATTCGTTCAGTCAGACAGTCATCCATTCGTTCAGTCGGTCAGTCGCTCGTTCTGTCATTCGTTCGTGCAGTCGTTCAACGGTCGTTCAGACATTCATTCATTGAGTTTGTCAATCGGTCGTTCGTTCATTTATTCGTTCAGTCGATCAGTCGGTTGTTCAGACGTATAATCGGTCAGTTGGTCGTTCGGTCATTCGTTCGTGCAGTCAGTCAGTCGGTCGTTCAGTCATTCATTCGTTCAGTCGGTCCGTCGATCGTTCATTCGTTTATTCGTCAGTTGGTCCGTCGATCGTTCATTCATTCGTTCAGTCGGTCCGTCGATCGTTCATTCGTTCGGTCGGTCCGTCGATCGTTCATTCATTCGTTCAGTTAGTCCGTCAATCGTTCGTTCATTCGTTCAGTCGGTCCGTCAATCGTTCATTCATTCATTCATTCGTTCAGTCGGTCCGTCAATCGTTCATTCATTCGTTCAGTCGGTCCGTCGATCGTTCATTTATTCCTTCGTTCAGTCGGTCCGTCGATCGTTCACGCATTCATTCGTTCAGTCGGTCCGTCGATCGATTATGCATTTATTCATTCAGTCGGTCCGTCGGTTGTTCGTTCATTCATTCGTTCAGTTGGTCCGTCGATCGTTCATTCATTCATTCGTTCAGTCGGTCCGTCGACCGTTCATTCATTCAGTCAGTCGGTCCGTCGATCGTTCGTTCGTTCGTTCGTTCATTCGTTCAGTCGATCCGTCTATCGTTCATGCATTCATTCGTTCAGTGGATCAGGCGGTTGTTCGGTTATTCGTTTGTGCAAATCGGTCAGTCGGTCGTTCAGTCATTCTTTCGTTCAGTCAGTCATCCATATTTTATTCGGTCATTTAGTCATTCATTCTTTCACCAAGTCGTTCGTTCGGTCATTCAGTCGGTCAGTCATTCATTCGTTCAGTCGGTTAATCGGTCGTTCAGTCATTCATCCGTTCAGTCGGTTGTTCAGTCATTCCTTCGTTGAGTGGGTGGGCGGGCGGTGAGGCAGAGATGCGGGGCGTGACATTGGTAGGGGTACACGGAAAGTGGACGCTGGTCGTGACAAGGATGGGCGTACGTGGAAGGGGGATGGGGAGGGGCGAATACAGGGTATGACGTGTGTGGGGAGGGGGGAACGCGAATGCAGGGTATGCCATAGATACGGGGTCAGTGATGCAGTGTACAACATGATTGTAGGCATACAGAATGGGGATACAGCTTGTAACATGGTGGGAGTAGGGCATCCGCGGTTGCTGGCCGTGACGTGGATGAGGTGACGGGGAGTAGGTGCTGACGCGGGGCGTGACATGGGGTGTGGGTGGGGGGTACAGGGAGCGCGGGTTTCAGGGTGTGACATGGGTGGGGGCATGGGGGGATAGGGGGTGGATGTAAGGCGTAACATGGGTGGGGGTATAGGGGGTGCGAATGCAGGTGTAACATTGGTGGGGGGAGGGGGGATGAAGATGTAAGGCGTAACATGGGTGTACAGGGGGTGCGAATGCAGGGTGTAACATGGGTGGGAGGAGTACAGGGAGCGCGGATTTTGGAGTTTGACATAAGTGGTGGTAGGGGGCGCAGCTTTTAGATCATGACATAGGTTGGGGGAAGAGGGTGGGGGGGAGGTTGCGTAGAATTCAGGGCGTGACATGAGTGGGAATATAGAGGGGTACGGATTTCCGCGCCTGATCCGAGTTGGAGTAAAGGTGGAAGGGGGGGGGGGGGGGGGGTGGTGATGGTGCTGATTTTAGAGCATGGCTTAGATAGGCTAGGGAAGGCATGATATGGGGAGGCGTACATGGTGTACAGTTTTCAGGGCGTGACATGGGTCAAGATGCAGGGAGCGCGGATTTCAGGGCGTGACATGGGTCAAGATGCAGGGAGTGCGGATTTCAGGGCGTGACATGGGTCAAGATGCAGGGAGTGCGGATTTCAGGGCGTGACATTGGTCAAGGTATAGGGAGCGCGGATTTCAGGGCGTGACATGGGTCAAGGTATAGGGAGCGGGGATTTCAGGGCGCGACATGGGTCAAGATACAGGGAGCGCGGATTCCAGGGCGTGACATGGGTCAAGATGCAGGGAGCGCGGATTTCAGGGCGTGACAAGGGTCAAGATGCAGGGAGCGCGTATTTCGGGGCGTGACATGGGTCAAGATGCAGGGAGTGCGGATTTCAGGGCGTGACATGGGTCAAGGTATAGGGAGCGCGGATTTCAGGGCGTGACATGAGTGGGGAAACGGTGAAGATTTCAGGGCGTGACATGAGTGGGGAAACAGAGGGAGGATTTCAGGGCGTGACATGAGTGGGGAAACGGAGGGAAGATTTCAGGGCGTGACATGAGTGAGGAAACGGAGGGAGGATTTCAGGGCGTGACATGAGTGGGGAAACGGAGGGAAGATTTCAGGGCGTGACATGAGTGGGGAAACCGAGGGAAGAATTCAGGGCGTGACATGAGTGGGGAAACAGAGGGAGGATTTCAGGGCGTGACATGAGTGGGGAAATGGAGGGAAGATTTCAGGGCGTGACATGAGTGGGGAAACGGAGGGAAGATTTCAGGGCGTGACATGAGTGGGGAAACGGGGGGAAGATTTCAGGGCGTGACATGAGTGGGGAAACGGAGGGAAGATTTCAGGGCGTGACATGAGTGGGGAAACAGAGGGAGGATTTCAGGGCGTGACATGAGTGGGGAAACAGGGGGAAGATTTCAGGGCGTGACATGAGTGGGGAAACGGGGGGAAGATTTCAGGGCGTGACATGAGTGGGGAAACAGAGGGAGGATTTCAGGGCGTGACATGAGTGGGGAAACAAAGGGAAGATACCGGGGCATGACAGGGTGGGCGTACATGGGGTGTCAATGTGGGGTGTGATGGGTGGGCATATGTGGCATGGATACTGGGCGTGACACATGTGGGCATTTTGGGGCAGAGGAGCAACGAAGCGGGGCGTAATATGGGTGGACGTATTGGAGCAGAGGGGGTGCGAATACAAGGCGTGATGTGGGTGGGCGCATTGGGGCCAAGAGGGCGAGGATGAAGGGCGTGACATGGTGAACATATTGGGGCATAGGGCGTGACATGATGGGTGTATTGCAGCAGAGGGGGTGCAGATGAAGGGCGTGACATGATGGGTGTATTGCACCAGAGGGGGTGCAGATGAAGGGCGTGACATGATGGGTGTATTGCACCAGAGGGGGTGCAGATGAAGGGCGTAACATGGTGGGTGTATTGCAGCAGAGGGGGCACAGATAAAGGGCGTGACATGGTGGGTGTATTGGGCAGAGGGGGTGCAGATGAAGGGCGTAACATGGTGGGTGTATTGCAGCAGAGGGGGCACAGATAAAGGGCGTGACATGGTGGGTGTATTGGGCAGAGGGGGCACAGATGTAGGGCGTGACATGGTGGGTGTATTGCAGCAGAGGGGACACAGATGAAGGGCGTGACATGGTGGGTGTATTGGGCAGAGGGGGCACAGATAAAGGGCGTGACATGGTGGGTGTATTGGGCAGAGGGGGCACAGATGTAGGGCGTGACATGGTGGGTGTATTGCAGCAGAGGGGACACAGATGAAGGGCGTGACATGGTGGGTGTATTGGGGCAGAAGGGGTGCACATGAAAGGCGTGACGTGGTGGGTGAATTGGGGCAAAGGGGATACAGGTAAAGGGCGTGACATGGTGGGTGTATTGGGGCAGAGGGCGTGCAGATGAAGGGCGTGACATGGTGGGTGTATTGGGCAGAGGCGGTGCAGATGAAGGGCGTGACATGGTGGTGTATTGCAGCAGAGGGAGCACAGATGAAGGGCGTGACATGGTGGGTGTATTGGGCAGAGGGGGCGCAGATAAAGGGCGTGACATGGTGGGTGTATTGGGCAGAGGGGGCACAGTTGTAGGGCTTGACATAGTGGGTATATTGCAACAGAGGGGGCGCAGATGAAGGGCGTGACATGGTGGGTGTATTGAGCAGAGGGGGTACAGATGAAGGGCGTAACATGGTGGGTGTATTGGGCAGAGGCGGTGCAGATGAAGGGCGTGACATGGTGGGTGTATTGGGCAGAGGCAGTGCAGATGAAGGGCGTAACATGGTGGGTGTATTGGGCAGAGGCGGTGCAGATGAAGGGCGTAACATGGTGGGTGTATTGGGCAGAGGCGGTGCAGATGAAGGGCGTGACATGGTGGGTGTTATGGGCAGAGGCGATGCAGATGAAGGGCGTGACATGGTGGGTGTATTGAGCAGAGGGGGTACAGATGAAGGGCGTGACATGGTGGGTGTATTGGGCAGAGGCGGTGCAGATGAAGGGCGTAACATGGTGGGTGTATTGGGCAGAGGCGGTGCAGATGAAGGGCGTAACATGGTGGGTGTATTGGGCAGAGGCGGTGCAGATGAAGGGCGTAACATGGTGGGTGTATTGGGCAGAGGCGGTGCAGATGAAGGGCGTAACATGGTGGGTGTATTGGGCAGAGGGGGGTACAGATGAAGGGCGTAACATGGTGGGTGTATTGGGCAGAGGCGGTGCAGATGAAGGGCGTAACATGGTGGGTGTATTGGGCAGAGGGGACACAGATGAAGGGCGTAACATGGTGGGTGTATTGGGCAGAGGCGGTGCAGATGAAGGGCGTAACATGGTGGGTGTATTGGGCAGAGGGGACACAGATGAAGGGCGTAACATGGTGGGTGTATTGGGCAGAGGGGGTACAGATGAAGGGCGTAACATGGTGGGTGTATTGGGCAGAGGCGGTACAGATGAAGGGCGTAACATGGTGGGTGTATTGGGCAGAGGGGGTACAGATGAAGGGCGTAACATGGTGGGTGTATTGGGCAGAGGCGGTGCAGATGAAGGGCGTAACATGGTGGGTGTATTGGGCAGAGGGGACACAGATGAAGGGCGTAACATGGTGGGTGTATTGGGCAGAGGCGGTGCAGATGAAGGGCGTAACATGGTGGGTGTATTGGGCAGAGGGGGTGCAGATGAAGGGCGTGACATGGTGGGTGTATTGGGCAGAGGCAGTGCAGATGAAGGGCGTGACATGGTGGGTGTATTCCAGCAGAGGGGGTACAGATGAAGGGCGTGACATGGTGGGTGTATTGGGCAGAGGCAGTGCAGATGAAGGGCGTGACATGGTGGGTGTATTCCAGCAGAGGGGGTACAGATGAAGGGCGTGACATGGTGGGTGTATTGGGCAGAGGGGGTACAGATGAAGGGCGTAACATGGTGGGTGTATTGGGCAGAGGCGGTGCAGATGAAGGGCGTAACATGGTGGGTGTATTGGGCAGAGGGGGTACAGATGAAGGGCGTAACATGGTAGGTGTATTGGGCAGAGGCGATGCAGATGAAGGGCGTAACATGGTGGGTGTATTGGGCAGAGGGGACACAGATGAAGGGCGTAACATGGTGGGTGTATTGGGCAGAGGCGGTGCAGATGAAGGGCGTAACATGGTGGGTGTATTGGGCAGAGGGGGTGCAGATGAAGGGCGTGACATGGTGGGTGTATTGGGCAGAGGCAGTGCAGATGAAGGGCGTGACATGGTGGGTGTATTCCAGCAGAGGGGGTACAGATGAAGGGCGTGACATGGTGGGTGTATTGGGCAGAGGCAGTGCAGATGAAGGGCGTGACATGGTGGGTGTATTCCAGCAGAGGGGGTACAGATGAAGGGCGTGACATGGTGGGTGTATTGGGCAGAGGCAGTGCAGATGAAGGGCGTGACATGGTGGGTGTATTCCAGCAGAGGGGGTACAGATGAAGGGCGTGACATGGTGGGTGTATTGGGCAGAGGGGACACAGATGAAGGGCGTGACATGGTAGGTGTATTGGGCAGAGGGGACACAGATGAAGGGCGTGACATGGTGGGTGTATTGAGCAGAGGGGACACAGATGAAGGGCGTGACATGGTGGGTGTATTGAGCAGAGGGGACACAGATGAAGGGCGTGACATGGTGGGTGTATTGAGCAGAAGGGACACAGATGAAGGGCGTGACATGGTAGGTGTATTGGGCAGAGGGGACACAGATCAAGGGCGTGACATGATGGGTGTATTGGGGCAGAGGATGTGCAGATAAATGGCGTGACATGATGGGTGTATTGGGGCAGAGGAGGTGCAGAAGAGCGTGATGTGGATGGTTGTCTTGTTGCGGTTGAGCAAGTGGCTGAAGGAAGTGACATGGGTGTCTCATTAGGGCAGATGGGGAGGATGGAGGCCGTTACATTGTGGGCGTTTTTGCACAAAGAGAGGATGATGGCCGTTTGCATGGTGCAGTGGGTTTATTGACACAAAGCGGGAGGATGAAGGCCGTTACATGGTGGGTTTATTGGCACAAAGAGGGAGGATGAAGGCCGTTACATGGTGGGTTTATTGGCACAAAGGGGGCGGATGAAGGCCGTTACATGGTGGGCTTATTGGCACACAGGGGGCAGATGAAGGCCGTTACATGGTGGGTTTATTGGCACAAAGGGGAAGCTTGAAGGCTGTCACATGGTGGGCGTTTTGGCACAAAGGGGGAGGATGAAGGCCGTTACATGGTGGGCTTTTTGGCATAAAAAGGGAGGATGAAGGCCGTTACATGGTGGGTTACTGGCACAAAGAGGGAGGATGAAGGCCGTTACATGGCGGGTTTATTGGCACAAAGAGGGAGGATAAAGGCTGTTAGATGGTGGGTTTATTGGCACAAAGTGGGGCGGATGAAGGCCGTTAGATGGTGGGCTTATTGGCACAAAGGGGGCGGATGAAGGCCGTTACATGGTGGGCTTATTGGCACAAAGGGGGTGGATGAAGGCCGTCACATGGTGGGCTTTTTGGCATAAAAAGGGAAGATGAAGGCCGTTACATGGTGGGTTTACTGGCACAAAGAGGGAGGATGAAGGCTGTTATATGGTGCAGTGGGTTTATTGGCACAAAGAGGGAGGATGAAGGCCGTTACATGGTTTTATTGGCACAAAGGGGGAGGATGAAGGCCGTTACATAGTGGGTTTATTGGCACAAAGGGGGCGGATGAAGGCCGTTACATGGCGGGCTTTTTGGTATAAAAAGGGAGGATGAAGGCCGTTACATGGTGGGTTTACTGGCACAAAGAGGGAGGATGAAGGCTGTTACATGGTGGGCTTTTTGGCACAAAGAGGGAGGATGAAGGCTGTTACGTGGTGGGCTTATTGGCACAAAGGGGGAAGATGAAGGCTGTCACATGGTGGGCTTTTTGGCACAAAGGGGGAGGATGAAGGCCGTTACTTGGTGGGCTTATTGGCACAAAGGGGAAGGAAGAAGTCCGTCACTTGGTGGGCTTTTTGGCACAAAGAGGGAGGATGAAGGCCATTACATGGTGCAGTGGGTGTATTGGCACAAAGGGGGAGGATGAAGGCCGTCACATGGTGGGCTTTTTGGCACAAAAAGAGAGGATGAAAACCGTTACATGGTGGGTTCATTGGCACAAAGAGGAAGGATGAAGGCCGTTACATGGTGGGCTTTTTGGCACAAAGGGGGCGGATGAAGGCCGTTACATGGTTTTATTGGCACAAAGGGGCGGATGAAGGCCGTTACATGGTGGGCTTATTGGCACAAAGGGGGCGGATGAAGGCCGTTACTTGGTGGGCTTATTGGCACAAAGGGGAAGGATGAATTCCGTCACTTGGTGGGCTTATTGGCACAAAGAGGGAGGATGAAGGCCGTTACATGGTGCAGTGGGTGTATTGGCACAAAGGGGGAGGATGAAGGCCGTCACATGGTGGGCTTTTTGGCTAAAAAGGGGGGATGAAGGCCGTTACATGGTGGGTTCATTGGCACAAAGTGGCGGGATGAAGGCCGTTACATGGTGGGTTTATTTGCTCAATGGGGGCGGATGAAGGCCGTTACATGGTGGGCTTATTGGCACAAAGGGGGCGGATGAAGGCCGTTACATGATGGGTTTACTGGCACAAAGGGGGAGGATGAGGGCCGTTACAAGATGGGCTCATTGGCACAAAGGGGGAGGACGAAGACTGTTACATGGTGGGCTTATTGGCACAAAGGGGGAGGATGAAGGCCGTAACATGGTGGGCTTATTGACACAAAGGGGGTAGATGAAGGCCGTTACATGGTGGGCGTATTTGCACAAAGGGGGTAGATGTAGGCCGTTACATGGTGGGCTTTTTGGCATAACGAGGGAGGATGAACTCCGTTACATGGTGGCCTTTTTGGCACAAAGGGAAGGGATGAAGGCCGTGTGGGCCTGTTGGCACAAAGGGGGAGGATGGAGGCTGGAGGCCGTTACATGGTGGACTTACTGGCACAAAGGGGGTGGATGAAGGCCGTTAAATGGTCGGCTTCTTGGCACAAAGGGGGAGGATGAAGGTGGAGGCATGGTGGGTGTATTGAGGCAGCTGGGTGGGGGTGCAAGGAGTGATGTGGGTGGGGGTATCGGGGCGGAAGGGGCACAGATCCGAGGCGTGACATGGAGGGGTGCGGATGCAAGGTGTGACGTGGCTGGACGAGCTGGAGGGGGAATGAATGCAGCGCTCGAAATGGATAGGAAGGAAGGGGGAAGCGTGGATGCACATGGGTGGGCAAAATGGGCTGGAGGGTACGCATGGCGTGACATGGGCGGGTGCACAGGGAGTGGGGAGGGCGAAGGGAAGCACGGATGCATGATGCGACATCAATCGGCAAATCGAGTGAGGGGAGAGGGAGGAGAGCCGCGTGCGTATGGCGTGACGTGTATGGGCATATGTGGGAGGGGGGGGGGGGGTGGGGGCGAGCAAATTGCAGGGCATGGTGTACGGTGGATGTCGATGCCGAGTATGCCATGGGTACGTCGTTGTGAATGCAGGTTGTGACGTGGATGGGGTGAGGGTGGGGGGTTACGTATGCAGTGAACGGCATGGTGGCGGGTATGGAGAACGAGGCTAAGCGTGTGACATTTTGATGGTACGGCGGTCGCATATGTAGAGCGTGGCATGGGCGGGGAACAGAAGTGCAGATGCAGGGCGTGGCATGGGCGGGGAACAGGGAAGAATTGCAGATGCAGGGCGTGGCATGGGCGGGGAACAGGGAAGAATTGCAGATGCAGGGCGTGGCATGGGCGGGGAAAAGGGAAGAAGTGCAGATGCAGGGCGTGGCATGGGCGGGGAACAGGGGAGAAGTGCAGATGCAGGGCGTGGCATGGGCGGGGAACAGGGAAGAAGAGCAGATGCAGGGCGTGGCATGGGCGGGGAACAGGGAGGAAGAAGAGCAGATGCAGGGCGTGGCATGGGCGGGGAACAGGGAAGAATTGCAGATGCAGGGCGTGGCATGGGCGGGGAACAGGGAAGTAGAAGTGCAGATGCAGGGCTTGGCATGGGCGGGGAGCAGGGAAGTAGAAGTGCAGATGCAGGGCTTGGCATGGGCGGGGAACAGGGAAGTAGAAGTGCAGATGCAGGGCTTGGCATGGGCGGGGAGCAGGGAAGTAGAAGTGCAGATGCAGCGCGTGACATAGGCGGGGAACAGGGAAGAAGTGCAGATGCAGGGCGTGACATGGGCAGGGAACAGGGAAGAAGTGCAGATGCAGGGCGTGACATGGGCGGGGAACAGGGAAGTAGAAGTGCAGATGCAGGGCTTGGCATGGGCGGGGACAGGGAAGTAGAAGTGCAGATGCAGGGCTTGGCATGGGCGGGGAGCAGGGAAGTAGAAGTGCAGATGCAGGCGTGACATAGGCGGGGAACAGGGAAGAAGTGCAGATGCAGGGCGTGACATGGCGGGAACAGGGAAGAAGTGCAGATGCAGGGCGTGACATGGGCGGGGAACAGGGAAGAAGTGCAGATGCAGGGCGTGGCATGGGCGGGGAACAGGGAAGAAGTGCAGATGCAGGGCGTGGACATGGCGGGAACAGAAGTTGCAGATGCAGGGCTGGCATGGGCGGGGACAGGGAAGAAGTGCAGATGCAGGGCGTGACATGGGCGGGGAACAGGGAAGAAGTGCAGATGCAGGGGTGACATGGGCGGGGAACAGGGAAGAAGTGCGGAAGAGGGCGTGACATGGCGGGAAGGAAGAAGTGCAGATGCAGGGCGTGGCATGGGCGGGGAACAGGGAAGAAGTGCAGATGTAGGGCGTGACATCGGCAGGGAAGATGCAGGGCGTGACATGGGCGGGGAACAGGGAAGTAGAAGTGCAGATGCAGGGCGTGGCATGGGCGGGGAACAGGGAAGTAGAAGTGCAGATGCAGGGCGTGACATGGGCGGGGAACAGGGAAGAAGTGCAGATGCGCAGGGCGTGGACATGGGCGGGGACATGGGAAGAAGTGCAGATGGCAGTCGGGGAACAGGGAAGAAGAAGTGCGGATGCAGGGCGTGACATGGGCGGGGAACAGGGAAGTGCGATGCAGGGCGTGACATGGGTGGGGAACAGGGAAGAGTGCGGATGCAGGGCGTGCACGGGCGGGGAACAGGGAAGTGCGGATGCAGGGCGTGACATGGGTGGGGAACAGGGAAGTGCGGATGCAGGGGCGTGACATGGGCGGGGAACAGGGAAGAAGTGCGGATGCAGGGCGTGACGTGGGCGGGGAACAGGGAAGTGGCGGATGCAGGGCGTGACATGGCGGGGGAACAGGGAAGAAGTGCAGATGCAGGGCGTGGCAAGGGTGGGGAACGGGAAGAAGGCAGATGCAGGGCGTGACATGGGCGGGGAACAGGGAAGAAGTGCAGATGCAGGGCGTGGCACGGGTGGGGAACAGGGAAGAAGTGCGGATGCAGGGCGTGACTGGGTGGGGAACAGGGAAGTGCAGATGCAGGGCGTGACATGGGCGGGGAACAGGGAAGAAGTGCGGATGCAGGGCGTGACATGGGCGGGGAACAGGGAAGAAGTGCAGATGCAGGGCGTGACATGGGTGGGGGAACAGGGAAGTGCAGATGCAGGGCGTGACATGGCTGGGGAACAGGGAAGTGCGATGCAGGGCGTGACATGGGTGGGGAACAGGGAAGTATAGGCGGATGCACAGGGCGTGACATGGGCGGGGAACAGTGAAGAAGTATGGATGCAGGGCTGACATGGGTGGGGAACAGGAACAGGGAAGAAGTGCAGATGCAGGGCGTGACATGGGTGGGGAACAGGAAGTGCGATGCAGGGCGTGACATGGCTGGGGAACAGGGAAGTGCGGATGCAGGGCGTGACATGGGTGGGGAACAGGGAAGTGCGGATGCAGGGCGTGACATGGGGGGGAACAGTGAAGAAGTGGATGCAGGGCTGACATGGGTGGGGAACAGGGAAGTGCGGATGCAGGGCGTGACATGGGTGGGAACAGGGAAGTGCGGATGCAGGGCGTGACATGGGGGGGAACAGGGAAGTGCGGATGCAGGGCGTGACATGGGTGGGGAACAGGGAAGAAGTCGGATGCAGGGCGTGACATGGGTGGGGAACAGGGAAGAAGTGCGGATGCAGGGCGTGGCACGGGCGGGGAACAGGGAAGAAGTGCGGATGCAGGGCGTGGCATGGGTGGGGGAACAGGGAAGAAGTGCAGATGCAGGCGTGACATGGGTGGGAACAGGGAAGAAGTGCGAGATGCAGGGCGTGACATGGGTGGGAACAGGGAAGAAGTGCGATGCGGCGTGATGGTGGGTAGTGAATGAAGCGGATGAGGTGTGAAAGCTGTTGCTATTGGTAAGTTCTTGTCGTTGAATGAACGGAATAGTGTGTGAAAGCTGTTGCTATTGGCAAGTTCTTGTCGTTGAATGAACGGAATAGTGTGTGAAAGCTGTTGCTATTGGCAAGTTCTTGTCGTTGAATGAACGGAATAGTGTGTGAAAGCTGTTGCTATTGGCAAGTTCTTGTCGTTGAATGAACGAATAGTGTGTGAAAGCTGTTGCTATTGGCAAGTTCGTTTCGTTGAATGAACGGATTAGTGTGAAAGCTGTTGCTATTGGCAAGTTCTTGTCATTGAATGAACGGAATTAGTGTGTGAAAGCTGTTGCTATTTGCAAGTTCTTGTTGAATGAAAGGAATAGTGTGTGAAAGCTGTTGCTATTGGCAAGTTCTTGTTGAATGAACGGAATAGTGTGTGAAAGCTGTTGCTATTGGCAAGTTCTTGTCGTTGAATGAACGGAATAGTACCGCCTCCCACGGGGGACGTTGTTGGCTCTGTGACGTGGCAATGCTTGTCGTGAGTGAGCGATCAGCAGATGGCTCCGTGACTTGGTGATGCTTGTCATGAGTGGGGAGATCAGTAGATGGCTCTGTGACTTGGCAGTGCCTGTCAGTGGGGAGATCAGTAGATGGCTCTGTGACTTGGCAATGCCTGTCAGTGGGGCAATCAGCAGATGGCTCCGTGACTTGGCAGTGCCTGTCAGTGGGGCGATCAGCAGATGGCTCCGTGACTTGGCAGTGCCTGTCAGTGGGGTGATCAGCAGATGGCTCCGTGACTTGGCAATGCCTGTCAGTGGGGCGATCAGCAGATGGCTCCGTGACTTGGCAATGCCTGTCAGTGGGGCGATCAGCAGATGGCTCCGTGACTTGGCAATACCTGTCAGTGGGGCGATCAGCAGATGGCTCCGCGACTTGGCAATGCCTGTCGTCAGTGGGGTGATCAGCAGATGGCTCCGTGACTTGGCAATGCCTGTCAGTGGGGCGATCAGCAGATGGCTCCGTGACTTGGCAATGCCTGTCAGTGGGGCGATCAGCAGATGGCTCCATGACTTGGCAATGCTTGTCGTCAGTGGGGCGATCAGCAGATGGCTCCGTTACTTGGCAATGTTTGTCGTCAGTGGGGCGATCAGCAAGATGGCTCCGTGACTTGGCAATGCTTGTCGTCAGTGGGGCGATCAGCAGATGGCTCCGTGACTTGGCAATGTTTGTCGTCAGTGGGGCGATCAGCAGATGGCTCCGTGACTTGGCAATGCTTGTCGTCAGTGGGGCGATCAGCAGAT
>CM065724.1:69806286-69831286 GCA_033310375.1 Conus canariensis
CATCATCCTCATCCATCATCATCATCATCATCATCATCATCATCATCATCATCATCGTTACGATTATTGTTGTTATCATTATCGTTATTGCATTAAATATCATCATTATCATTATTATTATTGTTATCATCATTATTATTATTATTACTACTACTACTATTTTCTTTATTATCATTTTCATTATGAACGTCATGATAATGACGATGATTATGATATTCATCATCATCATTGTGATCAGTAGCATTGGTATTAGTAGAGCAGCAGCAGCAGCAACAGTAGCAGTAGTAGTAGCAGTAGTCGTAGTAGTAGTGGTGGAGGTGGTGGTGGTGGTGTATATGCCTGTCTCAATGTCATTATTTTCACTCCTATCATTATTTCTATCAACGTGTTTATTCTTATTGCCATTATTATCATCTTATCACTTTCCCTCGTCATCACTGCTATCAGCATTACGCGGTGGTTTACAGTTAGTCCGTGTGTACGTGGCAGAGGACACAAATCGGATGGGCGGGGCTCTGCTAAGCGGGCACTGTGTCACATGACGAGCAGGTTATGCGCATGCGTCAGCGCATGCGCCGCTGTCCAGCATTCAGAAATTTGTTGTCCATCCCATAGCGTTAGACAGTGTCCAGGGAGTTTTGTCTGCGACCTGTTGTGCTCCTGTTCGCAGCCTGGTGTTCGACAGCTTGTTTTGTCGTATCTCTAAGCTCTGTGCTTGGATTAATCCTGCTTTCCTACATCTTTACTTCAGCAGCACATCTTTGCCGGAGCTTCCTTGTGTCACAACAGGTAAGATTCTTTCCATATTGGTTTCTTTTCCATGCTTCCAATTTAGTCCTGAGATGTTTCATGCAATCATAGAGAAAACAAAGGTCTAACTAGAACTAACACATTCAATGTCAAAGAAGACGAAGAAGCAAAAACAGCGTCAGATGCAGTAAGCCAGCGTATTTTTCAGTCAGTATGAACTGCCTTCGATATTTGAAAAGAAAAACAGGAGTCTGCTGTTGAGAAATGCCTTGGTAGTGGCAATGACGAACTTTTTTTCTTTGAATTTGTCGTTTATTTCTTTCCTCCACCCTTCCATTCATAAACAGTAAACAAGTAGGGTAACTTTTGCTCCCATAAGAAAACCTAACACACAGTAATTTTTTATTCAAGACTGGCACAGCCTTTCACACGTCAATAAAGTCAGACAAATACAACGACGAACAATCTAATAGCGGGGGAAAGAAAAACAAGCGCAGGCCAAAACCTCAACTGTCTTCATAGTAATGACTTGGCAAAGATTTGGACTTAAGTGGGGGAGAGAAGATTGAAGATGGAGAAACTGGGAACATGAAATTAAGAAAATATATTATAGATATGAAAACTCTTCACTAGCTGCATGAGGGAACCATCGTAATCCCTTCCAAAGGCAGATCAATTTGTATTGCCTGCTCCGAGGCCTTTCGTCCGCTGGATCAGAACTAATCAGGGAGACACGGCTTCTATTCATGTCTGTGATTCCTGCCTCCATCCGTCTATTCATATTTTCTGCTACTAATGTTATGTTGCGAGGCGTGACGATGTCAGAATTAGTTTAGGTTAACTGAATGTCTTAAACTGATTATCTGTGCCCCACAAAACCTCTGGTTTTCATGTGGCTTTAAAAGTTTGTTCTTGTTCTTTGTTCGCTCACACTCACACACACACGCACATAAACACAAACACGAGCTCGTTATGTCTGGCACACACACACACACAGAGGAACGCGCGCGCGCACACACACACACACACACACACACGCGCGCGCGCGCGCACGCACGCACGCACGCACACACACACACACACACACACACACACACACACACACACACACAAATACACAGACACTCCAGATCATGCTAAACTTTACTTATTCAGATCCGTGTTCCAACGTTAGTAAAGTGCTATCAACAACAGTGAATGAATGTGAGCACCAACATTACCAGTTTTTTTGTGAGTGAAACTTGATATGCGGGATTATCTTCTTTGATTTTCATCACAGAATGTCCACTACGTGAACCGTTTCCGTCATAGTTGAAATATGTTATTGCTTGACCATATTCCAGTCGCCATGCAATGATTATTGGAAGCCTGGTGACAAACAAGAGGCGAGTGATGAATATTCGCGCAATCTTTGACGACACTTTGTAGGTTGGCCACTTTCTTGTACTGTGTGCCACACATTCTTACGACCGTCTCGGAGCCATTATTTCTAATTGTCCGAACCGGTCATTTTGCATAGATCGCTCGACTTTGGCTCTCTCTCTCTCTCTCCCTCTCTCTCTCTCTCTCTCTCTCTCTCTCTCTCTCTCTCTCTCTCTCTGTCCCCATATGGGAAAAATTCAAAATGTACTCCATGCAGTGTATGTGTATGAGTCAAAGCACTACGCATTTAATCAAATGTGTTTTGTTTCTGAAGGAGGGGACGCGGGGGGGGGGGGGGGGGGGGGGGGGGGCATAGATGAGATGAATGATGATGCTACTTTTTTTTTCAACTTGGAACGAGGGGGAATGAGATGATGGGGTGCTGTCCATAATATCTAAGAACATAGCTATTGCTATTCTACTTTAGCAGGACCTTTCAAAATACGTAAAGCTTTACCAGGTCCACCTGTAAAAACACATCAGCTGCTCTATGACGAAGGAAACTGAATGAAAAATAAGAAATAAAGATAAAAAGAAAACCATCTGGTTCTAAAGAAAACAAAATACCATTTGGCAAACAGGGGGGGGGGGGGGGGGGGGGGGTTTAAAGGACACCATTATCAATTTCTTCTTCTCCCATACTATAGGCCTACATTTTATTATACGCAATAAACCGCGAATTGGGACTGATGTTCCCTGTATATGCAGATTTCCCCTGCATAAGCATGGAGAAGAGAAGGGAGATGGGGGCACACGAGAGAGAGAGAGAAGGGGGGGGGGGATACGAATACCAATACGAACACGAAAATTTATTCAGATTAAGGCCAGAGCCCTATACTGAAGCGGTGATACCTGCAATATACATCATAATTATATATATATTATCATGAAAGAAAATGCACGAAAAAGCAAGTGTATATGCACCATACAATAATATTAATAATATGCTGCACGGAGCCTTTCTCGTGTTTCATGAATGTTCAGAGCAGGATTTAATAAAAGAATGTTTTCATTTCTTGATTCAACCTTCAAATATATGACTTCCCCTTAGCTGACGTCACATTTCAGGCCCTCACAATCCCATGTGACCCTATCCTTGCGCCAGATGGTGTCCTCAAAATAGTCCCATTCCTTTGATTTTCATATGTGTCCTCGGAACCACCTGGCCTGTGCCTTGCTGGCCATATGAAAGAAAATGAGGAGACTCTACTCTCAGACAAAATAGAAATTCTCGAAAGAATCTACTTGCGCCAGTCTACAGTACATACTCGACTCCTCAAGCAAGGCCTTGACGCATTAATACTTGGTGTGCAGCCACTGTCTTGGGGCTTCTGCGCATGTGAGGGAAAATGGCCGACAGTTTTTTTACGTCCTGTAATTGGTGCATGAACTGTAGTGATGTTCTCTGATCGGTACTTAAAACAATCAAAATACTGACTCTTCATCAGTAAGGAGAACTTGAGGAAGAAGTCGTATCGTTAGTTTGAATTTTTGTCTTGGGCCCGTTTCTTCTCTCCCCTCGCCTTTCACATCCCTTGCCACGAGGACAAGCGCGCCACATTGCTACTTCTCCTGTCTGGCTGCCCACCTGAATTTAATGCGCCGAGGACTTCCTTAATCAGTCAATTATTTATAGACTGGTGGCATTAGATTGTATTGAGATTTTTTTCTTTATGGTGTCTGAAAGTTGATTCTCCTCATTTTCCTTCATAATATGGCGATCAAGGTACAAGACAGGTGTTTTTTTTAAGCAGACAGGTTAAAATGAAGTAATGGGACTATTTGAGGACTTCCATGTCCCGCAAAGATAGGATAACGGGAAATGTGACGTCAAATAACGTGAAGGTCATGTATTTGAGGATTTTGAGTGATGTCAAAGGTAAAAAAATAAAAAAAAAAAACACCCAAAACCAGAGAAAAAAAAATGGTGCAGAGTTGTTCTTTCGATCATTAATCAGTTTAATATGAAATACTGACTCAAATTACGGTGGGCCTCAAAAAGCTGACAAGGACTACAATTATAGTTATTTATTGCAAAATCCTACTTGTGGCGTGTGGCCCTTATAAAACTGGCCTGCATGGTAGGCCAGCCCCAGTGCCCTCAGCGTCCAGTGACGTTCCACTCTTCTTGTTCGGCCAATCAGACCGTGGCGGGCTGTCCCATTGAGGCACAGCGCGTGCTGCGCTCTCAGTCAGGCCACGACCACCACAATGGTTCGGCCCCTTTACGACGCTGGATAGCGCTGGTCGGAAAAGTTGCTTCCCTTGCTAAGCGGGGCTCTCCAGTCTGTCTCTCTTATTATCTTGATTCCAACACTATTTCACTTCTCACAATGTGTCTCATTATGATCATCATCCACCCACACTACAGTTGAACCTTTTTTCTCCTCCTTTTTTACGTGACTTTTTTGTTGTTTTTTTTCCCCTGACACATGATACACCTTTTCTCATTGATCATTTCTATCGCTTCTGAACCAGCACGATCATATTTAGTGTGACTCGCCTGAAGTTTCTAATCAATGCGAAGCTAGAAAGGTTTTATATTGAGTTTTGGAAGAAACAAAAGAACGAAAGCACATCCAAGCTCAAATTTTATGCCACAGTTACTACCGAATACAAACAGGCGGCTTATTTGGAGCAACACACTGACACAGATTGCAGACGAGCACTAACTAGATTACGAATAAGTGCCCATGAACTCCAAATTGAGAGGGGCCGTTATACCAACACTGACAGAGAAGACAGATTATGCACGACATGCCACGTCGTTGAGGACGAACTACATTTTCTCGATGACTGCAAATTATTTGACCAACAACGTTATGACCTGATGACAAAGATAATAAAAACTGATTTTCCACCACAGACTAACATGACAAAACCCTCGGAGCTCATGTTATTGGACTGCTTCCAACCTGTACTTGCCCAGTATATTCTGTTGTGTTTTTCTCTTCGGAGACAGAAAATTTAATCAGACTCTGATACACACTGTGCTTTTTCTTTCTGCTACTAATGTTATGTTGCAAGATGTGACAACGCTGGGATTAGTTTAGTTTAGTTGAATGTCTGAACTTGATCATCTGTGCCCCACAAAACCTCTGGTTTTCATATGGCAATAAAATATGTTCTTGTTCTTGTTCTTGTTCTTCTTGTTCATTATTTCACCTACTACAATGAACACCATCCAACAGTGCTGTTTACTTTTCCAACAATACTGTATGCATGATTTTTTCATCCCCCCCCCCCCCCCCCACCTCTGCCTCATGAGTATATGTGGGCGGTGAGATATAGGAACTTCCCCTCCCCCTTTGCCCTCTCCACCCCTCCACCTTTTTTCCCCAACAATGATAGCTTCTCACCCATTAACCACTTCCTTTCCTTTCCAGTCATTGTTAGCATTACCCATACCTCCACGTATAACTACCCACATATAACTACTATCAACACAATCACCACCCACTGAAGCTTTTTTATTTCATCCTTTACCACTAAGCACTACTGTCAATCCACTACAATCACTACCGTCACCAATATCTCATACCATTAAACAATAACTACAAAACAAACTGGCATAGGCACATGCACTCTGTCACTCACATCGGGCCCACACAAAGGTGACGAGAAACCAATAACATTTTTTTTTTTTTTTTTTAATGAGCTTGTATTCAACTTGACTCCGAGCCCCCACCCGTCACTACACATTTATCTGTATCATACAAAAATGTCAGATAATCGCATCCCCTTTCTTCGTTTGCTCTTAATTAACCAGGAAAGACAACATTCGAATATTCTGGTTACACGCCTGTAAACGCAAGAAAGAAAGAAAGGGTAAGAAAACTTGCCAGTGTTCTCCTGGTTGATCAGTCAGTTCTCTCATCAGTCGGTGCAACTAAGATCACTGAAGCTGCCACACTGTTGTGTCCGCCCGATTGACCAAGAGATGTTTAAAGGGGAGACTGCAGTCAATAATCGAACATTCCGATACCTACGTTGCCAAGTCAGTGTCATGTATTCATTGGCCACACGCCAACCAGCTTCAATTCCATTGTTCTAGTTGCAAAGTTAGGTGACTGCCGGCAGGAATTGAAACATATTTTAAGAATAACTCCCAGTGAGTCCGCCAAAAACAAGGACAGACAAGTTACCAGACAAAACACGACGCGCTTCAACCTCCTAGGTCTTCATCAGGCAAGATAAACAACGTTCAGGACAATGAAAACGAAGAACGAGCGATCACTCATCTTCTCATTGTCAGCGCAAGATGGGACGTTGAATGAAAAATCGGTCTTCGTTTTCATTTTGCTGAACGTTGCTTATTTTGCCTAAGGGAGACCTAAGAGGTCCAAACGCGTTGTGTTTTGTCTTGTAACTTATTTTTCCTTGTTCTTGGCGGACCCACTAAGAGTTATTCTAAAAATCCGACTGTTGTTTTTTTCATATTCGATGCAAATAGCTGACTATAACACACACACACACACACACACACACACACACACACACACACACACACACACACAAGCACACACACATGCACACGCACACACACACACACATGCACACACGCTTGCATGCACATTATCATTGCGGCTAGGTCTTACTTGAGAGAATCTGAGGTTTAAATCTGTGTCATGAGTAACAAATGGAGTTTGGATGAAAAACATTAGACTCAAAAGGAAAGGTGTGTATATATAAAATATATTTGGTAATTTCTTCTCATCCAAGTATGCACGAATTCTGAGTCGTCGTAATTCTGCACTACTAATAGAAATATATGATTACTTCCCATAATACCAGAACACTCACCAACATTTTCCTTTCAGTGTGGTAGCATGTCGCTGGTTCACTACAGGTTCAAGAGCAGCCTTGAATGTCAAGATGTCAAGTTTGATGGCCTACGTATCTCTGTTGGTGACGTAAAGAAAGAGATTGTCGCCCAGAAACAGCTGGACTACATAGACAGTGAGCTTGTAATTACAAATGCTCAAACTGGCAAAGGTGTGTGTATATGTATTCATCCCACCCATCCATTTGTGAAAACAAGATGCGTTTTTCATTTGATGTGCTGTATCAATTCCTGTTACGAGGATAAGCATCAGTGCCTAGCTTACCTATGGTGTTGGGTAGGAAGCAGGGGAGAGTGGGAGGTGCTGGTGTGAAAACCCACGACGCATTCAAGAAATGCATACAGGTCTAATCCATTTTTGCTGTCTTACAAATGAGAAGTACAGATTGTGTACTCATCATACACACAGCCATTTACGTCACTGGAATCAGTGATGATTCAGCAGTATTTCTTCAACGGTGTATGTTTAATTTACATCAAGCAATGGCAGCCACATGACCCTATGAACTGCACAGCAAATTGAGATCATTTAACAATGTAACTATTTACAAAAGAATAAAATGTCGCGACTTCTCAGACCAACAGAGCTGATTTGGTCAATTTCAAAGTGAGGTGACTGTGAAACTTAAACAAATTTTAAAATGAATTTAAAGTAACTCCGCTGATTAACATGAACAAACGTTGAATTCAGCGACCATCTGGCGCCCAGTTTGAGAGATGATGAGTGGTTGCTCGTTCTTCGTTTTCATTGTCCTGAATGTTGTTTATCTTGCCTGGAAAAGACCTAAGAGGTCGGAACGCGTCGTGTTTTGTTTTGTAATATTTGTCCAAGAAATACGGCGGAGTTACTTTAAATTCCTTTCAACATTTGATTTGGTCAAGTTTAAAATCACTTCAGTTGCTTATGAGACCAAATCAGTTTGAATGTACAATTTCAGACCCAAGACCACCAAAGACTTATTTGAAAAACCGCAAGATTGTTGTTTCACTTGGACATTCCAGGAAGAAATTAAATGTATGCAGGTATTTTGGGCAATACACGGAAATGATTTGGTCGAGTTTGGGATCGCGAGCTGAGGTCCTAGATCACTATCAACTCGCGGAATGATATGTGACTGTGAATGTGAGAGTAGGGATAGTTGCCAGCCGCTTGTCACGTTCAGTCTTAGAGTTTAATGACTTGGAATGAAGGCACCTCATAGGTTTACACGTGTAATACACTCCACCCGTCCTCTCTTCTCTCTCTCTCTCTCTCTCCTCTCTCTCTCTCTCTCTCATCTGTGTGTGTGTGTGTGTGTGTGTGTGTGTGTGTGTGTGTGTGTGTGCGTTTTTCAGTTATTTCTTCAAACAAAACGTGAAATTGGACCCGTATCAATGATGTTTTCACGTCCATGGTTTTCACAAGTAGTATCACATATGTCCCACCATTGTTATTGTATTGCATGCTATGTAAGTGAAGAAATGCATGTGAACTAAGATATCAATGCTGTTTGATTCCAGTGGCTGTGATTTATTGATCTTGTTTTTAGTGTTGAATTTTCTTTAGAACTGACGATGAAAACGGATCCGTTTATGCAGACGATTTCTCTGTAGTTTGTACACGTTTGGTGAAAATGAAACGAATACGAGGAACTAGAAACAGTACGTTGAACAGTGTTTCCAGCAGTAATTGCATTTGCAGATATACGTGTAGCAGTGGAAAGTGGGGGTGGGGGGGGGGAGGGGTAGCTTCGACCAAAGAGCAACAACTGTAACTTCCATGCACGATGTTGCTTTAGACTGTATTTGCTTCTTCGACAGTGTGCCCAGAAGCTTGGGGGGAAAAACAACTGGGAGCATGAATCTGTGCCGAAGGAATCTGATAAATGGGGGCTGAAAATATTTTGTGTTAGAAAGAACACATTTTTATCATCGCCGCGCGAGATCCGGTTGTTATCACTCAGGAGAAATTTCTGCTGAGTGAAGGCAGTGAAACTGAAGCAAATACCCACCACCACCACCACCACTACCCTACTCCCTACCGCCTTTACAAAAAAATAAATAAATAAATAAAATTAAGACACACTGTCTGAGAAAAAGATATGCTCATTGTTGTTGAAAAGTACACCAAGAGATGTTTTGGAATAAACGGGTCTGTACAGCAGCAATGGAAGTGGCTTTGTCGTGGTGTAACTGGCAGCTTGATTGGAGTGCAATGTTACTGTTGCTCAAATTTCTTTTCAGTCAGTAATGTAATTTATGTAATTTTGTTAGTTTCAAATAAACAAAGAAAATATTTCTTTGTTGTTTGACATCAGGTCTGGTAGTTTAGCTGACCAATGTAGTTAAGTCATGAACAAAAGGCGTTTCTTGGTGTCCGAAACACGTAATAAAATCTTTCACAACCTTTGCTTTCTAGCTTTGATGAGAGAGAGAGAGAGAGAGAGAGAGAGAGAGAGAGAGAGAGAGAGAGAGAGAGAGTTCACACGTCCCTCTGAAGACATCGTATGCAGGGCTTGGTTGGAAATATTCTATGTTCTACAAACAATGATACCCTTAACTGAGATATATTCTGATTGTCTTATTTTTTTTCATATTTCCCTTATTGTCATATTTCCCTATATTTCCCTTGCTGTCTTATTTCCCCATATTTCCCTTACTGTCTTACTTCCCCGTATCCCTGTCTGCTTTTCAAATGACTAATATTCTTTGTTGTTTTTTTCCTCCGTTGTTTTGTGTAGCATACGAGAACAACGAGGATCTGATTCCTCGCAACACGAGTTTGATTGTCATGAGAGTCCTGCAGGCAAAAGTCGTGGTAAGAGACTTTCAATTTTAGTGTTCAGTAATTGTTTCCATTCCAGCGTGGCTCTCTTTCAGCAGCTATGGTTAGTCTGAACATGCTGTTCTTTTTCTCAGCTAACATTAAGCATGTAAAATCATCGATAAAGCTGGTAGGTGGGTTTTACAAATATATCCGTTACCAGCCTGTTTTTAAACTGTTTGTTTGTTTGTTTGTTTTGTTATCATAGCTTATCATCTGAGAAACATTAGATGATGTGTAAACCAGATTTGTGAAATATTGAAATTCTGCTGGTTTAAAGTCGATTTTACGTGAGTTTAATGTTTAATTAAAGATGGTATTTTCGAGGTACATAAGCTACTTGAGAAATTTCTTAAAAACCAATCCAAGAACCTTTTCTAAGGGCATGAATCCCTTTAAGTTAACAATCATTTTTTTTTACCCCCGGTCTGAATCGTTTGCTTTAAATGCAGCATTGACATTTTTTAATTGTTTGCAACTGGGCTGTTTTTCCCACACAATTTCGACGAATTTTCACATGTATTTGGGGAGGAAGCGACGAGTACGACGAATCATTTCTTTAAAAAAAAATAATAAAAGCAAATTTCAGAGGCAAAGTCCTTTAGCGGTGCTTGCAATCGTGGATTTAGCATGGTGGTGTCTGGGTTGAATTCACAAGCGCAATTACCGCTCAGGTATTTAGTCTCACGAATTTGTAAGAACGATAGACTAGTGGAGACCACAGGCCCTGAAATGTACATTAAAAAAAAAAACCAAACAAACTGACAAGAGCCCATATGTTTGTGCCAAAAGGTGCTGATGAATTAGGCTTCAAAGTAATTTGTGTCGGCGGAACCTTTTTTCTACTGCCGAGGCTATAGGATCAGGCCTCCCTCTCCCCTCTGTTGCATCAAAACAGACAAAAACATACATTTTCCTGCCCTCTCCTGCTTTAAAAAAAAGGGAAGATGCACCCCCCCTCCCTCCCCCTTCTCCCCTAACAAAAAATGGAAACGTGCACACATCGTGTGCAGAAAATACGTTGATTTTGTTGAAAAGTATATCGGTAGCAATTTTAGGGTGAGCAGGTATGTAGACACAAATGTACAGAATTTTCAGTACAGATTGATTAGAGCAGTAACAGCAATTAGCGTTTTTGTTCTTCTATCTTTTTTCACTTTAGAGTTGAAAGAACACCGCAAAGATGTTTTTGTCAGAACCACTTGTCAGTGAAAGGATCAAGGTTTTGACTTGGATAACACTTTGTACACACACACACACACACACACACACACACAACACACACACACACACAACACACATTATACTATAGTATGATTAATATATTTCCATTACAAGTTATGTGTGGTCTGCATTATGACAAACTAGTATATTATAATGAAGTGAGCAGTCGAGTTATATATTGAAAACAAAACTGCAGTGCAAGATGAAACTGACACACATTTATTTATTTCCAGATAGGTTTTCATGTACTGTTTCAATTCATAGTTTTAGTTGTCTGGTTGGTGTTGGTTTTTACATAATAAAACTCTTTAAATACCAAATGGAGTATCTTTAAAATGCGACTTGCCTATCATTGTGCGTGAGGTAGTTACATTTAAAGATGCTTTTTGCTTTTTCATTCCGTGGTTGAGATCACTTTTGTTCGGCGGTTAAAGTAAGATGAAAAGTTCTAGAACTGGTCAACATAGTGCCACAAGAGTTTATAAGTGGAATTTGTCATTGTGCTTTGGGATCTTATGATATAGGCATGTAAGTTTTAGCCTATGAAAATAATTTTTGGTGTGTGTGTTGTGTGTGTGTGTGTGTGTGTGTGTGTGTGTGTGTGTGTGCGTTTCAGGGAGCTTTTCAAGCTAGAAGCTGCCAAGATAGCAGTACGTGTTGAAAGCTGGTCTTTGTATCTTTTGGTAACATGTTTATTAATGTGAAAAATGAGTGCGAGCAATGGTGCATATTTTCTAAAAGTGAAAGCAGTGTGATATAATAACCGAATCAGAATAGTTTTGTCGCTTCTGATGTAGTTTTGCCAGAAATCTCGGCTCTGAGCAAGAACATGAATGGTGTGTGTATAGTTATGGTAGGTCTCTGCTTGATATACTAATGGTGGAATGACGGTGGTTTTACTTTTTTTTTTTAATTCCATGCGGCTTTTGACTCTTCTGAGGCGAGAAGGTATGGTTGTTCGTTTGACATCTCAGAGTATTCTGTGTGGACGTACGGTTTTTATTTTCATATCTTGGAATTATTCCAGAAATTGAATTACTGCAACCCCCCCCCCCCCCAACACACACACACACACACACACACACACACACACACACACACACACACACACACACACACAATGCTCCTGTTCGAAATGATTAAATCATAATTTTTTTTTTGTGAGGCTAGTGTCTGGGTAAAACTGTCTGCCGGGAAATACTCGCGCGCGCACACACACAACCACACACACACACACACACACACACACACACACACACACACACACACACACCCGCTCAAGTAAATAAAGAACACGGACAGTCAAAAAGAAACACCCATTTCTGTACCTTGATTGCCCCACTGGTTGGGAAACTGACATACAGCTGCTGCACTGTGTTTGACAGGAATCCGACCTGGCCAGTGCCAAGGCCTCAGAAAGACACAGGGTGATAGCGGCTGGGACACAGTCCCAAAAAGCTTGTGAGTCCTCCAGGTAAGTTACCTCCCCAGTATCCTGTAAGCGGTCTGAAAAGAATGTCTTAACGGGATGCGGACGTGAAAGAAAATCGTCTCTCTCTCTCTCTCTCTCTCTTTTTTTGAAACAAATAAGCTCCTTGAGGATAGCAATGTGTCACACTAGATTAATGTAATGTAGTAGTAACCGTCGAATGTATACAATAAGCGCTTTTTGTTATTCGTATATCTCAGAACAGTTTGAATCAGACAAGCATATAAAGAGGGTGAAAAGGAACACCCTCCGTTTCTCCCTCAGCAGGAAAGGACGGAGCCAGAAGAGCTCCAGATACCTGTGGAGCTTAAATGTCTGCTCTGTAATGACTTGATGATGGATGCTGCAATTGTTTCTTGCTGTGGAAACAGCTACTGTGATAAATGTACGTATTTTTGTGTTATACATGTTTGACAGTGTATTTTGAAGATTCTTAGTCACAGAAGCAATGTGTTCCCATCCTTGACATGGGGTCTTCGTTTTAATTTCATCAACATTTTTTCCTCTCCCCCTCTCTCCAACTTTTCTCCGTAACCAGTGCTGATGTAAGTTCACCTTCAGATTGGCGATTTCTGTCAGAAGTGAAACTGGCATTGCCATGTCACTGCTTTCAGGATCCCTTCTTATTCTGTATCTCTTCAGACAAAACAGCAGTAATCAGTTTGAAGGAATAATACAATACTAGTATCTTGATTTTCATGGCTCTATGGGATTATGCATAGGATTGTCATCTATTTTTTCCAGGCATCCGTGATGCTCTCTTAAAAACGGAAGATCACAAGTGTCCCAGCTGTGGCGAGTGTGTGTGAGCAAATCATTGGCAACGTATCCCTCCGCCTGGCTGTGACTGCCTTCACAAACGCTGTTGGGTATTGCAACAAACGCCATGGATCAACAGAGGGAAAAGCTGTGTCTTGACAGCAGGAGCACGCTCCGCCGCAGTCACCTCAGTTGATACCTAGTCGGATCTCTCCTCAGTCAGGACGTCAGCTACTGGCAGGTCCAGATGTTGCAGCTCCGACATCACCCACCAGTGCCAGTCACCCTGCCCTCTCATGGAGCAGCCTGGTTGCCGTTGTCAACATACCTACCTCCAGTCAGTCTGGCAGCACCCACCATTCCTCCCCCAGGCTTTGGGTATCCCATGCCTATGCCAGGTAGGCCAGGATTCAACGGCTTTTGTATTGCTTGGATAGTCTGTGCGACTTCTGCACATGTCTGACGTTTTTTCTCTTCAGTTGTGTGTGTGTGTGTGTGTGTGTGTGTGTGTGTGTGTGTGTGTGTAGATAGATAGAGAGAGAGAGAGAGAGAGAGAGAGAGAGAGAGACCTGGCTACGTTTTGGTCCTAGAAAACTACACATGTTTTGCCAAATTACGAAGCTATGTATTCTGGAATGCAACTAAGTAATTTAGATTTGGCTCACTACGTAATTTTCTAACTGATTAACAGAAAACAAACGAGAAAGCTGCGCTAGTGAAGCGAGGGACGAAGTCCGCACTACCTTAGCCTATCGAATGCAAGCTGAGATTGCGTTCAGAAAAAACACCCACACGCGCGGGCTGCTACTCTCTTGCTGTGATAGTCTTAACTTAATCCAAGCGGGCAGATGGCAAACTGTGACAATAATACTGAACGCAGCCGACTTCACACTACCAAAACGGCGAACACTGAACTCACAAAACGGATACACTTGTCCGATGATACAATTCTGGATTCAGAAGATTCCAATACAGCAAAAAACATTGCCCAAAAGGCCAAGACTGCATCACAGACGTTTCTGCCATGCAATCTGGAACAGTTTCCATTCCTCATAGCATCAAGAAAAGGAAAACATTTCGCGCAGTGTACTCTATGTAAACACGATTTTTCTGTCCGGAGCAGTAACGTTTTTGACTGCAAGTGCATCTCAGAGTGCGTCAATAAACAGTTAGCTGAGGGAGATGGAACGCAAAGCAAAATTGAGTACGTTTGTGACAACCAGCAAGAGCACTGATGAAGATGAAACAAAAACAACTTTGAGCGCTCAGGTGCGAGAGCAGAAGCAATGGTTTGCCAGACAATTGCTGATTCACATTTGCCCATCGCAACATCGGACACCTTGACAACAGCCATGCAATCTGTTTCCTGACTCCAAAATTGCCCAAAGACTCCAGGCTACAGCAATCATTATGTAGATAGTAACTCAAACCTCCAGTAATCTCCAAAACAGAATAAAGTCAGGGCCATACATAGTCTCTCTCTGTTACTACTACACCCACACTAACACCTCCCCCCCCCCCCCACCACACACAGATGGGTGCGCACCTGAAAAAAAAAACGCACGCACGCACGCACGCACGCACGCACACACACACCACACACACAAGCACACACACACACACACACACACACACACACACAAACAACATTACAGAACGCTATCTATGTCGCTCAGTGGCATTCACACACTGTTTCATGCATAAACACGTGTCACACAACACACACAACACACCACACCACACACACACACACACATACACACACACACGCGCGCGCGCGCGCGCGCGCACGCACGCACGCACCACGCCACACACACCACACACACAACACACCACAATAAGCAAGCAAAACCATAGCCAATGTGAAATGTTAATATGAAAAACAATTGCGTGCAAACATCATTTGCTGTAAAACTGGTCATTGGCCTAAATCTACTCATTTAGAGTTTAGGGGTGGGCAGTTGCTCCGTGGTGTGTGTGTGTGTGTGTGTGTGTGTAGTTGTGTAGTGTGACACGCGTTCATGCATGAATATGCTGTTGTTATGACTAATAAGTACTGTTCAGCATTAAGTGGGTTTTGGTACATGCAAAATGAACAATTTGTTTTTTAGTAACACACACGTAGCCCCCAGATCTGTGACTGATTCTGATTTTTTGTCGATATGAAGTCATGTTGATAACCATGAACAACTGAAACGAAGAAGTGTATTTCTGTGTTTAGGATATCCTCCCCAAGCTGATGCAGGCCATGGACCGTCAGTCGCTCATGCCTCGGCTCCGGTTCGTCCACTGTGAGTTTTTCTCTCCCTCGCTCTCCGTGTCACCACGTCTTTTTACCTCTGTCTCTCTTTCTTTCGGTCTCTCCCACTCGCCTTCGTGAATTTGGCATTGCTTCCATGACTTTTTTTCCATAACCCAGTGACAGAGTTTGGGCTCCTTGAACCATGGTTAAGTTAAACTGCAATAATTCATCGCAAATCTTTGTGAAACGATTATTCAAAGGAAACTTGTGCCAAGATGATCATGAGAATTGGAATAGGAACACCATTTTGCTCGTACTTGTGAAAAGTGGTCTGGATCTTCTCTGAAGTGCCATACTATCCAGCCAAAACTATTCCGAAACTGAAGATGTTGAATAGAAAAAGACATTGAATTTTTTTTCGTATTTTCTTTTTTGTTTTGTTTTTGTTTTTTGTTGTTGCAACGATGTGTCCATATTTCTTCATAAATTTATTGCCATGTGTTCTGTCAACACGATGGACAACTAGACATGCAGCACAAATTGTTCATGTGCGACAGATTTACATGTACTCGTAAAGTGACCAGATTAGCATATTCCTTTTTTTTTCCTCGTAATGACAAAACAAAAATCTTTCAGTGGCCATCGTGGTCAAGTAAACAAAATTAGCCTATGTTTGTAACTACCGCTTGCATCTGTCAGTTCATGTTATGACTGAGCTCGGCTTTTGTGTCGGTGACTAATACCCCCATCACTCCCACCCTCTCCTTCCTGCCACCCCTCACCTCCCCTTTCTCCCTCCCGATCCTTCCTTGCGCCCCCCCCCCCACACACCTCCAGCCCACTCCCCTACCTCTCCCCCAATCTCTTCGCTCTTTATCTTCAGAGACTAGTAAGCACTTACAAAGAAAATGTTTGTTGTCCAACAGGAAGAGAGATGTGTTTGACGACTTTACCAGAGACATGTTGGAAAGAAAACCTTCAGATAAACGTCGGATCGGCAGATCTCGCTCAAGATCAAGACAACGCTGTCGTCAATCGACTTAAAACAGGAGAAGGGACTCCTTCAGTCCTCGAAGAGAACGAGGCAGGCGACAACACCATGACAGAGAAGAAAGCCGTAGGCATGTCCGACACCGAGGTGAGCGAAGACATCGATGAGAATCCCATAGAGAGCGAGACCATCACAGAGATGAACGTTACTAGGGACGTGAGACACAACACAGGGAGCATCATCATGGCAAGGACCGTGAAGAGGAGAAAATAATTGACTATTCAAATTCAATGCGTGTATATTTTGAGTCAAGTCAGAAGATGCTATATTTTCTTCTTCTGCTACTGTTTCAGTAGCCTTTTTTTTTTTTTTTAACCAGACAGCACTTGAAAAATAGAGTACATACTTTGTTGCAAGCCACATACACACGGAGTGCTTATATCAGGATATTAAAAGGCATCGGCAACAGGCAATACTGGCTCCATTGCCTGCGAAGTGCATGTTGAGAATATTTTTTTTATGTATTATTCTGAAAACATAATGGATAACGAATCGAGGGGATAAATCAAAGCCTTTTTCACTTCGTGTAGTGTGTCCAAAGACATGATCGATGCTAGAGTTGTTTTATCGACTTCTCTGACCTTGAAAGTGAAAAAGAGGGATGATTTATGAGGAGACAGTTTTTTAAAGCAGCATGCATTTTATCTACGGTTTTGAAAGTCACGATGTGAAAATACATTTGTAAGTCTGTGAAAGTGATAATGAGATAGTGAATCAGAGCCAAGTAATATGATGAAATGATGGAGGGAGAAAGGGTTAGAGAGGAGGGAAAGGAAGTGGGGTGGTGTTAATGATTTTGCTGTTATATATACTATATACAGTTTTTTCTGTCTTCTGTTTTATTTCTGATAGGTAGTTATACTTCTATTTCTTAATGAGATAATATTAAATAACGCTCCATCGCGCAAAGGATTTTCAACTATTTTTTTTTACATCATGACATTGTTAATCATATGATAGAAACATATCGTGACTCATTAAGGAGACACAGTTGATTGTGGCTGTACTCTTGGCGTCAAATAGAGACATACCACAGTCCATTATTCTGTGGTGTTACCACCACCAAGGGTTCAAAAAAGAATCCAACAGCACCCCCAAAGCAGCCAACGAGGGGTAGAAATGAAATAAAACGAAAGTGTGGCAAGGAAAAAAGTTGCTGAAAAACTTAAATCATTACGCAAACAGTATAAAATGTAGAGGACAATCTTGGAGCCTATGCTTGAGGATCCATTCAAGGATGCAAGGGAGATCAAAAGAACTGGAACAGTCTGAGTAGTCATCTCTGCTATTCAATAACCCAAGCATTGTCAGCAACTAAGAATTGTGCAGAACAACCTTTACTTGGATCTCCTAAGATTGACCAAACAATATAATGCTGAACAATTAAGTAGTGTGGGAAAACAAGTTCAGGCTAACAATATATATATATATATGTATGTGTGTGTGTGTGTATGTGTGTGTGTGTGTGTGTGTGTGTGTGTGTGTGTGTGTGTAATTTCTATGTGTCAAACTCTATGACAAAAAGAAAGACAATCTAAACAAGCAAACAAACAAAAACGAGACCCACAGGTCTCCAGTTTACGTTGCTATCTATCCCCTGCAGATGCGACCTCTATTTTCATACTGTCTCTACTGCTTTGTCTGATGTCTCACCCACTAGTCGCATTGACATTTAAAGTGCACACCCACCAACAATAACACGATGTAACACGTAACACAGTCACTCAAGGCAGTAATCACCACCGCTCACTCATGTTCACACACGATTACTGTCTGTTTTGTTGTATTCTCGTAGCAAAATCAAACTGAACATAATAAGAAAACATCTTACGTGATTCCAAGTAAACACACAAATTGGCAAGTTCGTTAATTAAACGAATGTGATTTGTTTTCTTCTTCTTTCATTGACAGTATGAAGCTGTCTTTCAAAGGGCAGCTACCCTGGGTTTTGAACAACGGCTTCTTATTGAAGGCCACTTCAACACAGTAATTATCTTAAGAGGGCTACGATAACAACATTCACACGCGTTCAACCAGCCTGACAATAGAACCAACCCAGTGACCCACGGCAATACCATCTGAACGAGTCCAAGACTCCTGCTCTTCACTGACTGTTTACAAAAGAACCTCAGCTGACTGAGTATTTAGCGCTCACTTGGTGCACCGAGGTCCTAGTGGTTACGTTCCTCTCCCCTTTCGCTGTCGGGCAGGTCCGAACTCCTTACTACCTTAGGTGCCATCTGTCACCTGACCGCTTCGTCCTCCTTGACACGGTTCGACCGTGTGCGATGGGTAAGGCACACTTGTTAATGGTTCTATTACCTATTTGTATACTACGTACAACGTCCCTTTTGCCTCTAAGCGTTTAATGCCTTTTGTGAGAGGTTTCACGCACTTGACAATGTGTGGAACCTGATGAGAACATCACACTGATACCACCAGAACGACAACACGATTCTTTGCGGTTTTTTCTTTTCATTGGTTTACATCGGTTACGGACCAGGCAGACGTTTAATGGACAATGATTATGGCTATATTCACATGTGCGTGTGTGTGTGTGTGTGTGTGTGTGCATGCGTGCGTGCGTGCGTGCGTGCGTGTGTGTGTGTGTGTGTGTGTGCGTGTGTGTGTGTGTGTGCGTGTGTGTGTTCCACATTTTTTTATGGGGAAAATGAACAGATTACTATATCCTTTCTAGGAAAATGAATCGATTACGCGTTCTTTCTTTAAACACACGAGGACTGAAAAACAGATTGAAAAGAACTGCAATGTTTTCATTGTTCAAACAACAGAAGATTGACATAGTTTGTCTTCAGGAAACACATATAACTGAAAGCGAAGCAAACTACTGGGAGAAACAATGGGGAGGGAAATTATTCTATCATAGTGGGACAGCTCATAGGAAAGGGCAAGTAATATTAATATCTAAACATTTCCAAGGAAATGTTGAACTTCAAAACTGCAGCGATAGAATAGTTGCTATCTCAATTAAGACGGAGAATAGGGAAGTCACACTGGTTAACGTGTATGCTCCTAATGAAACGCAGGAAAAAATAGACTTTTCAGAAATTTACAAGACATATTATTAAATTGCAAATCGAAAAACTTACTGTGCATGGGAGACTTCAACACTGTTATGTGTAATAGTTTGGACATAATATCCGGTGAACCACACTGTGAAAAAGAAGTTACAAAATTAAACAAAATGGTTACAAACACTGGTTTGACAGATCTTTGGAGAGTGTTTCATGAGGAAGAAAAGGAGTATACTTGGTGCAGGCAAAATCCGTTTATTGCACGGAGGCTTGATTTTTGCTTTGCCAGCCAAGAACTGGCTGATAAGTGTGTTTCATGTGACATTATGTCTGTCGCCAATACGGATCATAGAGCAATAATTACTGAAATAAATGAAAATGAATTCGTCAGAGGGCCTGGCTACTGGCGTTTTAATAACAGTTATCTGAAAGATGCCGTTTTCGTTGGCAGAATGAATGTTGTATTAAAAAAATGGATAGGTGAAAGTAAAGAAATGTTTGAGAAAACAGGGGATCAATGGGACTGGTGTAAATCAAAGATAAAACATTTTTGTTTAGAGTATGGCAAATTTAGAGCACAACACAAACGGAATGAACTTTTAGATTTGAAAAGTAAACTCCAGAAGATGGATCAACTATGTGCAAATGATCCAGATAATGAACAAAACCAAAAAGAAGTTATGGAAATAAAGAAAAAACTTGAAATATTATCACTTGAAAAAGCTAGGGGAGCCCAAACAAGGGCAAGAACAAAGTGGGTAGAAGAAGGAGAAAAAAAACAACAAAATATTTCTTAGGTTGGAAAAGGTTCGTGGTAACCAAAATGCAATGACACAAGTGCAAAAGGATAATGGTGAAATAATTACAAATCAGTCGGAAGTCTTGAAAGAAATTAAAGATTTCTACTCAGCGTTATATTCTAAATTGCCAGAGGAAGAGGGGAATATGAAAGGAAAATTGAAAGATTTTATTCAAAATGAACCATTTACAAAATTAGAAGAAGAGTCTTTCACATGTGAAGGTCTAATGAGTGTACAAGAGACAAGTCTAGCTTTAAAGCATATACAAAACGGATCAGCACCAGGTAGTGATGGTCTTACAACTGAATTTATGAAGTTTTTCTGGATAACTATAAGCGATGTTGTAACTGAATCATTCAATGAATCTTTCAGAGAGGGTGAAATGTCATACAGTCAGAAACAAGGCATTATTATACTTCTTCACAAGAGCCTTGACCTTCCAAGAGACAAAGTAAATAATTGGAGACCAATTACACTAACTAATACAGATTATAAAATACTAGCAAAGGCATTGGCGTTGAGACTGAATAAAGTTATTGATAAATTAATTAGCCATGATCAAGTAGGTTATCTGAAGGGACGAAATATTTCGACAGTAATACGAACTATAGATGATGTCATCAACTATCTAAAGGTAACGAAAAAGTGCGGATATCTATTAGCACTAGATTATCAAAAAGCGTTTGACTCTGTTTATAAAGAATTCATGTTGCAAACTTTCGATATATTTGGGTTTGGGAACCAGTTCAAAAGATGGGTAAGTGTGATTACAACGAACACCGTCAGCAGCATAAATCATGGTGGCTGGATATCGGAATCTTTCCCTGTGAAGTGTGGCATCAGGCAGGGCTGTCCTTTTTCACCTCTGGCTTTCATTTTAGGTGTTGAATTACTCGCAATAAAGATTCGGAACAGTAATATATCAGGAATTGATCTTCCCACTTTCAATAATGAATTGGTAAAGCTTAAAATAAAACAGCTAGCAGACGACACAACTTTGTTTCTAAATAACAGAGATGACATGATAAAAGCACATGACATAATAAATGATTTCTCTGTTTTTTCTGGTCTCAAATTAAATGTGCAAAAAACAAAAGCAATGAGATTAGGGATGCAGAGGTATGAATACAATATGCCATTTATGTTAACTGAACAAATTAAAATACTAGGGATTTACTTTAAAAATAACCAAGCAGCAATAAACATAGAAGAAAATTGGTTAAAACGAATTGTAACAATGAATAAATTGATTAGAACATGGAGTAAGAGAGATTTAGGAATTTATGGGAAAATAGTTATAATAAAGTGTTTTTTGTTGAGTCAGTTTGTGTTTGTAATGCAGTCAATAGGTCTGCCAAAGCACGTTTTGACCACAGTTAACAGAACCCTATATACATTCTTATGGCAGAAGAAGAATTCAAACAAAAAAGCGTTTGAAAAGATAAAAAGAAAAATAATGGAAGCAGATATTAGTCAAGGAGGAGTCAAGATGGTAAACCTTTTTAAGATGCAAGATAGTTTCTATCTACAGTGGGTAGGAAGATTATTTACAGCCACAAACGATAACTGGAGCTATATCCCCAAATGGCATTTGGATAAACTAACAAGTAACATGGGTGCCTTTGATATAAACTGTACATCGAGAATGCTGTCCCCCCATTGTCAGATCAATAACCCATTTTGGCAAGAAGTTCCACACACACATTTAGATAACAAAACAATAACCAAACAAACTGATCTATCACGACAAAACTTTCACAAACAGCTGCTGTGGAACAGTTCGCTTATAAAATATAAATGTCGCACTCTATTCTTTCCTTCCTGGAAAAGAATAGGAATTGAAAGAGTAAAGGATATTATTAAAGAAAATGAAAATAGAATGCTGAGTTCCGAAGAAATTCTGGAAAAAGTAGTACAAAACAGAGGAAATGTTCTTTTTGAATATAATGCTTTAATGAACTCAATACCTGCATCCTGGAAAAACTGGATTCGTGAAAATCCTTGCCAAGAAGGGATACAGAATTACTTTGATTACAGGGTTTACTGTGTAAAGCCAAAACATATCAGGAAAATATTAACCGATAAAGGAAATACAACTGAAGACTTAAAGACGTGTGCTCATGGGTTTTGGCTTAGAAATCTGAACTTTGAAATAGACAAGGATTCATGGCTAATGGCACATGCTGCTACGAAAGAAACCAGATTAAGAGAGCTGCAGTGGAAAATTGTTCATAATATATACCCAACAAATATTTTGTTACATAAATTAAAATGAAATTGGCAGAGGATAGTAACTGTTCCGTTTGCAGAACTGAAGTAGATTACATAGAGCACTTCTTTTACAAATGTCCCCCTGTGAAAGCATTTTGGAAGAAAATGGAAAGTTATGTTCATGGTCAGACAGGTATCCGCATAAATTTAGATCTTTTTGACATTCTGTTTGGAGTCAAGATAACTACCTGTGGAAACGATATCAATAATCAAAATAATAAACCACATGATCTTAATCGGGAAAATGTGTGTTAGTATACAAAAGAAAACAAACGCAAATACACCATTACATATACTATTTGAACAACACGTGCAGTTTAGAGTATTGAAAACCAGATGACATCTTCGACATAACTAGAAGTCGGTACAAATATATTATATTAGACGGATATTAAATATTTAAAAACTGTAGACACAAAAAAATACTTTATGAAATTAAAATGAAATTGGACAGAAGCACAGGCGCGCGCACGCAGGCGCGTGCGCGCGCGCGCACACACACACACACACACACACACACACACACACACACGCACGCGCACACGCACCCACACACACACACACACACACACACACACACACACACACACACACACACACTGACCAATCAAGGGACATAATTATAGGCATGAGCGTATTTTACGCGACACTGGGAAAAACAAACAGACAAACAAAAGCCTTAATATTTGAATGCCAAATGAAATATCGCACCTCATGATCCCAATAACTTGCCCAAAGTAGCACCATGTTCTCTGTCTGTCTGTCTGTCTGTCCCTCTCTCTGCCTGCTTGTATGTATGTATGTATGTATCTTTCTCTCTCTCAGTTGCTCAGTCGCAAACCGTAAATGCCGAACACACACGTAGGCGCATATACATTTACAATATTTGATACCATTGGTGTGCTATTTATTCCTTGTGATAACTGCCTGTTTTTGCTTAAAGAATTAATTGTAACAAAACGATCATTCCAAACGCCAGTCCTTGTATAACCCAAGATTATTATCCCAAGTACTAAGCTCGTCAAAGAAGGGAAGGGAGGGGAGAGATGTGGGATTGGGGAGGGGGAGACCGGAGATTTAGGGAAGGGAAGGAGGGTGGGATCGACAGTGGGGAAGAGGGGGAAGTGGAAAACAAACAAACAAACAAACAAAAAGCAAACAAACACCCAACCTCTCATGCCTATTGTCACGCTTCTTGGCTTTCCTCATGCCTTCCTTGTTGACCCTTTCGTTTCGCTGCAAGGCTGGCCTCTTCGGGGAATAGCCAACTGGTGGGACGATTTGAAACAAACTCTACATACAACTCTATGATGCCGCCTCTGTCCGTCTGTCTGTCTGTCTGTCTGTCTGTCTGTCTCTCTCTCTCTCTCTCTCTCTCTCTCTCTCTCTCTCTCTCTCTCTCTTTGGGAAAATCTGAGGAAAAAAAAGAAAAAAAGAAAGAAAATGATTAAGTATTAAGTCCTTTGTTTCATTTATGTTGTTCTCTTTGTATAAGCAGCGCATGATCAGTGTGAGAGTGCCAGTACACCACACATTAGAACATTAATAAACCCAGACATTTTGTATCAAACACCAAAACACTAAAATCAGCAAGACTATGTCCATTTGTAAGAGCACATACAGACCACGCATGGTGTGAAAGGGACTGCTTGGAGAAAAAAAAAGGAAAAGAAAAAAAAAAGGAAAAAAAAAAAAACTGGTAGTGGAAATTACTTTTTTTTTTTTTTTTTTTTTGCTTTTTGGTTTTTTTGGCAGATGACGAGAGGACAGTGTGAAGCACCAAAAAATGAAGAGGTGGATTTCGGCCTTAGGGAAAAAAAAAAGAAAAAAAAATCACCGCCTTAGGTGCTCCATTGATCCGATAACTGATGCCACGAAAAAAAAAAAAAAAAAAAAAAGACAACACGATAACTTTGACTGTGAAACAGCATTTATTTAATGACATTTCAAATAAGGCAAGAAACAGTGGCCAGTAGCAAACGGGTAGGGTAGCTCTCACTCCAATGATGAAATTATTGCACGCCCATAACTCCAAACGAGTACTGATTATAATACCAAATCTGCGAGCAGAAAAGCCGACACAGAACACAACGAACAAACTAGGAGATCCCCTTCACCCCACCACACGCCCTCTCCCAATATGTTTTTCCAAGCTTGCCTATACGTACTGTATCTGACACACGTACAAAACGACTACTGGATATGTAGATGAATACAATGTAATAAAAATTTAGAAAGAGAGGGTGTTAGTTACCGCCAATGACATTGACAAACAAAGCACATGACAAGACACGATGCATTTCAACCACTT
>CM065724.1:69833786-69841286 GCA_033310375.1 Conus canariensis
CCATCCTCCCCCCTTCAAAAGCATGGGGGAGTCGTATCAGTGATAACACAGATGAGGAAGGTGGGTAGGGTGGATGGTGGTGGTGGGGGTGGCATGTGGGGGGGAAGGAGGAGGTGCACAATGACAGAGAATGTTCTTGATGTTGGCTGTTTGTTTTGGCTCTGATGCCAAAGAGACGCAAACGTAAAACAAATGTTAAATTCTCTTTGGCTCACAGAAAGAAAGAAAGAAAGAAACTAAGTAGGCCTAACATATTTTACTTGAATATATACATTTACATGTAGTCAAAATTCTCTTCGACCAACTGAATACTAACTAAACTAACTCTTCAAACTGACAACAAACCACAGAGGGAGGGGACATTGTAGAGAGGCATGGAGAAAAGGGAGGGGGATAGGAGAGAGGGGTGAAGATGTGAAGGGTGGAAATCAGAGTGTGGGAAGTAGAGGGATGGTGGTGAAAAGAGTTGGGGTGGGTGTGGGAGGGGGGAAGATAACAATGCACACTGTCACGTTTTACAACCACTTAGTCCTACCAACCTTGCGGCGGTCAATACTCCAGTGAATGAGTAGTTTAGGGTGTTTTATCTCCAAAGGGTGATTGTGACTGGACTCCCTGTCACTTCTCTCATTGTACAGGTGAGGTCTCTTAGCTAATGACTTTCCATTCATGTGCCCGTCGGCTCCCTCTTAAGAGACGTGAGGGATAGAGGACCCACCTGGGGCTCGTAAGCGGGTTGACATTTGTCTGCCGTTCTATCTGTACTATTTGCACTCCCGTGCTCAGTGTTGACTTGAAGGTGCCGTCGCCTCCCTTATGAACCAGTGGTCAGCTTTAACCGGGGAGGGGAGAGGGGGGGGGGGGAGCGGATAGAAGGGAGAAGGGGGGGGGGGGCGTTGGACCATCTGTTGATGACTTGTCTCTAACACTTACGGCCCTGGCGCCAAAGGGCATGGATCTGACAGGTTGTTGTGGAGGCTTCTTGTCATTAACCAAGTGTGTTGATAGTTCAAGGTATGAGGAACAAGAACAGCTGTTACAGACACTTAGGCTCACACCAACCGTTCGGGGCTGATCACCTAGAGAATGAATGCCTCAGAGGGAAAGGGGTGGGGGTGTGGGGTGGGGGATGGGAGGAGAGGGGAGGAGGAGTAGAGGAGGAGGTGGGTGGTGTGGGGTGGTGCACTTTCTATGAGGTCTCTGAATGTTAATTTTGTGCTGGTGTTTGCTTTCCTTGAGACAAATGTACCTCAGACTTGACAAAAAAAAATCACCCAAACAAACAGAAAAGAAACAAAGAAAAAAAAACAAACAAAACCATAAGAAAGCGAAGCAGGGCCAATGGACGCCAAGGCACAGCAATGAAAACTTACGTAAGGATTTTTTCTTCCAAATCAGCTTGACTCTACGTCTTCTACAATGGATTGCTGTCATGAACCAGTTTTCCTCTCTATATCTTTCTGAAGCATAGGTCTGATTGTAACATGTTCATTTTTATGCGTGTTATTGATAAAACAAACAAAAAAAAAGGAAAAATCTGCATAAATGCTATAAAACATAATCACTCCACCCCCCCCCCCCCCCCCACACACACACACACTACAAATCGCACACATTGTACAACTAGTGCATCACTCGAAATACGTACATGAACAATAAAAACATTTTCAAAATATCCAGTCCAAAATGTTCATTCCTGAGCAGACCAAACTACTCTCTCTCTCTCTCTCTCTCTCTCCTCTCTCTCTCTCTCTCTCTTCTCTCTCTTGTGTGTGTGTGTGTGTGTGTGTGTGTGTGTGTGCATTGGGGTGTGGGAGTTGTGTGTGTAGTTGGGTGTGGTGTGTGTGTGTGTGTGTGTGTGTGTGTGTGTGTGTGTGCATTTCAGTGTGAATGTATGTATGTGAACATGCTTGTATGTGCGTATGTCTATGTAGTGTGTGCGTGTCTGTGTAGGTATAATGTTTTCCTTGTTTATGAACATTAGTGCATTGACTTAGTGTGGCTGTGCTAGGATTTGAATTAGGTATGTGGGCGCTTGTATGTAATTCATAGCGTATATGTTATGATTAAAAATATCCACATGCAAAATGACAAGTTGCTGGCAATATCCTTGTCAAGAACTGAACTGTGCATCCTTTGTATAAAGGATATTCACAGACTGCGGATCAGTAGTAGCTGAACTTGATGAACTGTCAGAGAACAAAAGGAAGAGGGGTGGTGGAGAGAATGAACTCCAAGTCTCTCTCTCTCTCTCTCTCTCTCTCTCTCTCTCTCTCTCTCTCTCTCTCTCTCTCTCTCTTTGTCGCACGTGTACACACACACCACGCACGCCTGACGTGGTGTGTATGTATTGTATGTATGTATGTGTGTGTGTGTGTGTGTGTGTGTGTGTGTGTGTGTGTGTGTGTGTGTGTGTTTTGTTTCGCTCAATAATGGTACTACCAGTTGCTGGCAATTCTTTGCATATTATATTTGTTTGCCATGAATTTATCTGTGAATATAATGCTGTATGCATTATAGAATAATTGGTTTAGCTGCTTTATTTTTGGTTTAGGTGGATGGATGGTGGATTGGGGGGGGGGGGGTAAGCGGAGGGGGAGCCAGGGCAAAGTTTTTTTTTTCATGTGTGTGTGTGTGTGTGTGTGTGTGTGTGTGTGTGTGTGTGTTGCTTGGCCTCTTTAATGTCAGTGACACAAAATTATTGGCAATTCTTTGTATAGTTATGTGTAGATATGAATGGACCGTTAAAATTTCCCATTGAATGCGTTATCATATGTATCATTGAATAAAAATAATAAGTCCAGCTCACTCTTAAAATGATGTATGCATTCATGTGCTGTTTATAGACATATAATGATTTTGATCTGGCAGATATTTATTTATGAAAATGATATTCAAATACTTGATAGATGATGCTGGCTTACAACGTTTGAAATATGCTCAGTAGATGGTGTTCGTGTTCAGTTTACTATTAGACTGGCATTAGCAGATGGGGCCAAGCTTGCCTTGCGCCACTCCTCCCCCCTTCTCCCCTCATCTTCCCTTCCCCTCCCCCGTTCTTCCCTCTTTCTCCGACGTTACACTTCCCCAGTTTTTTTTTTTTTTCTTTTCTCCCCAGAAAATGTGGTAATTTATGCGATAGCATTTAATTGTATGCCTTGCGCTTTGCTGTTGCTATTACCTTGCACGCTTGTAGTCGTTCATAAACAAGATTCACAAGTTGAAAAAGTCCTCGTGCAAGCCCATACAAGTTAGTTGCACGCGTACGGCACGCGCTCCTATATCGCAAGTGTAACAGATGGCTGCAGACTTGCTGACTCGGCCCACAGCCTGTCCTTCACTTCTTCTCTGCCGTTGTGAACGCTCTTACCCCGTCCCCACCGCTGCCCGCTCCTGCGCGCCGACCCCTTAGTGGAGGGGCGTGCCCGGCTAGTCAGAGTGTGTGACGCGCCACTTAACTGCCCAGTTCCTCTGAATGGACAGTGGTCAGTTGCAGCATGGGTAGAAAGGGGTGGGGCAAACACAGATGGGGGAAAGGGGGGGGGATGGAGGAGGACCCCAGCATTACAAAACCGGGTTAGGTTAGTGTGCTCAAACGTCGAGTTTGCTTCAGCATGTCTCTTCCAATCCTGTTCACTTGCTTCTTCTTCGCTCGTTTACTGTGATCTTCGTCGTGTTCAAACTTCGCCTGATTCAGGTTGAACCTAAGACGACGACCACGCTATTACTGGAGTGTGTGCTGAATTCCCTTCTTCTGTGAAGACGTTTTGGTGATTCTGATTTTCTCCTGCTCTTTGAAGACATTTATTTGGTAAGTCACATTTTCCTCTAATATCCTGTGTTTCATGTACATTTGTATGATAGAAAGGTTTGATCATGACTGAATGTTTGTAAGGGCAGACTCATGAAACCTTGTTCAGAGATGGTGATCGTTGATGCGATCGTTGAATTTCGAAAGAGTTTAACATTTTTCATCTGATCTAAGATTTTACGGAGGAAAGATTCTAACAAAATTTCCGGTGTTTGCACTGCACCAGTGGGTATGTCTTGTTGGAAAAACAATGTTTGGATCCGGGAGATGGTGTCCAAGCATGGTCATCACCACATCTCACAAACTACTTCCCAGCAAAGTATGTTCATTCAGAAATATTTGTCCTGATAAACTACTTATGGTTTCAAAATCCACATCACAAATCCGCGCTAAAATCAGGAGGGTTTGTCCCTGGACAACATATAAACTACTTCAGATTTTTTGTCTCAATCATTCAGACAGACAGATAAACAAAGAAAGCAACAGAATCAGGTGAAAACATAATATCGCAGGCAAAGAAAGGTCTAGTAAGTAGATCCATTAGAAAAAAAAAGGAAACGAAACAAACGAAAACAGGAACTCATTCACACAACCCTTTGAAACACACCTTCTAAAAACACACTGAACATTTTGTTCAGAATCTTTCCTCCATAAAATCTTAGATCAGATGAAAAAATGTTAAATCTCTTTCCAAAATTCAAAGATCACTTCAGGTGGGACATCTCTGAACAAGCTTTTCACGGAGTCTGCTGTTAAGTGATTGTCTCACATCATGAAAGGTCCCAACACTCTAAAAGAATATGTTTTACTGTGAAGACATTAAGTGTGTCTGCTCTGCACAATTAACAATTGAGCATAAGGTAGTCATGTTGGCGACACATTGAATGGTGAAGGTAGCTATGCTGGTGACACACTGAAGGGTAAAGGTAGCTATGGTGGTGGCACATTGAAGGGTAAAGGTAGCTATGTTGGTGACACACTGAAGGGTAAAGGTAGCTATGTTGGTGACACACTGAAGGGTAAAAGTAGTTATGTTGGTGACACATTGAAGGGTAAAGGTTGCTATGTTGGTGACGCATTGAATGGTAAATGTAGCTATGCTGTGACACATTGGCGGATGAAGGTAGCTATGTTGGTGGCACTTTGAAGGGTGAAGATAACTATGCTGGTGACACTTTGAAGGGTAAAGGTAGCTATGTTGGTGACACACTGAATGATAAAGGTAGCTATGGTGGTGACACACTGAAGGGTGAAAATAGCTATGTTGGTGACACATTGAAGGTGGCACATTGAATGGTAAAGGTAGCTATGGTGTGGCACTTTGAAGGGTGAAGATAGCTATAGTGGTGGCACATTGAGTGGTAAAGGTAGCTATGGTGGTGACACATTGAAGGTGACACATTGAATAGTAAAGGTAGCTATGTTGGTGACACACCAAAGGGCGAGGATAGCTATGGGGGTGGCACATTGAATGGTAAAGGTAGCTATGGTGGTGACACACTGAATGGTAAAGGTAGCTATGTTGGTGACACACTGAATGGTAAGGTAGCTATGTTCGTGACACTCTGAATGGTAAAGGTAGCTATGTTGGTTACACACACTGAATGGTAAAGGTAGCTATGTTGGTGACACACTGAATGGTAAGGTAGCTATGTTTGTGACACTCTGAATGGTAAAGGTAGCTATGTTGGTTACACACACTGAATGGTAAAGGTAGCTATGTTGGCTGACGCACTGAATGGTAAAGGTAGCTATGGTGGTGACACACTGAAGGGTGAAGATAGCTATGTTTGTGACACACTGAAGGGTTAAGATTGCTATATTGATACACAAGGCAGTGTGAAAGATGCGCAGGGCCGGGTGTGATCGTCCAGCGAGCTACACAAAACGTTTATTGTGGGGGTTGATTTATCTTGTTTGTTTATTATCTTTTAGCTAACAAAGTGCACTAAACAAAAAACAAACAAACAAAAAAAATGAGGGACGAAAGAGTCGAGAGCGTCCAGCGAGCCACGCAGACCAAAACGTTCATTGTGGCGGTTGATTTATCTTTATTGTTTGTTTGTTTGTTTGTTTTCCTCTGTTAGCAATTGAAGTGCACTAAACAAAGCATACAAAAAAATGAGGGGGGGGGGAGGGGGGGGGGGCAGGCGAGGGCTGTGGGGAAATAGATGGAAGCAAAGGAGCTACATCACTTTACGTCCTTTCCTCTCCAGGGCAGTAACTTCCCATTCCAACCACCCTCCTCACCTCCACAGTTGGTTCATGACATCTCTCTCTCTGGTATGCGTGCAGATGGACCACACGATGTCTGCATTCAAGGGGAGCCCAAGGACAGTTCTCCGCCATTCCATGAGGAGGAGCAGCCAGGAACAGCAGCCTCATCAACTGAAGGAATCGGACCATTGTTACTTCGCTCCCCGGGGACAGCAACATGGACTCGAACGGGGTGCACGTGCGCCCTTCCAAGTGGATGCCTATCACGTTCACCATTTACAGAACCACAGTCCTGACCCTTTCAGCTCTCGGCGACCTAGGGGGGAAGCAAGTAATGGTCACTACTCAGAACAACGGCAGTTCAACCGTTTTTGGAGAGCTGTCCGACTACCTCCGTCCGCCAAACGAGGCGAAACAAAGCCAGGGCAGCCTCGGTCAGGCTTCCTTGAGGTTGGAAAGGGACATCGCCCAGCAACACAAGGACAGTTCAATCGTTTAGGGCGAGTAGACACACGGGGTCATGCCACTGGTCCCAAGATCCATTGGTCCCAAGGTCCGTTGGTCCCAAGGTCCATTGGTCCCAAGGTCCATTGGTCCCAAGGTCCGTTGGTCCCAAGGTCCGTTGGTCCCAAGGTCCATTGGTCCAAGGTCCGTTGGTCCCAAGGTCCATTGGTCCCAAGGTCCATTGGTCCCAAGATCCAGTGGTCCCAAGGTCAATAAATCTGTGTAATATACAGTATGTGGTTATCTTGAAAACACAAGAGAGAGAAGAGAGAGAGAGAGAGAGAGAGAGAGAGAGAAGGAAAGCATATTGACACTTTAGCTATAAGAAGAAATGCATAGTTGGTCTACTATTGATGAGTGGCTTTCAAAACAAATTCCTTGAATAAATGACTTATTTGAATATGCGTTACGTGTGTGTATGTGTGTGTGTCTGTGTGTGTGTGCGCGCGCATGCATGTGTGTGTGTGTGTGTGTGTGTGTGTGTGTCTGCGCGAGCGAGCGAGCGTTGTGTGTGGGGGTGTGTGTGTGTGTGTGTGTGTGTGTGTGTCTGCGCGAGCGAGCATGCATTGTTGTGTGTGTGTGTGTGTGTGTGTTCTACATCCCCGAATTATCTCTACCAGTCTTGTCACCTGAAGTTAGCGGTGAATTAACCCGTGTTTTCAAAATAAAATCCTGGGGAAAAAATTGGTCTTGATGTGTTCTGGGGGAAACCGAACCGCCACCACTACACCTCTCTTCCCCTCTATCTTCCTTGCCCCATCCCCAGCCATCCACAATCGCACGCGCGTGTGTAAAAGCGTTCATACTGTTCTTCGAGAGACGTTTGGTCGACGAGGGTAAATGACGTGATGACAGACGGGCAAAGGTTAGACAAACTCGGCGCTAGTAACAGTGGTAGAAGAACAAATAGCTTGGAGCTTGACAGAGAGAGAGAGATAGAGAGAGAGAGAGAGAGAGAGAGAGAGAGA
>CM065724.1:69846286-69853786 GCA_033310375.1 Conus canariensis
TATACTACGTCGCTTGCTGATTTATTCCTTACATGTAAAAATCTTTTGCATGCGTACAGATGTACTTGCTCCAGCTGAGGGTAAGCTTTGTACCCCCATATCTCAGAGCCATAAAGAAGCAACGGGACAACCTGTGCATCAAAAAGTTTGAAGAAAATATCCGGTGAATTACACCCAATTCTTTTTAGTGTGCACAGGATGTCGTTTGTACATTTCTTCCCTCTAAGTTTTAGTTCTTCCATGGCAAGTGTAAAACTATGTCTAGTAGAAAAAGTAAGACCTAAGTATTTGTACGAATTAACCACTTCTAGCGGGGTGCCATTCAGAAACCATTTCTCCCTTGAGCTGAGAAAACCACCCTTCCTGAAAACAATAATTTTTGACTTGTCTAAATTCACTGTTAACCGCAGTCTTTCTGTTTCTCTTTGGAGAATATTCAGTTGATGCTGTAGCCCAATCGCAGTAGAAGCCAAAAGAGTGAGATCATCAGCAAACAGCAAAAGGAATAGCTCAGTTTCGTCTGATGTGAGGGTAGCACCATGTTTACCGTTTAAAATTACGTCATTTGCAAGTTCATTTATTAACAAGGAAAATAATAATGGACTAATAACACATCCTTGCTTTAAGCCTTGTAAACATTCAAAGAAACTTGAGTAGCGTGTATTATTATGACATAAAACACACGCTTTCACATTGGAGTATATTGCCTGAATCGTTTTTAGCATCCTACCTCGCACGCCTGCTCGTAGCAGAACCGCCCACAAAACCTTACGGTTCACAGTATCATATGCTTTTTTGAAATCGATGAAGGCCACGTATAGTTTCGTACTCTTCTGCAAATATTTTTCAATTACTGCGTTTAAAGTGAATATATGATCTATCGTTGAGCGGCCTTTTCTAAAGCCTGCTTGTGCTTCACAAATGATACCGTTTTGCTCTGCCCATAAAGTTAGTCTGCTATTGATAATATGTGTAAAAACCTTACTAAGAACACTCAAAAGAGATATGCCTCTAAAATTATCAGGAATGTTGGCATCACCCTTCTTATACAATGGAATTATTGCTGCCTCCGCCCATTTTGATGGGAAAAAACACCTAGAGAATATAGCGTTGAAATACTTCTTCAAGTAAGGTAGAACTATTTGCTCTGCATTCTTCAACATTTCAGGCAAAATACCATCTAAACCCGCTGCCTTCTTATTTTTCATGTGTTTAATCGCTTTACTGATTTCTTTTTCACTTATCTCTCCATCCAATATATGATCAAATAACGTTTCGTCTGATTCATCATTTAGGCAATCTTCCCCGTTAACAAATCCTTCGTTGAAAACTGATTTAAAGTGCTGTACCCACTCGCTTTCTGTTATGTCATTTGGAACAACACTTCTTCTTTTATTCTTGTTAATTTCATTCCAAAACTGACTGGAGTTTTCCGCTGAGCTTCAAAGATTTTTCAAATCAAAGTTTCTCTGTGCACGCTCTTTCATGTCGAGCATAGTCCTGTATTCTTTCCTTTCTCCGATGTATTTAACGTAGTCAACTTTATCTTTAGTTTTTCTAGCCCTTCGAAGATGTCTTATTACTTCCCTTTTCTTTGAAAAGCACTCATTATCAAACCATCTGGCTTTACGAGCACTTTGTTTACGTACTAACACTTTTCTTTTCATTGGTTCAGCTGCCTCCTTTAATGCTGAAGTAAAAATATTCACCGACTCATCTAGATCCATATCAATCAGAGAAATTGCCAACTCAAATTGGGTCTGAAAATGTTCTGATCTTAAGTGTTCAGTGAACATGTGGGTTTGATCTTCTGACCAAATAATCTTCTCTAGCTGGACAGCATTGTTGACAGTGGGTTGAACAATGGAATTACCTATCTTACAATATAATTCAACAGGCATGTGGTCTGACTCAATTCTGTCTCCTATGACCATCCGTTCAAAACTGCCACAAAGGTCGAAGCTCGTAAGGAAATAATCAATAACGCTATGACCCTGTTCAGAGAGATATGTGAAATTACCAGAACCCTCGAGCTCTGGACACCCATTTAATATTTTCAAATTATAACAGGCGCACATATCAAGTAACTTCTTGCCAAAATCATTTGTCGCTACGTCACATGATATTCTGTTGTCTATGAATGTAGTAGACCTATCAAAAACATCAGAGTAAAAACTTTGAGTAAATGGACTATTGATGATTTGTACATTACCTGTTCGTCCATTAAAGTCGCCATTACAAAGCAAGTACAGGTTAGCATCTGCTGCCAATAGATCACCTATAATCCTTTCAACTTCCAATGTATGACAACTGGATTCCGCAGTGCCATAAAACGGGCTACCATAGGGTGGGACATACACAGATACGTACAGTATGTCAGATGCACTGCCCAAAAGTTTACCGCATATTCTGACTGCAACTAAATTATCACATTCACATTGTATTACTTTAATATATTTTGTCAGGTTCTTTTTTATCATTACAACTACGCCACCTGACCAACGGCCGTGATGAGATAATTTCAAAGCGGGAGAAACAAATTTAACAAAATTTGGAAAAACATCAGACATATCAAAAGTTTTGTCCATGAATATTTCTGTTAGTGTAACAAAATCAAAATTATTTAAGTAATTCACCAAGTCCCAGTCTCTGAGTTTGTTTGCAAGTCCCGCTATGTTGAATAGCAGGAAAGACAGTCGCTGGGGCCGGCCTTCATCCTAGGTGTCAGCATCAATGAAGGGTTCTTCACCACTATCCTCCACTGCAACGTCCGCTCCACCATCAGGAGGGTTTGGCGTGGGTGATCCTGGACACACGACATCTGCCTGGGTCTGTTGTACCGCTCGTTGGGTCTGCAGCATGGAGTCTATCCGCTGCTGAGCTACGGGTGTTCCACGGCCACGACCTCTTCCGGAATATCTCGGTCGTTCAGCCGACGGAGTTAAAGGCTCTTGGCTTCCATGCACGCTGTTTGTTGCCTGGGCATGCCGGTCACTGGTGGATGGTATAGCTCGTGCCCGTAAATTATACACAATATTTTCTTTCTGTACCGAGTCACCACTGGTTTTCTGAACTGGTTGCTTTGGTACAGTGTCTGTGTCTCCAGTGGTGTCTGTGTGCTGGGGCGGATCTTTAGGATTGGCTGCCTCCATGCGTGAAAACCCGTTCTGTTGACCGGAGCTTGCATGGTCTGTTCCAATGGGAGGAACAGGTGGAACGGGTGACGGTTTGGTTGAGTTGGGGACTGGAGCATTTCTTTCCTCTGCATTTAGAGCTGGAAAGTCAGTTGTCAATAAGCAGTATGTAGGCATTTCATGACCATCCACACGATTCTGTGGGCGCGAATTATCACTGAGATTTCCCCTCTCACCCCCTCTTGAGCGCTTTGCATCATGATAAATAAGGGACGTGTTCCTTTGTCTGGAGTGTAGGGGCTGATCACATCTGAGGATTCTTTTGTTGCGGAGGTCATAAGTATAGACCGCCTCATCCGTGATCAGCCTGTCATGGCGTAGAGTGGATCTTTGCCCTTCATGTCTCAGCTGGCGTTGCACAGGGAGAAGTTCTTTCCTCTATAAACAGACAGAGAGAGAGAGAGAGAGAGAGAGAGAGAGAGAGAGAGAGAGAGAGAGAGAGAGAGAGAGAAGAGAGAGAGAGAGAGAGAGACTTTTTGACACTTTTTTTTTCTTTCATTGGGGAGGTGATGCCAAAGATTTGTAATGTTTGAAACCAACTTATCATTAAGGAAAAGTGACTTTTCAGGGGGTATTTCAAATTGACATTGAAAGAAAATGAACAGTTAGTTACAGCACACTGAATACACTCTTTATGGCCTGCTCTCGTCATGACCATAATGAACAGTTAGTTACAGCACACTGAATACACTCTTTATGGCCTGCTCTCGTCATGACCATAATGAACAGTTAGTTACAGCACACTGAATACACTCTTTATGGCCTGCTCTCGTCATGACCATAATGAACAGTTAGTTACAGCACACTGAATACATTCTTTATGGCCTGCTCTCGTAATGACCATAATGAACAGTTAGTTACAGCACACTGAATACATTCTTTATGGCCTGCTCTCGTCATGACCATAACGAACAGTTAGTTACAGCACACTGAATACACTCTTTATGGCCTGCTCTCGTCATGACCATAACGAACAGTTAGTTACAGCACACTGAATACACTCTTTATGGCCTGCTCTCGTCATGACCATAATGTGTTTTAAAAACGAATGTTAGTGAAAAGTCACTGGCAAGTACTTCAACAAGCTGTGTCATTTGATTGCAGGCAAAAAATGCAAATGTGTTGTAACACGCTATCACAGAGCCAGACACACACACACGCGTCACTCAAAGACTCAACGTAAGCGCACGAATGCCATGTTAACTGTTCATTTGAGTTAGAAATTGATTGGAGTTTTTCATGTGGGCATTGTTTCTTTAACAAGGTCAGAGAAAAATCGAGTACAAGCTGCGCACCAAAAATTTATTGCGCCAAAGCCTGCATAAAGCGGTCGACTATTCATACCCAGGCACAACAGGATTGTTTTGAGAATTCTTAGTGTGTCTGAAAGTTGATTTACCTGCTCTTCTTTCCTAGGCCCATCAAGATACACAACACACACACACACACACACACACACACACACACACACACACACACACACACACACACACACACACACACACCAGGTGGTTCCAAGCAGACAGATTAACATGAAAGGAATATGACTATTTTGGGGAAAGCACCTGGCGCAAAGATAGGATTACGGGTGAGTGCGAAGGCCTGACTTGTGATTTCAGGTGAGGGGTAGCTCGTGCATTTCTAGGATATGAATTATTTCACCTGGAGAAATCTGTAAAAACAAGTGAAATGTTTGGTGGTGGTGGTGGTGGTGGTGGGATGTTGTTCGATTGATTTCTGATCAGTTTGATATCAATGTTTTGCTCCAATCTATGCGACACTTCAATACGCTTACATGAACTGTTTCGCGCTTTAGAACAAAATCTTAATTGTGGCGTGTGCCCGCAGCAGGCTGGACGACTGGGCACGTGCAACACAAAACAGAAGGACATACGGAACAGCGCAGACCTCTGCCAAACTCAAGCAAATCTCATGTGATGTAAGCAAAGACAAACGAACAAAAACAAAATAGAATGGCGTTCAAAACAGCGCAGACTTCTGCCAAACTCAAACAAACCTTAGTCATGTCAACACTGAAGGGAAAATAGTAAATACGGAAGAAACAATTACTTCCCTTGCACCTATTGCAGTATGATGTGGAATAGACTCAAGTTTCAGACTGTGTATGATGAAGAAAATTTTCATGTTTGATGAAAATATTTAGTTTCGTGACTATTTATCCATTCGTAAACAATGTTATAGTGTTCATATTCAGATGCAAATGACTGATAATTTTGCTGAAAGGAGACCACCTCTTCCTTTTGATCGAGATCCGACACGGATTCACACCGAGCGAAAACAAAAGAACAGTTTAAAACGGAGTGACTGAGGACGGAAAACGAAGCAAAATCTAGAAAAAGATGGGGTTAGTTACTGCCAAGGACACAAGCTTTTTGTCCTGTGCTCTGTTCGTCTGTGTCCTTGGCGGTAACTAACCTCTCTTTCTAAATTTTAAAACAACAGCGTTTTTTTTTTTTAAAAGCAATATATCTGCCTGCTAAGTTTTCTTTAAATACGTTCGGCTAGTCGTACTGACAGACAGACAAGCAAACAAACGGACGCCGCGGAAACTATGTCTTGGCAAGGTAAGGTAAAGTTGTTTATAGCCCGGCCGACCGCAAGGGCCTATATCAGGGCTGTCACCGCGCGCGTTGAAGGCACAAACGATGTGACTGGATGGGCAATACAGGGGTCAGACCACAGTTTGGGATCCAGTTGAGGATTGATGTCGAGTAATAACGTTGAAAAGAAATGTACAGAGGGGCATAGATTATGTTCGCCAAAGGAGGAAGAGGCTTCATGATATTTTAGTTGCAGTTTGAACTGCCTGCGTGTTGCCTCTAATTGTCTCTGATCATAATTATGGAGCAAATGAACAAACAAACCCTAACGTGCAAGTTAGGTGTGGCGTAGAAACACTTTACATTTGAAAAAGGAAACAAACCTTCAACATGCTCCTTCAAACTCACTCACTCACTCTCTCTCTCTCCTCTCTCTCTCTCTCTCTCTCCTCTCGTGTGTGTGTTTTTTGTTTTTGTTTTTTTCCTGAAGGAGGGAAGTAAATTAGATTAGAATATATACTACTGTACTGAACAAATACTGGATGAACACAACAGGTTACAGTGACTACACTTTGAGGGAAAATATTCATCAGCTAGAACCACATTTACTGGTGGTGCACCTCAAGGCACCGTTCTCTCCCCTGTACTCTTTACTCTTTATACAAATGATTGTACTGGTTCTTCTGTCACTCCTATCATAAAGTACTCAGATGATTCTGCTTTAGAAGACCTGTCAAATTCAGATACCATTTACTTTCAAGAGGTGGAACGTTTTCGTACATGGTGCAAAGAGAACTGTCTAGATTTGAATGTTTGTAAGACGAAGGAGATGGTAATTGATTTTCGAAGAAACCCAATCCTGTCCCTCACTTGTATATTGAAAACACAAAAGTGGATTGTGTAAGTGTATATAAGTATCTGTGTACTATTTTAGATGATAAGCTGAATTTTAATGCAATTACTCGATTTATCTACAAAAAGTGCCAATCTAGAATATACTGTCTTGAGAAACTTCGGTCTCTCGCTGTCAGAAAGGACATCTTAGATATGTTTTATCGTTGTTTTGTAGAACCAGTGTTGTCCTTTGGCTTTTTATGCTGGTTTGGAAATCTTAGCGTCAAAACCAAAAACATTTTAAACAGAGTGGTGAATGCACGTGGAAAGACTATTGGCAAAAATCGAGAACAGTTAGATCAATTGTATGAATGTTGAGTCACCCAAATAGCTGTGAACATTGCTACGACAGTTCTCATGTTCTTTCAAAAAACTACAATGTTCTACCTTCTGGACGAAGATTCTAAAATCCAAAATTCACGACAAATAGAACCAGAAACAGTTTTGTTCCCAATTCCATCAAATTCCTGAAACCTAACTAAACTTTCAATAAGATCCGGTTCAGAAATTTTGTTTGTGCGTGTGTGCGTGGTGTGTGTGTGTGTGTGTGTGTGTGTGTGTGTGTGTGTGTGTGTGTGTACATATTATATATATATATGTTTGTGTGTGTGTGTGTGTGTGTGTGTGTGTGTGTGTGTGTGTGTGTGTGTGTATCACAGCAAAGAAAGACAAAACGACAAGTTGTACATTTTCCTCTTGCCTTCCTCAGAGAAACTTTATTCGTCACTGATCAAAACACAGATCACAATACCCGACCACAGCTACGGGATAAACAAGGAACATCACTCACTTGAATTTTAGAAAAAAAAGGGAGGGGGAGGGGAAGGGGGGGGGGAGAAATCCCAGTGACA
>CM065724.1:69863786-69878786 GCA_033310375.1 Conus canariensis
TGGGGCTCTGAGTGAGCAGGCTGTCCTCTAACCATCCCATGAAGATGTCTGCCACAGTGGGGGCCATAGGGGTTCCCATCGCTGTCCCGAAGTTTTGTTTATAGATGATGTCTTCAAAGTGGAACACGTTGTTTTGTAAAATGTGTCTCACCACTTCAAGGACTCTCTCAATTGGGGGTGCCTTTGTCTGCAGATGTGACTGTAAAAAGTACCTGATGGCGGTTTCCATGTCTCCATGTGGGATGTTCGTATAGAGGCCAACAACATCAATGGTAACGAGCAAGGTGCCACTGTTGAAAGGCCCATGAGTCGTATTCCAGTCACGTAGCGTTTTTAACATATGAGTTGTGTCTTTGACGTGACTTGCGAGGGTGTTGCAATATCCTGAAGCCAGAAGTCAATCATATATATATATATATATATATATATATATATAATTATATAATATATATATAGATCAGTGTGGTTAAAAAGCCTAGAGTAATTTTACAAGTGCTCAACCCCTTGGGGAGCAACATTAGATAAGACAAGTATTAAAAGAGGTATTAAAATATCTACAAATTTGTTTCTAGCGCTTGGCTATCGTCAGGATGGAGTTTGGGTTGCCCACCGCCGGTGTTATATAACGTGTGGGGCCCGGTTGCAGCTGTTTTCACGTGCATGTTGGTTGCACGTGTTTTTTGGGTTTTCAGGTTGTTGTACGGGGTGTGTTCACTAACAACGATTTCCATTTGTGCCTGCAGTTATTTACTATTTCTGTTTTAGTATTAAGAGTTGCTAAGTGAGGTTTACACAGTATTAGCCATTTTTTCAGTTAGGCATAGGTTGCATCTTTTTGAAATATTGCTGTATGGTGATGCCCTTTTTATGATTTTCCAGGATATGTTGTAGTTTGTTTTTGCGTCTTTAAGTTTCCAAATGTATTTGCTCAATTCAGTTTGGTTTTTGTATTTTTCTTTGTTGAATGACTGTTTGTGGTTTGCATATCTGGTTTTGAAGTGGTTTTCAGTGATCCCTATGTATGTTTCTTTTTCATTTTCTGATGTCACAGTAGCCTGATATACAATATTGTTGTGAAGACATTTATTGCTTAGTGGACACTGCTCTTTTTGGTGCAATTGCAGGGTTTCCTTTCTTCACCCTTCTTTGCTGTGTTGATTTTCATTTTGTTGGATGCATCAGTTAAGTTTTTGAGGTTGGGCATACATGAGTACGATAGTTTGACAGTGTTTTTGTTGAATATTTTGGACAGTTTGTGTTCTTTTGGAAATGAAGTTGTTAAGATTTTGAAGAATTCTTTCCCTATGTTTGTTTTGAGTTTCCCGTCGTATGGGGGGTTGTACCACATGATTTTTCTTTTTCTGTTTTTCTTGCTTTTATTTGTGTTGTTGTCTGGGTTGTATTGTAGTTTGTAATTGTATCCACTTCTTTGTAGTGCCTCCTGGTATTCTACTGCTGCATTGTTGAACACTTTCTCACTGCATGACAGGTTTGATAGTCTCTTGTTTATGCCGTGGGGTATGGTCTTTAATACAGATGGTGGATGGTTACTTTTTATGTGTACATAGAAAGAAGTGTGTCGTTGGGTTTCTTGTATGGTTTATATATGTGATTATTGAGATCCAGTGTTATGTCTAAGTAGTTCACTACCTTTTTGTTTGCTTCAATGGTAATTTTTAAGTTGTGATTTTGGAAGATTTGCATAGTTCTTTTTTCCTATTTTCAATGGTTCTTGGGTTATTGGTTAGTGCAGCAAGGCCATCATCTCTGTATACCACCTCTATACCATCTCCACACACACACCACACACACACACACACACACACACACACACACACACACACACACACACACACAAACACACACCAAGATGTAAAGTAATTCTTACTTATTTAATCATTAGAAACACCCGTGATTTGTCGATGAATATGAGTCTCCTTGCGACGCATTGAACACAGATGGAAATGTACAAAAAAATACTTCCCTGGTGGATTTTAGCGACAAAATGTCAATATCTGCTATTTCATACGTCTGCGGGCATCCTCGTTGAAATTTCACTTATCTGTTTCATATCTTGTAAATTATCTCTATGAGTAAATGCATCTTTATGAGGTCTTTGTTCTATATAGTAATACATTATACAACGCACCTCTGCTTGGTACGTATTATAACATATGCCTGATCTTGACATTTGTTACAACATTTGCAAACCGTTTAAGTGAGTTAAGGACACTGGTTCGTGAGGCTCACTGAAGATTGGATAGTTATAAAAAATCCTGTCTGTGTTTAGGATACCAGGTCTCATCTACAATTGATATGTCGTGCGAGAGTCCAAGGTACCTACCATGCACTGGACCCCCACGTTTTCATTTTCAGAATAGCTGCGACGTATTCATCTCGAGAGTTTTAAAGACACTTGACTGAGCTGTTCATTACTAAGACACTTGTTTACGGCAGTTTTCGTAATCTCCGGCATTAGCTCCGGAACACAAGATCAAACATGATGTATAAGTCACGCCGGCACTGGCACTGCTGCCAGCGCTGCCGCTCACCATGTGCTATATCACTGAGGTAAAACAAGAAAGTGGATATATTCTACATGTGCTGTATTACTGGATTAAAATATTGAAAGTGAAGTGTTCCACATGTGCTGTACAACTGAAGCAAAAAAGAAAATGAAAGTCTAAATCTTCTATACACTGTTCACTTCACAAACCTAGGAAAAGAGATCAGGTTTATGCAGGAAAGCAGTATGTAAATGACTAGCTGCTCGGATGCGGTCGTTATGATCGCCAGGTTTTGCATGGGAGGTCAGTTTTCCAGCCCCTTCAAAGCACATATAAACGTGGCAGGATGTTGTGCTGGGTTGATTGTTTTCTCTTGCTTCTCTCAGCCATGGCTAGTTCCATGACAAAGTCAAGGAGTGCGCAATGGATTTAAATAACGCACTTTTAACAGGACAGCCAAATTTCATCAAGCGACGTTGTGGAGTGCTGTAAGGATTTAAATAAAGAACCTAAACAAGGAAGCCAATTTTCATCAAACAAAATCGTGCAGTGAACTAAGGATTTCGATACAAATCTTGAACCATACAGCAAAGTTTCACCAAAATCGTGAAGTACGCAATGGATTTGTATGAAATCACTTGAACCAGACAACGGTTTCATTACCTAAGTTCGTGCAGTACGCTAAGGCTTAAGATGCAAGAACTTAAACTGACAGCCAAGTTTCATCAAAGTCGTAAAGTACACAATAAATTTTGATAAGAGCACTTGGGCCAGACGATTATGTTTTACCCCCTAAATGGATGCTTCATTAATCTGTTGCTGAAATTTCACATGACCAAAACTGCAGGTGTGTGTATCTTTCGTGCCTGGTTTATACCAGAATTTTTTGTTACACGAAACTTACACTATAGCACAACAATTCTTAGTATAATAAGGGCGATGTTGTCACTTGGTAAAGAAGTCTTGAAGTGTTGGCCTTGAGATTATTCCAATATTTGTTCGTTTGGTGATGTTTCTTGCTCAACCTTTAAGTCTGGGTGTGCGGCCACTTCCTCTCTTGATATTGTGCTCTGAAAGATGACGTATGGTACAGAGGCTTTGATTTTGTTTGTTGGGGTGATTCTTTAGATTTCATATCACATCAGATCGGCCAAGCTTTAATCCAGTTCTTATCGTTGTCTTGCCTACCAACGTCTCTGCTCTCTCATTTACTTTGGCACCTGCATGTTCCCTTTCCACCTTTTGAAGTATGTTCATTGAGTCAGTCAGCATAATGGCTTGCTGAGTTCTAAGCTAGTCTGTAGGTGAGAGCCAGTGGAGTGCTCCTGTCACTGCTTCTACCTCCATTGTTAGTCTTGAAGTTGTTAAACTATGTGCGCCATTGTCTTCCTGGATGATTCAGTCATTTTGTTTCACTGTGTATCTCCAGCTGACCTACCTTTGATGACGGAACCGTTTTTTCTGTGCCGAGGTTTACCACCATCTTCTGTTATCCGTCTTCCAAGCTCTGGAGCGAAGACAGTTTAGTAGAGGTGTTTGAAGTGGTCAGGGTACTTTTCCCATTCCTTCGTTTTTTCGAGGTGCTATGTTTGGCACACAAGTTGTATATTGCCTTCTGCCCGTCCCATCCATGGTTTTTCATGTCCTAGACGAGTGACTCTTGTTTCATTGACTGCCGCATGTAGTGGGTTTTGGAGATGTTCAAGTGCTGTAAAACACGCCTTTATGTGCTTTAGCTTGTGTTGTACCTGCATTGAAGGAGGTCAAGCAGGTATTGCATAGTTTTTATTTTTGATGTATCCTTTCTAGTTCCCAAGATCAATTTCATTGCTTTATTTTGAATTCCTTCTAACTTAAGAAGATTGCTTTTGAACAATGTTGTAAGCCCTAATCCATAGTCAGTCGCACCGAGTTTAACTGTAGACATGGCCTTTAGCTGCCATTGCTTTTATGACAGGCAGACAGATCCTTTTTGCGTTAAGAATAAAGTTCCCAACATGTTTTTAAAGGTCAGCATTCTATCAAAGCCTACATCCAAATAGCACAGGTTGTCAGTTGGTTCGGTTTGTTTTCCATTGAAGGAAGTTTGGGGCTCTCAGTGGGAACGTAATGTTGGACCAGTGAGCTTGTAGAAGATCTAAAGGAGAATGCTGGGTGGACTCCTGTGGTATCTCATGGTAGGCAATCAGGAGAGCGTTGATAAACCTGTGACCCCACTACTGCGTCCTCCTGCAAAGTTTCTTCAGAATGGATTGCAATGTTGAATTTTTCTCCCAGTCCATTGCACATTGTGCGACAGGGAGACGTGGTGACATGACGTTTACCCTCCTCTTCTTGCATCAACGACATTTCAGAGGCCTGTCTACACAATCTCGACTTTGTAACTTTGTTATTCCATCCAATATTTCATGCATTTTGTACATCATATTATTTTGAATGGATGACATGGGCATAAGCGCCGAAACGATCAAGTTGATGACTATCCACTACACCACCGTCGATACTGATATAACTCTCCATGGCCAGAAGTTAAATATTGTTCGAATGCATACTTACTAGTGATCCATCATGAAACTAGAAATCTTCTCAAGATCAGCCAAGACAAACCACAGCACTGTCCAGAATAAACCTTGTACGGGCGGATGAGAACATCTTGATGAAAGACAAGATCTGTCTCCTGCGTTCAATTGTACATTCCTGTATGCCCGTTCCCTGTACGCATGCGATATTTTGGTCCTCACTGCAGGTCTGGAAAGAAGAACCGGAGCCGTGATAACGAGATGTTTTCACAAGAAATTAATCAAATACATTGGTCATATCACCAACCAGCAAGCGCATCACACCACCAGAAAGCTAATAAGGCCATTCGAAGATTTACTGAAAATCGGTCAGGAAGAGAAAACGACGTTAGTATGGCCATGTAACATGGTCCAGTGATCTTGGTACACAACTGACAAAACTGGAGAGACCTAGATTTTTTTTCATTTGAGAAGAAAGAAAGAAAGAAAGGAAGGAAGGAAGGAAGGAACAAAGGAAGGAGGATAGAAGAAAGAAAGAAAGAAAGAAATGAGGAAGATAAAAAAGAAAGAATATCCCAAAATGGATTACATCACACAATTTTAAATTCTATAAATAAAAAAATGTGTAAATGAATTCTCTTTAGAATTCATTCAAAGGTATAAAGAAAAGTGTTCCAACCAAATCTCTAGGTCACCTTTTTTCTAGCTTTCAGTCGCTGTATCAGTCGTTGGCGGCGGACCGACCTTTGACGTTCCACAGCAATGGCTCTGGCATACAGATAGGGGTTCAGCAGAGATGTCAGGGGCATCAGGAACAAGATCATGCCCACGTGGATGTCATTGGATACATTAAAGCCCTGTGTGGACAGCAGTTGAGCCAGGCTCAGGATTATCTGGCACACCATGTTGGTGACACACATTATCAGTAATCGTCTAGCAATGTCCAGTTTTGCAGACTTTGGACTTGAGTCAGCAAAAGAGTTAGGATTAGTTTTGATTTTAAAGTACACATAACATTGCCCAGCTCCCGCCAGAAAGAAGAGGGTCAAGTGCATCACACCATTAATGCCAGTGATGTAGGAGGAAGAAAAAGTATCATCCCTGTCTGGCAGCAGTGTGCAGATCCCCAGCCTAGAGTAGCTGGCTGACACGGATGTAGGAGAAATCCACGGCACCACTGCCAGCAGCAGGCCCAGAGTCCAGGCCATGGCACACATCAGATGCATCACCGGTGAGGACAGTGTCCTGCTAGTTTCTGGACAGTGGAGAACCAAGGCCCTGTCTAGCGTCAGAAGGACCACAAAGAACGTGGACACCTGACGAGACAGAGTGGAGAACACACCAGCCAGCTGACAACCTACGCTGTGTCTCCAGGTTGTGTCCTCCCACACGTAATGACCACGATACAAGCTGTCTGCTGTCAGGATGATCACCTGGTGAAGCCCAGAAATGAAGTCTGACACGGACAGGTGAGTCACGACCACGCCGTAACTAGCTAGATGACGTGACTTCTTCAACACCACACGGAACACAACGCTGACCATGTTGCCAAGGAGTGTTAGTACAGCATAGGCAGTCAACATATGAAAATAAGCCTCTTTCCCCAGCAGTGAATGACATGTTGACAGCGTGTCATGAGGTGTATAGCAGTGATTAGGATTAAAACCCACAGGTAGAACTAATTCGCAGCATAGCCTATACGTATCCCCCCAAATACGCTGTAAAGCAACAGAGCTTTTGAACAACGATTTTGGAAAGCGCAACACCGGACACCCTCTAAAATCAACGGTTTTTAACTGTGTTTGAAAACGAAAGTCATGAATGATGTTGGTAATGCCAGAGTAAGACAAGTTTAAATGGTGTAAATTAGAAAACGGGGACAGGCTATATGAATTAAACTCATTGATTGGCAGCAATGACAGATCTAGTCTATTCACCCCAAGGGAAAACAGGGACATGTTATGACTGTGGGAGAAAACTGATGATGCCAGAGGATTGTTAGCAAGAAAGAATGCAGACAGACGTAACTCTGTCAAATCTGACAATCTGATGGTTTCCATTTGGTTGCTGCTGACGTCCAGGCTCCGTAAGTTGGGCAGGCTGAGGTTCCCCAAAGTTGTCAGACCACAACTGGCCAAACTGAGGTGGACCAGGAGTGTGTTGTTGATCAACATGTCAGGTGTCATTCCACTGCCTGCAGCATTGAGGTAACGAAGCTGGGGAAACAGCTGTGCATCAAAGGGGGCTGTACAAGTGAAAGCGTGCCCGTAGCACGTGCAGTTGATTAGTGGACAGTGAACGTGGCAGAACATTTCGTCGTCAAACTGCGGGCACTGTGGTGTACCATCACATATGTGGCTAGCATGGACACAGACTTTTGAGCCTCGACAACGGTAATAGCCAGGACAAACATAATTACTACAGTCGTCCTCATCTTCATGCCCAGGGCAGTCAAACACTCCGTTACAGAGAAAGTATACAGCCAAGATTAATTGTGTTTTATGACAAACAAAATAGGTCCCCGATGTAATGCGTCTATGGTCCATCAACATCAACTGATTCAGGGAAATAAATTCCACGATTTGTCGCCAGTGTGTAAAGACATCTTGCTTGAATGAGAGCTGGTATGTGGGATACTCACACATTTCTTCGTCACTTCTGTCGAAGCAATGTAGCGTGCCATCACACAGTTTGTCTTTGGTGACACACTGCGAAAAGATTGATTTGTTTGTGATATTATTTGTTATCACATTTCAACTGTAAAAATACATGTAGGTCATGTACTGATACTGAACAGTTCATTAAACTTCCATGTCTAGAAATTGTACTATAAACGCACGTAGTAGCTAACTTCCAGCTTGTTATTCCAAAGCAGAGGCTAATTTAAACAACGCGATTAGTATGCACTTTCCTTTATTTGGAGAACAGAAGAAAAGTTAATTTCTGATGGGTATGGGTAATAGCTGACAAGTAACATTACTTTCGTAAAAGAAAGATTTCATCAGTGTTAAAGTCAAGGATAAGTTACTCTCGTGTAAATCACGAATGCTTATAATATCTTAAGCCTCCAGATCCTGACTGTTTTCCTCATGCAACCGCAGTCAAAAACACTGTGGCACCTAGAATTTGTCTTCTAATGGTGTATACCACATCGTTTCTGTTCTGCTTGTGAGCGTCTTGTTAGCAAAACAGATCAGTCATGGTTGCTTGGTGATTTGAAAGGAAGAGGAGACTAAAGAGAAATGGCATACGAAGCAAGAACGAATGAGCAACAGATAAGGAGATTGAAACATTGACAATACTGTTTTATTCAACTCAGGAATGTATGGACTACAAAAAGATTCATAACGGTATGCAGGTGAAGAAAGGAGGGCTCAAGTCTAAATTAAAACGCCACAATCTCTCAACTGCTGATCAACTTTGAGATGTAAATCACCTAAACAATGTACGTTTATGCTGTATAAGTACAGGGAAAGAAATTCAGGGTGTGGAAAGTATCATCATCTCTTCTCATTCCCCTGACTGCTGGGGTCATTGGGGGACGTGATGAGGCAGCCGCCGTTTTTCTCCAGGCTCGTCTGTTGGCAGCTGTCGTGAGGAGATCCGGCATGGTCATTTTGGTCCAATCCTTTATGTTTTCGGACCAGCTCTTTCTCTGCCTTCCTCGTCTGCGCCCTCCTTCAACGGTACCTTGGAGGATGGTTTTGGAGAGGGTGCTGTGACGAATGATGTGACCAAACCATGCCATCTTCCGTCGTTTGACGGTTGCCAGTAGTGGTTCGTGGCGCCAACTAGGTTGGTGACCAGGTTCCGCACATAATCGTTGGTCTTGTGCTCCTTGTAGGAGATGCAGAGTAGTTTCCTCAGGCACTTGGTCTTAAACTCCTGGATTCTTCTTTCTGTTTTGACCATCAGTGTCCATGTCTCGCAACTATATAACAGGATGGAGACCACTAGTGACTTGTAGAGCCGGAATTTTGTGTGGAATTTGATGTTGCTCTTCCACACCCTGTTAAGTCTGGCCATCGCTGCTGATGCGGAGTTGATCCTGATTCGGATTTCTGCTGTGCATGTGCCATCTTTGGACAGTGCTGCTCCCAAGTACTTGAAGCTGGTCACTTCTTCCAGGGGCTCACCATTCATGGTTATGTTGGCACTGCTGTTAGTCGTGCACCATGACCTTTGACTTCTCTGTGCTAACCTCTACGCCGTAGGCACTTGCTCTCGTGACAAGTCTGTTTGTCAGATCCTGGAGCTCGGTATTGCTGCCCCCCATGAGGTCGATATTGTCTGCGAAACGGAGGTTGCAGATCGGCCTGCCGCCAATGCTGATGGAGATGTGATGATCTTCGAAAGTCTCTTGCATAATTCTCTCCAGAAAGATGTTAAAAAGTACTGGAGATAGAGGCACCCTTGCCTGATTGCGACTTGGTCGGGAAGAACTAGCCCTGCTGGCTGTTTAGGAGTACTGTGCTGCTGGAATGTTCGTAGAGGGCCTGGGTGACTTGGACGAGCCTCTCATCAATGTTGAAGTATCTCAGAACTTGCCATAGACCGTAGTGCCACACCCAGTCAAATGCCTTCTTAAAGTCGATGGAGTTCTGGAAGCAGTCCTTTTGGTGTTGTAGATGCTTTTCAATCAGGATTCGGCAGTTGAAAATTTGTTCCCCAGTGCTCCACCCTCTTCTAAAACCTGCTTGTTCTTCTGATAGCAGTTCCTCGGCCTTGGATTTCAGTCGGTTGAGGATGATGCGAAGCATGACTTTGCTAGGGTGGTTGATCAGACTTATAGTCCTGCAGTTTGGGCATTGTTTGAGGTTGCCCTTCTTTTCTGTCCAGATCTTCTGACATAGCATTGTTACTGCCTCTGTGGTCTCTTTCCCTCCGTATTTCAAAAGCTCAGCTGGGACATTGATGCCCCAGATCATCATGAATGTCCGTCGTTGTCGACGAAGACGTCAGTGACTCCGCATGTGTGAGCGCAAGCCAAAGCTGGACACACAAATACGTCCGCACTCTAGGTATGCGACAGCTGTCACTGGGTCAGGTCTCCTCACTTTGCGGGCTTGGCGCTTCTGGTTCAATTCCTGTAAACGCTTCTCTTCGAAGCTGTTTACTCCTTTGTGGACAGCAAGTCGCCAGGCACTGCGGTCTCTGGCAAGTGCTTCCCAGCCCTGAAGTTGGATGCCACAGGCCGCCAGTGATACTTTCAGGCAGTCCTTGAAGCGTTTGAGTGGCCGCCCTGTGTTCCTTGTTCCAGTTGCCAGCTCGGAGAAGACAATTTTTGGAAGTTGCATGTCGTCCATTCGTACCACATGCCCAACCCACCTCAACTGCGTTTTCATGATCAGCGCCTCAATACCAGGCATCTTTGCTCTGCGAAGCACTTATGTGTTGGAAATCTTGTCCTCCCAGGAGATGCCCATGATCTTACGCAGGCAGCGGAGGTGGAACTGATCCAGAGTCTTCAGTTGTTTTCTGTATAGTGTCCAGGTCTCACAGCCATAGAGCAGCGAGGTGACAACGACTGCTCTGTAGACTGCCAGCTTGGTGCTTTGAGTGATACCACGCTCACCCCGCAATCTGTTCCAAAGCCTGCCGAAGGAAGCTCCTGCTTTTGCCAATCTGTTCGATTCTTCTTTATCCATGCCACACGTTGAAAACAAGCAGCTCCCCAAGTAGGTGAAGCTATCAACATTGCTCAGGGTCGTGTCCTCGATCACGATCTTTGGTTCTGGAGGAGAGAGGCCGGGTGCTGGTTGGAGCATCACTTCTGTCTTCCGCAGACTGATCGTCAAGCCAAAGGCCTTTGCTGCTGCAGACAGGCAACTGGCAAGCTCTTGCAGGCCCGGTTGGTTGAGTGCTGCGAGTGCACAGTCATCGGCAAACAGGAAGTCTCTCACAAGGGCCTCAAGAACTTTTGTTCTGGCCTTCAGGCGCCTTAAGTCGAAGAAGCGGCCATCCCATCTGTAGCGGAGAGTGATCCCCGCGTTGGTACTGGAGAGAGCAGACAACAGCATTGTGGCGAACGTGAGGCTGAACAGGGTTGGTGCCAGGACACATCCTTGCTTCACTCCGTTGGACATGGTGGAAGGGTCAGACACAGTGCCGTGTTCCACTACACGAGCCATCATGCCGTCATGAAAGGATCGTATGGTCTTGACAAACTTCAATGGGCAGCCAAGTTTGGACAGTATAGCCCACAGACCCTCGCGACTGACAGGATCGAAAGCCTTTGTCAGGTCCACAAAGAGGATGTAGAGGTTCTGATTCTGTTCCCGGCACTTCTCTTGCAGCCGGCGAACAGCGAAGATCATGTCGCTTGTTCCCCTGTTGCTCCTGAAGCCACACTGACTCTCGGAGACGATGTCGTCCAGCAAGTACTGTATTATGCGATTCAGGATGACCCGGGCCATAATCTTTCCTTCTATGCTCAGCAGTGAGCTGCCTCTATGGAAATTCTACTGGACTTCAATACTCTATCTTTACTATTAATAAGTGACCTTGGCATAACGTGTGTAAATCCTGGTGGGATAATCGTTCGACGAAATTACACAATGGCCTTCACATTATCATTTTACGTGCTCTGAATTCAGACTCTTATGCTTGACTATAGAATTCATATTCTTTCAGTGGCTAAAAGAGCAGAGACGCCCACAGGATAGGGGATTAAATGAGTAAGATGAAGGTCTACATAATTCATATGTTTCAATACAAAAAAATCAACCATGTCCTCACAGACTCACAAATACTTGTCTTTTAAAGGTGGCTTCATACAGTGCCACACGAAAATAAAGTAGCTTTTATCTAACAAAATTCTGACATACTCACAAACCTATAACACAGTTTTCTTTCCTAGTTTTAGCCTCAGTAAGCCATACAATCTTAACAATCTCCAACACACACACACACACACACACACACACACACACACACACACACACACACATGCGCTCACACACACACACACACACACACACACACACACACACACACACACACACACACACACACACACAGAGTTGGTAGGAGACAGAAAGGGTAAGGAGCACAGACAGACAGGTTTTCAATAATCATGAATAGGCAGCAAGAGAGAGAGAGAGAGAGAGAGAGAGAGAGAGAGAGAGAGAGAGAGAGAGAGAGAGAGAGAGAGAGAGAGAGAGGCAGAGAGAGAGAGAGAGAACGAACAAATGAACAACGAACGAATCTTATTTATTTTAAGAGGATAGTGGACTAAGTATGAATACTGTTTTACATCCAGCCCTCTGGGCAGAATGAAAAAAAAATCCATACATAGTAAGAAGCAAATCAAACAAAATACATTAAAAAATGCAACAAGTCATTGCAATAGAACCTTTGTGAAAAAAGAAGAAAGAAGAAAAAAGAAACAATAAACAAAACAACAGCATGAACAACAACAAGAAAAATGATCAGGTCAAGAGGAGGGTGAGGGGGATGGAGAGAGAGAGACAGACAGACAGCAGAGAGAGAGAGAGAGAGAGAGAGAGAGAGAGAGAGAGAGAGAGAGAGAGAGAGAGAGAGAGAGCGACCGACCGACTGACCCACCGACCGGCGATAGATAGGTAGAAATAAAGGGAAAGAAATACAATGAAGCAGACATGGATAAACACACACACGAAATACTGTGAAAAACACATTAAAGGCACAGGATGATCAATGCAGTTCACGTACAGTTAAAGTTGAGTCAGCTTCAAACATTCATCACATATTTGTTAAAGTAAATCTGAATTGAGAATTATCAATACATCTTAGGGTATGGTGGAGTCACATCTGAGACATTCATGAGATATTTTTGGAAATTAGATTTGAATTTTTTAAAGTTTGATTCATTTTTCAGTTCTTGAGGAATATGGTTCCATAGCTAACCTCCGGAATACGCCAAACTACACTTGTATAGATTAATCATTGCAAACGGGAGGTTTATTTTATGTGAATGTCGATAGTCGTTACAAGTGAACATATTTTGTTAGCGAAAGTGGGGCGTTTTCATGGAGTATCTTATGCATAAAGAGTCCCTTATTGTACAGAAGTTAGGCTTTAAATGGGAGGATGCCTGCTTGCTTCTAGTCTGAATCAACCAGTGAGGATAGTTGACCTATCGTTACTTTGACAGCTCTTTTGTGAAGGCTAATTAGCGGTTTGAGTAAATTGTTGTCAGCTGAGTCCCAAAGTGTTGAGGTATAGTCAATAATAGGTTGAATAATTATATGAGTGAAGCAATAATTTTCTTGCATGCAAATTTAAGAAACTCTTAATCCTTTTTAGAAGATGTAGTTTTCTTGCAATAGCTCTAGATAAAAGTTCTAAGTCTTTTGACCCAGTTAGACTGTTATCTATTGTTATTCCCAAGACTTTGTGACTGGTTACTTCTTCGAATTGTTCATTAGAAATGTAAAGTACCGGTAGATTTTGGCTCAGATTTTGACGTTTCTGTCTCGTACTTATCATCATAATTTTAGATTTTTTTTTTTTTTTTAGGAATGAGAGCTATGTGATTAAATCGTGTCCATTTAACCAAAAGATTGATATTTTCTTGGATGTCATTGCAAACCTGTTGGGCGTCAGAATTACTTGTGTCTAGAGTTGTATCATCTGCGAACATTTCACTGTTTACATTCAAGTACAATGACAGATCCTCAATGTAAATGAAAACAACAGAGGGCCTAATACTGACCCTTGTGGGACTCCAAATTTGTTAGGAAGAAAATTAGATTTGTATGTGTTTACAGACACAATTTGTTGTCTGTTGGAGAGAGAAGATGAAATCAGTTTCAGTCTTTTGTATGATAGCTTATTAAACGTTAGTTTTCTGAGCAAAACTTCATGATTTATGACCTCGAAAGCTTTAGCGAAATCTACAAAAAGAATTCCTGAAAATTGTTTGTAGCTCATGTTTAACAGCCATCTATTTATTAGTTTAGTTAGCATCGTGTGGCACGAATGGTTTTCTCTGAACCCCAGTTGATTTGGGTAGATTAAATCATATTTTACTGCGTGAGAATGGAATGTTATTGATGTGGAGTTCTAATGGCTCAGAAAGAAGAGATGAAATCGAAATAGGTCTATAATTTGATGGATCACTAGTGTTTCCCGAATTGTATATTGGTATAATGTTTGCTTTTTTTAAAGGTATCTGGAAAACATTGTTTATCTATTCAGCGGTTGTAAATGTAAGTTCACGTTTCTGCGATAATGGGTGCAGAGAGCTTCAGACTTTTACCATCTGTACCGTCAATCCCACGAGTGGCTGTCTGCTTCAATCGCCTGAGCGACACGAAAACAGAAGGAATATCTAGAGAACTGATATCTATATCTGAATGAATATTCTTTCCCCTGCAGTATTTTTGTCATTCTTCTACGTCATTATCATTTTATTTATCATCATGAATTATTTGATCTGCTATTGCTGTAAAAATGTGATTTAGTTAACTGACATATATAGCATTCATTATGTTTGAAGCAGAGGAAACATGTTTATTTGTTAATCCATGAATGGCTTTCCATACGGACTTCGTGTCTTTCTTTTGACTGATTAAGTTTGAGAAAGATCATTTGATTTATCATCATGAATTATTTGATCTGCTATTGCTGTAAAAATTGTGATTAAGTTAACTGACAGATATAGCATTCGTTATGTTTGAAGCAGAGGAAACATGTTTATTTGTTAATCCATGAATGGCTTTCCATACGGACTTCGTGTCTTTTTTTTGACTGATTAAGTTTGAGAAAGATCATTTGATTTATCATCATGAATTATTTGATCTGCTATTGCTGTAAAAATTGTGATTAAGTTAACTGACAGATATAGCATTCGTTATGTTTGAAGCAGAAGAAACATGTTTATTTGTTAACCCATGAATGGCTTTCCATACGGACTTCGTGTCTTTCTTTTGACTGATTAAGTTTGAGAAAGATTTCCTTTTCTCCGCTCTAATGAGAGAGATTACTTTGTT
>CM065724.1:69883786-69908786 GCA_033310375.1 Conus canariensis
GCCATATCAGGGCTGTCACCGCGTTGACATCACCTCACAAGTCATTAAAAACTATTCACACAACCCTTTGAAATGCATCTTATACCTTATAAAAACACACAGGAAACTTCATTGAAAATCTTTCTTTCATAAAATCTTAGATCACACTAAAAATGTTGATCTCTTTCAAAAATTCAAAGATCACATCAGGTGGGACATCTCTGAACAAGGTTTTCATGGAGTCTGCTGCAAAGTATTCATGTCTCACATCGTGCAGTTCCCAACACTCTAAATGAATATGTTTTACTGTGAGTGGTACATGACATGGAATGCACCATGGAGCTTCTTCACCTTTTAAAAAATAAGAATGGGTGTAAAATGGGTGGCCTGTATGCAAACGGCATAAGACTGTTTCTTCTTTACAGCCGCCTCGTGAACATGGTAAAAACTATTTCAGGTTTGTAGGGATTTTGTACAATTTTTATCCATCTGCAAGTTCCCGTTCTCTTGCCAGAGGTCTTTGGCATAAGTCTGTGCTTGGGGTTTCAGATCAGTGTGAAGGACAGACAATCTGCCCAACTCTTGGCACGTTCATCAACCACCTCGTTGCCTTGAATGCCCACATGGCTAGGAACCAAACCAAAAACTGTGTCAAAACCATCTGATTTCAGGAAGGTGTACAGTTCGAATAATTTCAGCAGTTGAGGGTGCTTGAGATTGCGGACGGCAATGGCCTCCAAAGCAGAAAGGGACTCCGACAAAATGACGAAACCATTTCAAGAGCTAGGACCAGGCTTTCAACTCAGCAGTGTAGATGGAGTTGTCAGTGGGAATGCGTTTAGAACATCTTTGAGGGGGATCTGTTGCACAAAACACAGCAGAGGCAACTCCCCCTCAGATCTGGAACCGTAGGTGAAAATTCTTGTGGATGATGGAAACGTGGAATACAGTTCAACGAAAAAGGACTTGAACGCCAAGGAGGTAGTGGAATTTTACGGTACGAGGCTAAATCAAACCGGATCTCTGGAGAAAAGAAAGTCCACGGTGGGTCATCAGGAAACTTGGATAAATCCACACACCACTCCAAGGTCTATATCTGCATTGTTCAAATGGTGAAGAACACACATTCCCACGGGTGGGATGGAACTAGGGTGGTCATCGAATTTCTTTTGAAACTTGGGGTCAAAAACACAGTCATGTGCAGGGTTTAAGGGTTCAGATGATAGATTCAAACAGTTGTTCAAGGTTAGTGTCAGCCGACGATTCGGAAGGGATGTAGTTGCAAAGCGAGATGACTGCAGGCGGAAATCTAAACAAATCTTAAATAAATGTTAGCGAACCGCCCAGAGAACGTGGACAAACGAGTCACAAGACGAAACACAACGCGTTTCGACCTCTTAGGTCTTCATCAGGTGAGACATAAACGAATAAAACAACGAAAATTTACTTAGCTTTGATCGCTTCAGATCACTTCACAGGGTTCAGCGCAAGGAAGAACCCTGTGAAGTGATCTGAAGCGATCAAAGCTAAGTAAATTTTCGTTGTTTTATCGTTTATGTCTCACCTGATGAAGACCTAAGAGGTCGAAACGCGTTGTGTTTCGTCTTGTGACTCGTTTGTCCACGTTCTCTGGGCGGTTCGCTAACATTTATTTAAGATTTGTTCGGAAGGGGTGGTTTTTCTGCCTCAGCAAACAGGCTATAAACAGGGGTGGCGCGGAATGCACCCAAACAGAGTCAATGCCCTTGATGGTGGATGGGATCGAGACTTTTCAGGTAGGAAGATCAGGCCGAGCCATAGACTACACACCCATAGTCCAGTTTGGAGCGGATCAGAGCCCTGGAAAGACTTAGAAGAGTTTTCTTATCAGCGCCCGAATCCGTGTCACAACTGTTAGAGTGTTCAGTGCTTCCTGATAAGCAGTTTTTAAGTGTTGGATGTGACTTTTAAAGTTCAGTTTTTGATGAAAAACAACTCCTAGAAATTTGGCTTCTTTCACTGCTGGAATAGTGCATTTGTCCAGACGAATTTCAGGATCGGCAAAGAACTGACGAAAACTGTGAAAATGGTTACACTGTGTTTTGGAGCTTGAAAAGGTAAACCCGTTTTCCTTGGCTCACTGTCGAATCTTATCCACATACAGTTGGAGTCGACGCTGCACGCTGGCATAAGAGGCTCCAACTGCGTAGTGTGCGAAGTCATCAACAAACAGAGAGGACTCAGCACCCTGGTTTACTGAATTGACAATGTCGTTAATTTTTATACCGAAAAGAGCAGGAGAAAGAATGCTCCCTTATGGTGCACCCAACTCCTGCCCATGGATGTCAGACAGCGTGGTGCCCATCACCCAGAACGTTTTGAATGAAACAAGGCAGTTGACCACAAAAATCAAGTTTATGAAGATCCATAAGAATTCCAGATTTCCAAGTGGTATCGTACGCTTTTTTCATATGAAAAGAAAGAAAGCAGCCACATGTTGTTTATTAATGATTGATTATTAATTATTAATGCGGATGGTGTTTTCCAGACGGACCAAATGGTCAGTGATCGAGTGGTACTACCGAATCCGCACTGTTCATTGACCAAAAGGCCATCGGTTTCCAACTTCCACATCAGCCGGGGTTGATCATTTTTTTCCCATTAGCTTCCAGAGGTAGCTGGTCAGAGCTATTGGACGATAGTTTGAAGGGTTGGTGTGATCTTTTCCAGGCTTAGGAATGGGAATGATCAGGGCTCTCCGCCAGGAGGGCGGAAAGCACCTTGTGGTCCAGATATGGTTGTAGACTTTTACCATTTGTAGTGGTAGTAGTAGTAGTAGTAGTAGTAGTAGTAGTAGTAGTAGTAGTAGTAGTATCATCATCAGTATCATTATTATTATAACTGTTATCATTATTATCATAATTATCATTTTTGTTATTTTGATGGTGGTGGTGGTGGTGGTGCTGCTGTTGTTATTGTTGTTTGTTGTTATTTCATACCTGCCACCTACGGAAAATCCATGCGGAGAACACATGTCATAGCCACATTGCGTTTCATCCTCTCCCCCATAACATTCGGTCACCAGGTCACAGAGTGTCAGGTGCTCTTTGAAGTCATCAAACCAGGGCACTGAGCAGTTCCACAGGCCCTGGGGGGTCAGCTGGGGAACGGCAGAGTTCTGTGGTGGAGATTAAACTTTTTTTGTTAATAAATTGACAGGGACACTTGCCCTGCTCTCTGTTACGCAGACGCCCAAACTTTCTTACTACATTCAAGACAGTTTTGAAAAAAAAAGGTCAACTTTTTATTTAGCATTGGAACTGTGTTCTTGTTCGTCCGTCGAGTCGACGATAACCACTCCAGTCGTCTTTGGGTTGTGTGTGTGTGTGTGTGTGTGTGTGTGTGTGTGTGTGTGTGTGTGTGTGTGTGTGTGTGTGTGTGATGATGATGATGATGATGATGATTTGTGGATATGAAGGTGGCTGATCAAGCTGATGCGTGCACGAAATATGTGGTGTCAGCTTAAACAGGCAATGTGGGAGACCTGATCTTAATCGATGGCGCAGACTTTCCTTGCCTGTCTCTTTTGTTGCGCTGCAGCTGTTCTCTTTTCTTAACATAAATTTGCATCTTTGTGGATACAGTAGCTCCATCTAGCTCGATCTATAAGAGTTTGTTCCCATGTGTCAGGGGTGATGTTAAACGCTTTCATGGATGGTTTGAGAGTGTCTTTTAAGCGTTTCTTCTGACCTCCGTGAGAATGCACTCCTTGTTGCAGCTCACAATAGCTGAATCTCTTGGGCAGCTGATAGTCTGGCATGCCAACTACATGATCTGCCCATCGAAGCTAAGACAGCATGAGATGGCGCGGATGCTCGGCAGGTTTGCGTGGTCGAGCACCTCTGTGTCTTGGATTTTGTCCTGCCATGCTATGTTTAACAATCTTCTGAGTAGGTTGTGTGAAAGTGATTCAGCTTCTTGGCATGCTGTTGGTACACTGTCCACGTTTCACATAACGTCTGCTTATTCCTTAAAAAGTACTTCTTAATACTCTAAGATACGATCAATATGTAATGATATGTAATTTTCTTTTACAGTAATAGCTGTCAACTATTTATATTCTTTCATATGTGTATACTTCTTTTTGACTTGTTTGCGTTGATTTTTTTTCAAAATGTTCCTTTCTTCAAGCCCGAATTTAATTATCTTCCTTATTTTTTTCATTCGTGAGATGTAGTTATCTATTATTAAACATGAACGGAAAATAAATGTGTATTTTTTTAAAATGTCCGTTTAGAGCAGGACAAGGTGGCAGGTCTACAAATAGTATAGTCCTGAGCTAAGTCCTATTTTCCTAATTACCTATTCAGCACAGTTTCTAGCTGCTTGAAATATTGAAGTGACTGACAATGCATAGGTATTAGTCAGCAGAGCTGACCACTCTGACAGTTCATATCTTTTGACCCCCCTTGTATCCTTCAATGGATCCTCGAGCATAGGCTCAAAGATCCCCCCCCCCCCCCCCCCCCCCCCCACGTGTAATACTCTTCACAGATTTTAGTTTTTCAGCTATTTCCTCTTTTCGTTTCAACTTTTTACCCTTCATTGGCTGCTTTGGGGTGCCGTTACATTCTGTTTTTTGAAGCCTCGGTGGTGAGAACACCATAGAATTATAGGCTGTGGTATATTACATTTGACACCAAGAGAGTATTGACACAATCAATCGTACCTCACTGATGAGTCCCACTCAGTGGCGAACGTTCTGTGAGTGGGCAATACAAATGGTTCTGTTTTCAGATGGACTACGATGGTCCCCATATGGTGCTGGTGAAGAATTTAACGTTCATAAGATAACGCCCCGTTATTCATTCCCGCTTTTTTTTCTTTCAACCCCACTCTCTCTTTTTCTTTTTCTTTTTCGTAATCTTTACCGGGTCGTTACTGTAATGATAGGGGAGTTGTTAGCCGGCATTTATTTTTACATAAATCTGGTAGGCCAGGATCACAAAGTCAGAAACGTTTCATGAAACGAATAGTCTTTCATGTGGAAATTTACTTTATTTTATAAATTGAAAGGAATCCAAAATAGATCGCCAGGTTACATGGGCAAACAAATTACAAGACGAAACACGACGCGTTTCGACCTCTTAAGTCTTCTTCAGGCACGATAAACAGCATTCAGGACAATGAAAACGAAGAATGAGCAATCACTCGTCCTTTGAAGCTTCCTCAAACATTCAATACCCATCTTGCACCGAATTTGAGAAAATGAGATTGCTCCACTTTATATTTCATTGTCCTGAGTATTTTTTTTTTATCTTGCCTGAAGAAGACCTAAGACGTCCTAAACGCGTCTCGTTTTGTCTCGTAATTCGTTTGTCCATGTTCAGTGCTGGATTTATTTTAAATTCCTTTTAGAATTCTTTCGATTTCCGCCTGAAGTCATCTCAGTTTGAAACTTATTTTAATTTAAAATTTGGGTAAAGAAAAGATCCAAAATGCAAAATAGCGCGGACACTTTGAACTTCCGGTTACCAAAGACCATTCCAACATGCACAGACTCCCCTGAAGCCACCTGTGGGATAGAGGGTGACAGCAAGGGAGAACCAACACTGGGCCTTCGAGCAGATTACACACAGTCTCCATGTCAGTGTCAGTTTCATCAAGGAGGTGTCACTGTGTGCGGACTAGTCCATGTACGCTACACCACATCCGCTGTTTTGAGACCACACTGTGCGTGATTTAAAGCTGATAGGTATACGAATTAATGACTAAGACAAGAAAATTTAAGAAGAGGGTCTCGTGGTACGACTTAGCAGATGTCTGACCTATGCATTGGCCCAACGCGCTAGTCAGACCTTGACTAACCTACCTAACATTGGTTGTGCTATTATTATCATAGTATGTGTGAGTCGTGAGTGTACACATAATTATGTGTACAATACCCGTCAAAGTCAATTACAATAACAGGGAAACAATACTGTCTATGCTATCCCTGAAAAGCTGAATAACTATCAAAGTCAATTAGTATAACAGGGAAACAATATTGTCCATGCTATCCCTGAAAAGCATAATACCCGTCAAAGTCAATTACAATACCAGGGAAGCAATATTGTCCATGCTATCCCTGAAAAGCTGAATACCCATCAAATTCAATTAGTTTAACAGGGAAACAATATAGCCCATGCTGTCCCTACAAAGCTGAATACCTGTCAAAGTCAATTAGTATAACAGGGAAACAATATTGCCCAGCGGTCCAAGTATAGTGAGCCACTGTAGCGAGCTGCAGAGCGATTGATGTTGAGAATAAAAGACAATCCATCGTGCTGGCATCATGGAGCGATGAAGGGACTAGTGGGAGATGCATCATGTGATCAAATTGTGTGTGGGTGTAATGAGAAGTTGTTAAGTAGGTACTCAAGGTCTGGCCAGCACGCTGGGCTAATGCATAGGTCAGACATCTGCTAAGTCGTAGACACCCGACCCTCTTTTTAAGTTCTCTCATCTTAGTCATTAATTCATTTATCCATCATGTTTAAATCGCGTGCAGTGTGGTCTCACAACTTAGCAGATGTGGTGTAGCGTATATGGACTAGTCCGCGCGCAGTGACACCTCCTTGATGAAACTGAAACTGAAACTGAGAAGCTGAAAACATAAAATGGCAAGAAACCCACTAAAACATGCAAAGTGTATACCTTGTGAAAGGAAAAGTAAAATAATTCCGTGATACAGTTCTCAGAGCATGAATATCCAACTGACGGCAACATGATAAATCGGACCAAAATGGCGCTCTCCTTCCCGATCACAGACTGAGGTCTTACTGTTGCCTTTGCTGCCTCTGCTTCTGTGCCTGTCAAAGAAACCATGATATATTGTCACAGAAAATCTCCATTTCCAACGGGATAACCAGAGTCATAACAATTGTCATGATCATCAGCATTGAAGACAGCAACATGCCTATTCACTGTGCACTGAAATTTATGACATTTACACAGGACACTCATCATGTAATCCAACAGATTTGAACATGCGTTAAATGAATAAAGAGCATGTAATATTCCGTGTTCTGGTGAAATATGACATGATTTACCTAAAGGAAAATAACACAGAAGTACATGCATCTGTTTGATATTGAATCACTGTCATAATCGAAAACCGAGAATAATCAATCTATGCAGTCAAGCCATACAAAGCGTTTGTCAGTTTGAGACGCTCCCTTTTTGGTCAGTTTTATATATGGGAGACATGTTCCTTAAAACAAAAATATTGCATGTTTAGTGATTACACGTATTTTCTATTTCGTATCTTAACTATAGTTCTGTTCTAGACATTTGGAAAACTAGCTGTCAGGTTAACTACTGACATTAAGATTACATTCATTGCTTAACAATAGAAATTTCCAACTTGAACTAGCTCAATGTGTAACTTTTACTCTATGGCAGTTTTCACGTATTTCCTTAAGATTATGTTGAAGCTCTGCCAAAAAGGCAAAGAAATCCTGGCAATCAAAATTTGATAGATTTTATACTGCATGTTTTCTTTTTGTTTAAAAAAATGCAGTGTCATTGTCTGCCGAGCCTTTTCTCTTGAACATTGTTTTTTTTTACTGGTATTCTGTCACGCATTTTATTTTTGGAGTGTTGTACTTTTAGGAGTATTGTGCTTTTGTCTCATTCATATTAGTCATTTAGAAAAATCCAATTAATGAGCGGGCCTAGCTTTTTCTGATTATTGCAAGAACAGTTCATGTCAAGAATGCCCATTTGGTGCCTTAAGGTTTTGCAGTACACCTTTGAACATTTTTCAAAGTTAACAGGTGGTATTTGAACCTTATTCGTGCATTACTTGGATTAGTTTCAATAGTAATGATATTTGCTTTTATGCAGCTTTTGATGAATTGAAGAAAACCTGCATATTCGTGAAGTTTCCTCCTCTTTGCAAGCAAATCATTTTTTTCAAAGACTCTGCAATGCTCATCATTAATATGTTTTCTGTACATCTCTTAAGAAACGAATTAATCAACCAACCAAAGAACCAACCAACCAATCAACCAACCAACCCATCAATCAACCAACCACCCCATCAATCAACCAACCGACCGACCAACCAACCAATCAACTAACCAATCAACCAACCAACCAAACTACCAACCAACCAACAAACCAACCAAACAATTAAACAAACAAAACAAAGAAACGTTTACTGCTAATGCTAAGGGTTTCTTTAGACATAGGCTTAATCGAAATGTCTTAGCCTTTCTCTTACGTCATGAGAGCAACAAGTTTGCTTTTTCAAGTTGTGACTATCATCGTTCAGTTTCTGTATCCACGACAATTTCAATACCTGAAAATGAAATTCTATATCTGGATACTGATCCCCCCTTTTTTAATATCATGACCAAAGTGTTGTCTTCTTACATCCTTGCTTCTTTACTATATTAAGTTAAAACACGGTTTGTGTAATTGTTTAGTCAGCTCGTCAGGTGGATCAGGTCAAAGGACGGACAAGTGGATTTCTTTATAGATATATTATAAGATTTTGCCACTGCCTTACGGCCAGGAAACGTTTCTCTGTGCTTCTTCTAGCATTTGTATTTGTAACCCAAATATTGTAAATCAGATCCCCAATATTCTAAATCCCTGTGAATTCTAGTTCATTGTCACGCGTGGATTTTTTTGTAGAATTTTTTATTCTCTCGAATATATATCTATTGCGTGCCTCGGTGTAGTTTTAATCGTAAAATCTTTCCAGACTACCTTTGATGTTTCATACCCTTAATTTCTATATCTTCCTTTAATTTGCATGTATTGATTTCTATACTTGAGACAGCAAACGCGACACATGGTTTCCTCGGCCGTATTTTCTGTTTAATTCAATAAGGAAACTGTAGGATTACATGTTTGTCAATTGTCAGTTTCACTTTTTTTTCCCCAAATGTATACAAATTCGTGTAGTTACTTAACACCTACTTGCCAATTTCTTTTCCAAAATCAAACGGTCTGGAAATGTTATTCATAAACTTTTAGTGATTCAAACGCCCTTAAAAAGTCAAGTAAGGCAGGAAGGTCAGAGACGTGTTTTCTTGTCCAAACCAGTATTATATCAGAAAGTGTTCTACAGTCTTCATGTGATACAACATGGTTGTTAAGTGTTGATCGTTTGGGTATAACATGTGGTCTGCATTGTAAACTGAACAGGTTTTACACGTCACAATTCACTGTGTCATTAGTCTCTTTCAAATAAACGTCAGATTTGTCGCTTGTAGGCAGATCAATTAAGTTTTTTTTTTTTTTCTGTCACTGTCACTTTACCCCTGAGGCATCCTTTATTGAGAGAGCATATGACGAAAAGTCCAACTGATCACACACACGCATGCGCGAGCACGCACGCACGCATGAACGCACTCACGCACGCACGCACGCACTCACGCACGCACGCGCGCACGCACGCACACATTCACACATGCACACACACCTATGGCACACGCACAAGATGGCACACGCACAAGATGGTGGCCACGGTCAACAACTAGAGCAGAAGCTAGCTGAGTTTTATGTAAAGTTTTTAAAAAAATGATGACCAGGATGACAAAAACAAGAAATGCAAGAGGTAAGCCATCAACTTTGCCAATAGAAAAAACTAACAGCAGTTTGCAAAATGTTCAATCGACTGTAACAAGCCAATCGAATGTTCGAAGCGGGGGTGACCGTTTAGAAACCCAAACAAAAATGTCTGGTACGCCTGCCGACAATAAAGGCCCCGCAGAAGACAGCCCGAAAAGAGAAGCGGGAAGTAACACGGACGATCTCAAAGCTCTCATAATGACTCTGAGCGAACGAATCTTGAGTCTAGAGAAAATAGTTGAAAAACAGACCAAAATAATTGAATCGAACCTCAAGATAACGAAAAGAGAAAGTGTCGCCATTCAGACCGAATCGACCGAAACATCCTTCGCAACGCCTCACCGCTCTTATGCAAAAGTTGCATCAACATCGCTGCCGGCAAAATCTCCTCCCCAACACAATAAGGGCGTGGATGAATTGTGCGAGCCGTACATTAGGCCAAACAAAGAAAATAACCAAATGAAACAAAACCACAAAGAACAAAAACTGAATTGTGACGTAAAGAATCAAAGCAACGTCAAACAAGGTTCTGCGAAATTGCGTAGCACATCTGTGGAACAAAAGATAGAAAACTCCAAGTCTCCACACAAACAAAACGTCAAAGAAAAACAGTCTGGCACAACAAAGAAATACGTATCCCATTCTGTTTCTACATCTGGTGGCGACTTGCCTCGTGTCCTCCTGATACATGACAGTATCATGAAGAAGGTTGATGCACGGAGACTTGGCCTGTCATACGGTCTGCAGGTGGCAAAGAGAAAAGCGTATCAGATTGAGCATTGCACACGCGCTCTGAACGAGGCAAAACTATCTCTGAATCCTGAACCCGAATGTGTAGTTCTGCATGTAGGAGTGAACGACTTGAAGGGGAAAGATCCGGAGAAATGCAGCACGGAAATGCAGAAATGCGTCAAGGAGGCCAAAGGTCAATTTCCCAAAGCCAAAATCGTAGTAAGTCAAGTGGCTCCTATCAAAAATAAAACGCTAGACATTAAGAAAGATCTGTTCAACGCAATGACAAGACAGAAACTACAGACAGAAAACGACATTACTTTCGTCTCCTTTAACGAGTTGAGGAGGGAAGACAGAAGAGTACTGACAGCTGACGACGTTCACCCCACGACCAGAGGAGCGAGCACCATCGCGAGGACCCTGGGCAAACACCTGCATGGAATGTTCTGGGAAAAGCCACGGAGGAGACCCGCAGCCTTTCGTTACAGTTGCCAAGGTTTTCACCCTCCGCCTTTTCCACGTCCTTGGTTCTACTAAACTGGTCGTACTTTGTCTCTCAGCTGTTTACAGTCAATCATCAAGATTTTCTGTTTTCATCTATAGTCATATCTAAGATAGTTAATGTCTAAATGATATCAATTATTGTGATATATAAATGAAAGCACATAAAAAGCCAAACATTACATTTCTACAGTGGAATTGTCGTTCTATAACGAAAAATCTATCATACTTAAATCAATATCTAGTAGCAAATAAGTTTCATGTTTTATTACTACAATCTTTAAATGTGAGCTGTGATAAATTACCATATCTACCTGGATTTTACCACCCTCCGGTTTACGAACAATGTGGAGACAGAGTGCAAACAGCCATTTATGTGCGTGAAGACCTGGACTTTTGTGAAAGAACTCCACCAGTGTATAATATTTCCTCTGTGTCATGCTGTGCAGCTATGGTTAAGTTCACTTCATCCTTGATTCTTAATGTTGCTTCAATTTATCTTCCAAAAGGTCCTGATAATAAGAACACTGAATGGTTGAAAGGGTTCCAAGATCAAACGGATAAGTGGGTTATTGGGGGTGATTTTAATGCACATGCCCCTTTCTGGGATAAGAGTTGTTCCTATATTTCTAATAATCGTTTGTTAGATAACATAGCGGATTCTATTCTTTACATACTGAATAATGGAAACATAACTCGTATTCCAGATATATCTAACCATAATCCCTCAGCCATTGATTTAACTTTTGTATCTCCATCATTGGTAGTCAACGCAGTGTGGGAAACGGGAGATGACTCTTTAGGATCAGATCATATTCCAGTCATAATATCTTTAAATAACATAGCAGAAGAAGAAGAAAACACAGAAGATGTTATTCCAAAGTATAATTACAAGTGTGCAGATTGGTCACTGTTCAAAGACATCCTTAAAAACATAGATTTAGATTATTCTACTGAAGAAAATATAGACAATCAGTATGATAAATTCTGCAGATTTATCCTAACAGCAGCAGATAAATCGATCCCAAAAATAAAAAACAAAAAATCTAAAAAACACAATGGAAATGTGTGGTGGAACAAGGAATGTGAAGGCGCAAATAACAAGAAAAAAGACAGATTTAAGATATATTGTAAAAACAGATCAGCAAGTAATCATGAAAAAATGAAAAAGACGGGTAAAGAAAGTGATGATGCAATAGAATATGCAAAATTGAAACATTGGGATGATTTCTGTAACTCTGAAGTAAAACGTTGTAAGGATATGGGAAAAGTATGGGAAGAACTGAAAGCTATGAAAAATGGATTGACATTACCACAGTATCCCATAAAAATAGATAACAACAATCTGCCCACTACTAAAGAGAAAGCAGAAGTTTTTGTAAACTTATTCGCTGAAGTCAGCCGTCCTGAGGGTTTAACAAACACTGACCGAACTTACAGAGAAAAAAAAGAAAGTAATATAACATATGATGATCCACCACCAGATAATAGCATAAACATTAATGCTCCTATAACTGTATATGAAGTAAAAGAAGCCATTAGAGCCATTCCAATACGGAAATCATCAGTTGGTTTAGATGCAATATCTAATCAGATGCTAAAGAATTTGCCTGAAAATCTTGTAGTTTTTCTTCATGCTTTGCTAAGTACTTGCTGGAATAGTAGCGACATGCCCAAAATATGGAAACAGACAATTGTTGTACCAGTTCATAAACAAGGAAAGTCTTCTAGTGATCCTAAAAATTACAGACCTATAGCATTAACATCACACGTCTGTAAACTATCAGAAAGAATTGTTTTGAATAGACTAGCATATTACTGCGAAAAAAATGACATCATTCCTATTAATCAAGCTGGCTTTCGTAAAGGGAGATCTACTACAGAAATATTAGTGAAATTATCAACAAATATAAAGAAACAATTTGCAAGACGTAAATGTGTCCTGGCTACATTTTTTGACATAACCAAGGCTTACGATCAAGTGTGGCATTCACAGCTATTAAACAAACTTAAAAATATTGGACTATCAGGAAATGTATACAATTATGTTAAATGCTTTCTGAAAGATAGGGTAATACAAACAAGAGTAGGAAAATCATATTCCACCAGTAGAACTTTGTCAATGGGAATCCCACAAGGGTCAGTGTTAGCTCCGCTTCTTTTCTCATTGCTATTGTATGATTTGCCAAATAAGTTGTCTAAAAAGGTAGTTCTCGTTCAATATGCAGACGACATTTGCATATGGATGGATGTAACTCTTAAAAAGAAAACTCCACAGCGTGATATAAGTTTCATCAGAAAGATCTATCAAGACGAGCTAAATAGGATGTCGGAATACATGAAGTTAAATGGATTGAACTTATCTGTTGAAAAAACAAATATAATTCTTTTCAATAGTGGTAATAATCCAGAAAAACTGCCTGTTTTTACATTGGGCGAAACACCTCTTAAATACGTGACAGAAGTTAAATTCCTAGGAGTCCATTTCACATCTAAACTATCATGGAACGCTCATATTGAATACTTATTAACAAAGGCGAGGAAAATATTAAATTTCCTTAAAATTATTTCTAAAGAAAAATGGGGACAGAATTCATCTACATTGATAACTCTATGTAAATCTTTAATGAGGTCGAAAATAACATATGCCCAAGAAGTAATCTTTAGCGCTCCCAAATACCTATTGAAAAAGCTTGAAAGTATTGAATGCAAGGCATTGAAATTAGCACTTGGCCTTCCGGTGCATGCATCATCTTCTCGTACGTATTATGAAGCGCAGATGCTTCCCTTAGATGAATACAGAGAGTTAGCGTGTTGTAAATTTGTTATCAAGAGTACAACTAATAAAACGCACATTAGATCTGAAATAAAAATGAGGTCAGATATTGATTTTCCTAAAAGAGCAAAATCTATAGCTTCTCAAAAAACACTGGCAACGTACACGTCAAAAAGTATTACTGATTCTGGAGTTTCAATCGATAACGATGCTCTATCCATTAGACCGTTATTTTCTCCTATACCACCATGGGAGCTTAATAAAGCACATTTTGATATTGAACATACCAATATGAAAAAAGATGAAAACATAAACTTGTTAGCAAGCTGTATCAAGTGCCATATTGAAAATAACTATTCAAATTATTTGAAAATATACACAGACGGTTCGTGCATTGATAAACAAACAGGTTGTGCATTCTTAATCCCAGACTTAAGAGTAGAGAAATCATTTTATATCGGAATTAACAAATCGATATTTACAGCAGAATTAACAGCGATACTCCTGGCTTTAAATTATCTTTTAAACTTTCCAAAAACACTATTTCAAATTCTGTTCTGTGTTGATTCTAAATCAGCTCTTCAGGCATTAAAAGTTTCTCAATTGCACACAAGACCTGAAATGGTCATAGAGATAAATTGTATGATACACATGTTGATTGCAAGAGGAACCCATATAGTTTTTTGTTGGATTCCTTCACATTGTTCTTTTCATTATAATGAAAAAGTAGACAGGGCAGCTAAACGTGGAGCCAAAAATAGTTTTGGTTCAGAACTGTTTGATTTCCCCTTATCTGTACATGAACAGTGTAACTTAGTTAAGTCGCATATCTGGAAAGCTTTCGAATATAGTATGGTAGATCACGTTTATAAAGAACAGTTTGATATTAAAAGAATCAAAGAGAATTTTAATCTTAATAGAAAATTACTCTCATTAATGCACAGGTGGAATCTTAATGCATTTAAAACAAAATATGTAAAAAACGTAGTTTGCGTATGTGGAAACAAAATTACTCCAATTCATATTGTTTCATGCAATGATATGAAAAAAATCATTCCAGTATTGAAGCAAAATACTGTGCAGGCCATTTTTCAGTCACCAGCTTTAACGTACGAATTCTTTGTACACTTAGAGCGCACCCCTATTGGAAAATACTTATAATATTTTTATTAACTTTATTTGCGGGGGATAGGAAAGGAAGGGGGGTGGGGGGATAAAATGGGGGGGGGGGGGGGGGGGGGGGGGGGGGGGGGGGAGCAAAGGATTTTGTTTGTTTATTCTTTTTTCTTTTTTTTTCCTTTTTTTTCTTTAGTACTGTCATCCGTTTTGACTTTAATTGATAGGTTAGTTGTTGGTTATAAGTATTTTGTTTCATGTTAATCTTCACTTATGACTTGTGTAAAGATATTCACACACTTACACATCCACAACTCTCTCACTCACACACACAGGCACACATACTCATACACACACGCACACACACACACACGCACACGCGCGCGCGCACACACTCACATGCACACACACATTCGCGTGCACGTGTACCCATACATATACACATACACACATTATGTGCACGCTCGCAATTACTTCCGTACACATTCACTTTTTTTTTTTTTTTTTTTTTTTGGTCTAATATCACGAATAGTGGATAGACGTTAAATGAAGGACACACACACACACACACACACACACACACACACACACACACACACACACACACACACACACACCTATACTGTAAATTGAGTTTTTGTGCTCCTATACAAGGATGGTGCCTGCTGCTGTATTTACCTAATATCCTGAAAATTAGCTTGTCCATGGAGATGAGCTGGCCAGAGTACACGGACATCTCCCCATGTTCAGGGAAATGTAAAGGCATCATGCTGAGCATGACCACGTGCTGAGGAGGAAGGAGAAGTGTGTGGCGGCCTTCATATACGACAGTTGTAACCACTCGAACCGGGACTTGAAAATGGCCCTCTATATAACCTGCACACACTTTCTAGTTGAGTCATCAGGACAGAGATAGACAATTCGATGCCAAACACTTCATCATAAACGGAAGCGTAGACTGAAAAATGCAAGATGATGATGACGACGAGGACGACGACGACGACGACGACGACGACGATGATGATGATGATGATGGCAATAATAATAATAATGATAATACTAATACTACAGCCCTGATATGGCCCTTTGCGGTCGGTTGGCTATAAGCAACATTACTATTACTATTACTTATACTAATACTACTAACATTAGTGATGATAGTAATGAAAATAATACTTATATAACAACAACAATAATAATAATGATACCAACAACAACAATAACAATAGTAATAACAATAATATAAAAAAAATCCAATAGCACCCCCAAAGAAGCTATTGGATTCTTTTTTGCACCCTTGGTGGTGAGAACACCGCAGTATTATGGACTGTGGTGTGACTCTATTTGACGCCAGGAGCGCAGACACAACCAGCCGTGTCTCCTTGATGAGTTCCGACCCAGCGGATGAAAGGCCTCGGAGCAGGCAATACAAATATATCTGCCTTCAAAAGGGACTGCGATGGTTCCCTTATGCAGCTAGTGAAGAGTTTTCATATCTGTAACATATTTTCTTAATTTCATGTTCCCAGTTTCTCCATCTTCAAACTCCCCCCCCCCCCCCCCCCCCCCCCTCCTTAAGTCCAAATCTTTGCCAAGTCATTGCTATGAAGACAGTTCAGTTGTTGGCCTGTGCTTGTTTTTCCCCCACTATTAGATTGTTCGTCTATGTATTTGTCTGACTTTATTCAAGTTTAAAAGGCTGTGCCAGTCTTGAATAAAAGTTACTCTGTGTTAGGTTTTCTTACGGGAGCAAAAAATACCCCACTTGTTTACTGTTTATCGTTTACTGTTCCCTGCCTCATTTCATTTCCAATAATAATAATAATAATAATTAACAACCTGCCAAAGGTTACAGAGATTTGTGCAGCAAAACAAAAATTTGTACCTCATCGTTTTTTGCATTCTGCGCAAAGGGCATGTCACAGAATAAGTTGATACGTGATTATAGCGGTCCCTATGTATCACAATGTCTGTTAATGCGAATCTAAAGTTTGTTAGATAACATTTGATATGTCTGTTGACATTAATTAAAAGATACCTTTCACAGCTCCTTGATGATTTGAATACTGTACACAAAGAAAACCGCACACTTTCTTGGATGTGTTAATTCCAGTTTTGCCATCGGTAATTGATAATTCTTTTGGCGAAATTCTTGCAGAAATGCATTATCATTTTCACCCCCCTGATTTAATCATACCATTCCAAATCCATTCTGATAAAATATTTCTCAAATCCTTGAAAGCCATGTATGTCTACCATTTGAGTCTAACCACATCAATATTGTAAGTTTTCACGAGCAGTATGTCCATCCATAAGTATATTATAAGCTAATACCTAATACACTAAACAGACGTTGTTACGTAAACAGGGTGGCGTCCTGTCTATCCGTATGCTAAGTCATTCGACCTTTTTAATCATAGCAACTGCTTTATCTGATCCCCATATTTTAGCACCACACATAGCAGTAGGTAGAACCTGATTTAAAAAATGCAATTGAATTATTCTTGAACATGTACTATTTATGCAAGGTGCTTTTTGTTCGGCTTGCAAGGTCTTCAAATGGAAACACAAAACCAATTCTACTGGAATAATATATACTAACATTCATAATCTTCACTTCCTCTCATTTAAGAAATACCTTTCTCTCACTGCGAGATAACCACCTCTCCTGAATACAACAACATTACTATTTCCCAGGTTAACCTTGAGCTAAAGTCTCGAAGATGCACTACATGAATGACTTAGTTGTGTTTGAAGACCAATTGGTGTTTAAGAAAGCAAGGTACTGTCATCCGCTAAAAAAAAAAAAAAAAAAAAAAAAAAAAAAAAAAAAAAAAAATCAGGCGTCATTGTCACACTGGCTTTCCTTTATTATTCCAAGGGCTAGTTCATTAATAAACAAAGAAAAAGGTACAGCGTTGCATGCATCACCCTGTTTTACCCCTCTTGTAGACATGAAATAGTCGGTAAAAATAGCACCAGATCTCACACTTGCTTTCACACCACTGTACATATTGTTAAGACATTTAATGACCTTTCCCTCAGTCCCATTTTTGGAGAAGCAGCCAAAATCATGATCTTGATCCAAAGTCGAAAGCTATTTGGAAATCAATAAATGCAACATATGATTTGCGGTTCAGTGAAAATTGTTTCTGTGTTAACGCTAAGAGAGTGAACATCTGATCGACAGATGCGTAGCCTTCAGTAAAGCCTGCTTGATGCTCACCTGCGATGTCATTTTGCTGCACTCACTCTTGTAGCCTGCAATTCATGATTGAACTAATTACTTTTCTACTGATGTCACACAACGATATACCCCTATAATTACCAGGGACATATGTTGCACCCATTTTAATCAGTGGTACGATTTCTGATGTCATCGCTCTGGAATATCCACTTAACGTAGAACTCACACGGCAGCACACAACACACCACACACCAACAACACGAATACACACACACACGCACGCACACGCAACACACACAACACAACACACACACACACACAACACACACACACACACACACGCACACACACACACACACACAACAGCAAGAGTAATATCACCACCAAATATCAGTAATTCTCGAATACTTTCGGCTGGCCTTGCAGTCATTCCGTTTTTAAGCCTTTCGCACGCACGCACACCACACACACACACACACACACAAACAACACACACACTCGCACACACACACACACACACACACACACACACACACACACACTCGCGCACACACACACACACACACACACACACACACTCGCACGCACGCACGCACACACACACACACACACACACACACACACACCACATACACACACACACCACTCGCACAACACACACACACCCACACACACACACACACTCTCTCTCTCTCTCTCTCTCTCTCTCTCTCTCTCTCTCTCTCTCGCGGGCGAACGCTCGCGCGCGCACACACACACACACACACACCCACACACACACACACACACGCCCACCGGCACAACACACACACACACACACACACACAACACACGAAAAGACGCATGCACACATACTTACACCAACCCACCCCCCTCTCCCCTCCTCAGACACCACACACACACACATATACAAACTCTCTCTATTCTCTCTCTCTCTCTCTCTCTCTCTCTCTCTCTCACACACACACACACACACACACACACACACACACACATATGAACGCACACGCCTGCGGACTACAAAGACGAGAGAGAGAGAGACGGACAGGCACAGACACAGGCACAGACAGACACAGAGACACAGACACAGGCATAGAGACACAGACAGACACAGAGACACAGACATACACAGAGTTGAGGCGAGGCAGGACAGGAGTGCCATTTATGTTGAAAGGCGCTGACCATCCGTCCACACGCCGCTCGTTATAAGACAACTTGATTTTTCACAAGGGGGTGATGGGCGGACATGAATGAATACACCGTGATTTCTGGAATAATGTTACCTGTTATACTTTACCTTCCATACTTGACACTGCAGACACCTGAATGTCATATCTTCTCACCGACATCAACGTGAGAGCGACGGCGAATTCAAAATAAGAGTTCGCACTGTGATAGTGAAGGCCGATGCGAACGTGACTGTTGTTGCTGACAAAGATGTCCATAAGGTTGGAGTACCCAGGTTTACAACACATGCGCTGTGGAACGTCATCGTTCCGTGTTTCTCACTCAAGGAAACAGGTTCGTGCACAGTGACGTAGTTTTCGAAAACTCCCCTGAAGGTTTTTCTGCCTTCCACAACTATTTTGTCATCATTCTTGTCTTCACGTTTTCTAACGTCAATCCAACATACTGCGGCCTTCTTGGTGCTAGCTTGGTCATTATGCCTGAATATGAATGCCAGTTCGATGGAGTTGTTCAAATATAATACATACGGCTTGCTAAGTCGAGAACATCGTTCAGCTTTTTTTCCATCCCATTCATAAACTTTGGGTGTGATATCATCTGAAAGTATAGATGAGATGTGGACAGCCAGGAACAGTAATCGAAGTCTTCTAATTATTATCATGATTAGGGAGTGTGATACAGGGGGGGGGGGGGGGGGGGGGGGGGGGGGGTAGACGTCAGTACAGTAATCTGTCAAGGAAGTTTGGGAGAGACTTGATGAGGTCTTGTAGAAACACACCACTGAATCACGCCAAACGAAAATAACACATGCTTTAACTGCACTGGAAGACAAGATACCTGCTGATTTGTTCTTTGTGAAAATAATTCCTGTATTTACAACCAAAAAAAACGTGCATGTCTGTCTCTTAAAAGAAATAGCTCAATAAACTAATTAGAACAAGATGCAAAGCATATAGACGTACTCCCAGTTTATCTTGTTCGGTATCGTTCCGTTAAATTTTGAGGTAGGCCTACACTTTTGAAACTGGTATTTAAGTCCTCACTGAGCTGAAGCCTGTGTACCTACCAAATTTCATCCAGATCGGACAATATGTCAAGAATAACGGTTTTTAACAGTCAAATTTTGAAACACTCCATGGAAGTGCCATTTGAGTGTGATAACCTTTCTATATACCAAATTATACTAAAACCCACCAATAGTAGAAATAATGACAAAATAACGGTTTTAACGATTATTCAACCGAGGTACACTTTTGAAACTGGTATTTCAGTCCTCACTGGGCTAAAGCCTATGTACCTGCCAAATTTCATCCAGATCGGACATATATGTCAAGAATAACGGTTTTTAACAGACAGATTTTGAAACACTATATGGAAGTGCCATTTATGAGTGATAACCTTTCTAAAAACAAATTTCGTTAAAATCCACCAATACATAAAAAATAACGGCAAAAAAACGGTTTTACAGTTATATAACCGATGTATACTTTTGAAACTGGTATTTTAGTCCTCACTGGGCTAAAACCTGTCTACATACCAAATGTCATCCAAATCAGACAATATGTCAAGAATAACGGTTTTTAACGGTCAAATTGTGAAACACTATATAAAAGTACCATTTGTGTGTGATAACCTTTCCATGTACCAAATTTCATCCAAATCCACCAATATGTAAGAAATAACGACAAAATAACAGTTTTTAACGGTTGTTTCATCGATTTTCAGCATTACATCACTTACATGTAACTAACTTGGAATTTATTATGGATGACAACATACCTTCTAAAATAACTTCAAGCAAGAACCACCAGCCATGGATTAATACAAAAACTAAACGTTTGTTGCGAAGGAAACATCGGTTCTTTAAGAAATTGAAACTACACCCTAATTCAGAAAGATTACTGATTAGGTATAAACATATTAAGAGAAGGTGTCAGAGAGAATGTAGGCTTGCTAACTCCAATTATGTTAATTCGATGATTTTAGAAGGTGATCATCAAAACAAGAAATTATGGTCTTACATAAGGAGTAAGAGACAGGACAACATTGGGATTCCAGACCTGAGAAACAACCAGAATAACCTAATACAGGACCCTGAAGGGAAAGCAAATTTACTAAACAATCAGTTTTGTTCGGTTTTCTCAAATCCCAAGCCTTTAATTAACGTTAGACTAAAGGATGATGATAAACTCCCTGAAATGCAAAATATCAAAGTAAGCAAAGCAGGAGTATTTAAGTTACTGACCAACATCAATGAAAACAAAGCTACTGGTTCTGATGGCATTCCTGGTAAGCTCTTAAAATTATGTGCCAATGAATTGACTGAGGTATACCAACTGCTTTACCAAGCTTCACTGGACCAGGGAGTAATACCTGATGAGTGGCGAGATGCTAGCATTGTTCCTTTATTCAAAAAGGTGACAAAACAAAAGCAGAGAACTATAGACCTGTATCTCTTACATCCATATCAGCAAAACTACTTGCACACATAATATATAGTAGCATTATGGACCATCTTGACAAATATGACTTCTTAAATAACGCCCAGCATGGTTTTAGACAGCGAAGGAGTTGTGAGACTCAACTTATAACAGCTCTCAATGATTTTAATAACTGTCTTAACAACAGACAGCAAATAGATGCAATTTTATTAGACTTTTCTAAAGCCTTTGATAAGGTTGACCATGAGGGCCTGCTGCTTAAATTAGAACACATCGGCATTGGCGGTTCTTTGCTAAAATGGGCTAGATCTTTCTCGTTGGGAGAACGCAGAAAGTTGTTGTGGAAGGGTCGTCATCCCATTGTAAACCAGTCTTGTCAGGTGTAGCACAGGGAACTGTTCTGGGGCCCTTGTTTTTTCTTAATTTATATAAATGACATAAGTAGAAATCTCTCTCCTGGAACTACTATAAGGCTTTTCATTACAATTTAGTATGTAAGAAAGCAAATAACATCTTATACAGGAATATCAACGACGCCCCAAAAAGGTTAAAGACGACTGCTACAAAACACTGGTTAGACCAGTACTGGGATATGGTTGCTCAGTCTGGGATCCTTACCATCTAAAGGACATTGATAACCTCGAAAAGATTCAGAAGAGAGCAGCACGGTTCGTAACAGGGAACCATATCAGAGAGAAGGGGAATACTAGGAAGAACATGAGGAAATTAGAATGGAAACCCTTAGAAGAGAGAAGAGCTTTTATCAAATTTAATATCTTCTTCAAAGGCAGAGCTAAACTAAGTGACATCCCAATGGAACAACTAGTATTGAATAAAAGTAGCACCAGGAGTGGCGGTCAATGCTATGCCATACCTGCATCAAATATTGACAGCCACTTACATCCATTTTATCCTAGTTCTGTACGGCTGTGGAACTCACTGCCGGGTGCCATCAAGATTGCCACAAATGCAGTCTCATTTAAAATCAAATTGATACGACAGTCTTGAGATCTGCATATTGACGACTTTTCTATTTTGACTTCCCCAGATATTTTATGGTTACCTGGGCCTGACTCTGGCCATTGCTTTTAACTTTTTTAATATCGTGTGCGACCCCTTGTTGCCAACTTTTGCTCCAGGGGCCGACAGGCTGAGTCGCACTTTATTTCATTTTATTTTACTTTTTAACATGCGCGCTGGTGACCTACTCGTTTTTGAGTGAACCAATCTCTCAGGAAGAAGAAGAAGAGAAGACATATGGAAAGAGGCTCTGATTTGTCACAAGATCATCCAAACCGCTTATAAATCGGTCAAGTACTTTCTGAGATATTCCATAAAGAAGAAAAACCGTTTGGGGCCGTTATAGCCGTTAGTAACGGCTATTCTGGTAAACTAAAACATCGGGCATCATCTGTGACCCATAATGAACATACCTCCACATTTTTAGAAAGATCGGCCCAGACGTTTTGTCTGGAGCGAGTGGAATACATTTTGACCACGGACAGACAGACAGACAGACAGACACACAGACACACATACAGCATTTCTTCGTTCCCATTGTAAGGTTCTCCCTGTTCTATAAGAACTGGGAGTATAAAAAGGGAGTGATTGTTTTGAAGAATTTGTCAGTTTTCTCAAGACATATTTATGTTTTACTGGGGCAGCTATCATGACCATCTTACTGAAAAATGAGTTTTACGTTTTAAGGATGTACTATTGTTTACCAGTTTGTACAGGAACATAGGAATTTGGGACTTCCAATTTTTTTTTCTTTATGAGACCCAGAAACGGATATTTTCGGGTAAAATAACCTGCTTCACTTAGTGTACAGTATTTTGCAAATAAAAGCATGAGATTCTGTTTCGATCTACAGGATTTGCTACTTTATGCTTTTGTACTGGAATATACATCTTTGAAGAGTAATATCATTTTCTTTCTATTGCAAAAGATCACACACACACACACACACACACACACACACACACACACACACACACACACACACACACATGCGCGCGCGCGCCTGTACACGTAATTGCTCCTGATCCTGATAACCGACTGTCGAGGAGCACCTTCATACATAATCAAAAAGAAAGCTCGATGAAACGGGTTAGACCCCCCTGCATACATGAACAGTATCTTATAATGTATTCAGTGAAAGGGAAAAAAGAAATTTGAGGGGAAAAAGTAAGCACAGATTTGCCTACAGGTGAACATATGGAGTCCATAGCTTCGGCTACAAATTCACATAACCTAAAAGTTACTTTTTTTTGAGAAAATCTTATGTGTAAAACACCACAGGATTTAAAGATGTCACACCAAAGGATTGAAGGATGTCACACCACATGAATGAAGGATGTAACACCACAGAATTGAAAGATGTCACACCAAAGGATCGAAGGATGTCACACCACATGAATAAAGGATGTAACACCACAGGATTGAAGGATGTCACTCTACATGAATAAAGGATGTCACACTACTGGATTGAAGGATGTCACACCACAGGATTGAAGGATGTCACATCACATGAATGAAGGATGTCACACTACTGGACTGAAGGATGTCACACCACATGAATGAAGGATGTCACACTACTGGACTGAAGGATGTCACACCACATGAATGAAGGATGTCACACCACAGGATTGAAGGATGTCACACCACATGAATGAAGGATGTCACACTACTGGACTGAAGGATGTCACACCACATGAATGAAGGATGTCACACCACAGGATTGAAGGATGTAACACCACATGAATGAAGGATGTCACACTACTGGATTGAAGGATGTCACACCACAGTATTGAAGGATGTCACATCACATGAATGAAGGATGTCACACTACTGGACTGAAGGATGTCACACCACATGAATGAAGGATGTCACACCACAGGATTGAAGGATGTAACACCACATGAATGAAGGATGTCACACTACTGGATTGAAGGATGTCACACCACATGAATGAAGGATGTCACACCACAGGATTGAAGGATGTCACACTACTGGATTGAAGGATGTCACACGACTGGATTGAAGGATGTCACACGACTGGATTGAAGGATGTCACACCACAGGATTGCAGGATTGAAGGTTGTCACACCACAGGATTGAAGGATGTCGTATGACAGGATTGAAGGATCCACAAGTTGATGCAGGACATAAAATAGAAATAAAAAGAATAAACGGATCCAATTGCTAATCACCAGATAGAATAGAGCGAACAGTAATATCCGGGCTGGTTAGAATACATAGATCTAAAAGATAGACTTACGTTTAAAGGGGAAGGGGTCACGAAAAATTATTCCATTCCAGTGAAATCTCTATAAGTCCTATTGTTCCTTCAAAGGAGAGGTCAGCAGATCCCGCCACCAGCAGTTGTCTGGCTCATCAGGTTTGCTACTAGATCCTGGTTTCTGCTGGCGAAAACTAGTTTGGTGTAAGAAACGATGCAACCGTCGAAATCGAGTA
>CM065724.1:69913786-69923786 GCA_033310375.1 Conus canariensis
GTAAATAAAACCAAATACCTGTACTGTTAAAAGGAGAAACTCTCAACAAGCTACCTGTAGATGTGTATGTCAACATCATGCAAGCGTGAGTCAGACACTCACTTTCTACAGAACAAGGGGCAAATGGAGAACAATTTTGACTGAATACATGAGAAGTTCATCGAATAGTAGAATTTTGAATCAGTTTATCCATGGAATGTATGAGCACCAGAAGGCTTGATCTAAAGACACCCGTGCTTTCATTGTATTACTGCGCAGATCATGTATTTTTCCTCTTGAAGATTTGTTTGGAAGATCAGATAGAGGTAATAAAGAAACACCGGAAAGATGTGACATTTTAATCCGAGTGAGTCCTGCAGTACCTGTGTCTTTGGTGTATAACAACACTCCGTAGACATTCAGACAGTTTCAGTTTCAGTTTCATCATGGAAGTGTCAATGCGTGCAGACTAGTCCATATACGCTACACCACATCTGCTTGCCTACGAGAGCGCAGATGAAGGATCAACAAATGGATAACTAAGACGAAAGGATTTAAGATAAGAGCCTCAAGGATAGAACTTAGTAGATGTCTGACCTGTGCATCAGCCCAAAGTGTTGGTCAGACCTGGGTATCTATCTAACATTGTCTGCGCGAATACCTTAAGTGTGTGTGTGTGTGTGTGTGTGTGTGTGTGTGTGTGTGTGTGTGTGTGTGTGTGTGTGTGTGTGTGTGTGTGTGTTGTTGTTGTTGTTGTTGTTGTTGTTGTTGTTGTTGCTGTGTGTGTGTGTGTGTGTGTGTGTGTGTATGTGTGTGTGTGTGTGCGCGCGCGCGCGCGTATTTGTGTGCGGGCATGCGTCTGTGTGCGTTGTATGTATGGGTGCAAGTGTGCTTGAGTGGACGTGCTGATGTGTGTGCACGCAGTATGTGCGTGTGTGTGCGCATGTGCGTGTCTATTTGGATGTCGCCTTTACATTCTCCATTTAAACTATATAAACCTAAAGTAGAGCATATATAGAACAATGACCTACTATGACTAATCCGAATTTGATCTTATGCGTACTGAGTATTTGTTCGTGAATGGCTTTTACACTATCTATCCAAAGAAGCAGTCCTGCAAAGCGTTAGACCTTCTGTTGTTTAAGTCACAGTACAATGATGAATGCGTATTTTTTCCAGCAACAAAAATCAAAACAGACTTCTTCAAGTGAGCGTAAGAAATCTCCAGATGAATAAAAACACATAAAAGGCTTAGGCTACAACTTTTGTCCTGCCCTATGTGCTTCTTATCTATCACAAGCACGAACAAATTAACGCGTTTGTCAATGAAGATTTTTCATGGCTGGAAATAACTCAAGAGAGAAAAAAAAAAACACCCGAAGGTGCGAGTGGGACCCAGAGAAGCACTATGCTCAAATGCCAGACAAACCAGCTGGGAGCAGTCCGGCACCACCCCTGGAAGCCTGCGCTGTGTTCACATGGCGTGCAGGCACGCATAGGGCATTCCATCAAGACGTCAAGGGACATAATCTGCTCCCTGGGAGATGCCATTGTGTGTAATGGCCGCTGGAAGTGACACGACAGAACCTCCACGAGAGCGTATGGATGTTCCAGCGCATGTTTCATGACTGCAGAGCCCACCAACTCACATTTCAGCACACAAACAAAAAAGCATAGGGAGAGAGAGAGAGAGAGAGAGAGAGAGAGAGAGAGAGAGAGAGAGAGAGAGAGAGAGAGAGGAGGGAGGGAGGGAGGAAACGAAACGAAACGAAGTTTATTTTACCAGGGTAGCGACATCAGCAATACAAATGCTTTTTTCTACCCAGTCCTGCAGAGAGAGAGAGAGAGAGAGAGAGAGAGAGAGAGAGAGAGAGAGAGAGAGAGAGAGAAGAGAGAGAGACAGGTAGAAAGAGAGAGAGGCAGAGAGAGACACAGAGAGAGAGAGGTAGAAAGAGAGAAGAGGCAGAGAGAGAGAGAGAGAGAGAAGAGAGAGAGAGAGAGAGAGAGAGAGAGAGAGAGAGAGAGAATCAGAAAGAGAAAGAGAGGCAGAGAGAGACCGAGAGAGAGAGAGGACTTTCACAAATTGTATTGCCATCAGCAGAAAAGCTCTAATAGCAAAAGGTGTTACAATTAATTTTGTTTTTAATTGCCAATAGCAGGCAAGCCCTGTTGGCAAGGGGGTTACAATTACTACATTAACAGATTGCGCCAAGTATCTGCAATTGAAAAACATAGAATTGAAACAATTTAACTAGAAATTCAAATCTATAGACGGCAACGCATACCTACGCGGATACAAACACACTCTCACACACAACGCACATGCGCACGCACGCGCACGCGCGCACACGCACCCACCTACCCCCCCCCCCCCAACACACACACACACACACACACACACACACACACAAAACACAGGCACGCGCGCGTGAGCGCGTGCACGCGCGCGCGCACACACACACACACACACACACACACACACACACACATACCACAGATACCCCCCCCAACACACACACACACACACACACACACACACACACACACACACACACACACACACACACACACACACACACACACACACACACACACAAACTCACTCACTCATCCCGCACACCTGAGTAAGCTTACTCCATTGTTTTTGACCATCAAGCCATGAAAAATACATAGTAAGCGCTGACGGTGAATTCATACATCGTCACATATTTTAGCTCAACGAATTGTTCGTAATATTCTTTCTTCGAAAATCACCAGCTTCAGCTACAAATCTTGCAAATGATAAGGCATTTTGTTCATTCTTGTTGGATAGAATTGCTATGATATCTTTTCTCTGTGCAGCTGGCCCCCTGAAAATTTTACCTCTACTTCGAATATCTGCGTAAGCAGGACAATCAAAAACAAAATGCACTTCGTCTTCAGTGTTATTTCGCTCTACACACATTGGGCATGCTTTGTTGTCCGATGCTTCGAACCATTTTTTGTTTGCATTGAGACCCAGTGTTCTAGTTCGAAATTTTGTTAAGTTATATTTATGCCATTTGTTGAAATAATCATGAAATATTTTTCCGTTTCCAAATTACTTTTAAACGAGAGAAACCATTCATATATGTCATTTTCATCCATGCTGGAATGCCAGTTTTGTCTGTAAGAACAAATTAAACGATCTCTAAATTCGGATAAAAACTGTGCAGTATTGCCTGCTCCATGACAAAGCCAAACGATACCAAACCATTTTCTGTTAGTATTTTCTTTACGCGAGACATCCAATTAAATGTTCCTATGTCGTGTTGTAGCAAAAGCATTTCATACGCTTGACTGCAGAGTCTGGTCGTAGGTAAATGAACCAATCTTAACCAGTATTTAATTGATTTGACATAAGTTTGTATAAACAGAGGATATTGACCGCTTTCACCATAAACCATTTTATTTGATGCATGTAACGGTACACGCATAATACGCTTTATTGCATGAGCGTGGACTTTTTCCATGTGGTCGTTGACCAATAGGCCCCACACCTCTGATGCGTATGTCAAAACTGGTTGTATCTGGGTGTCGAATAATTTCCAAAACAAAGCCCAGTCATCTGAATTCAGTCTTCTCGTTGTTCTTAAAATCTCAATGACCCCTCTCCTTTCCTACACATTTGCAACCAGCATCTATTTAAGCTTAATTTCGTAGTGAAAAACATCCCTAGATATTTATAACTATTTGTCACTTTAACTTCTGATCTGCCGTAGAACCATCTTTTACGTTGTGCTAAATGTCCTCCATTTCTAAAAACCATGATGCTAGTTTTACTTAGATTTACTGTTAGTTGCAATATATCAGATACCTTTTTCAAAGCATCCAACTGATTCTGCAAACCAGCAGGTGTATCCGCAAGGAGAACAACATCATCAGCAAACAACATTAAAATAGCTCAGTAGCCCCTGGTAACATCTGAATTCCATGTTTCCCATTCACTGAAATATCTACTGCAAGCTCTTTAATAAAACAAACAACAAATAACTGAGGACTGAGCAGACATCCTTGTTTTACACCACATGGACAATTAAAATAATCAGAGCAAATACCTTTTTCACGAACACAAGGATAGACTCATACATTCCTCGCACAGCTGCATACAACTTCCCATTTACACCACTTTTCCTCAAAACAATCCACAAGACATTTTTATTCACAGAATCAAAAGCTTTCTGGAAATCAACAAAGGCAACATATAATTTTGTCTTTTTTAACGGGTATTTTTGGACTAAGGCATACAACGTAAATATGTGGTCTATTGTACTGTTACAATTAATTGTAATTATATGTAATTGAAGAAAAGAGATATCGACCAGTTTAAGACATAATTCAAACCTACCTTTTACAATACACTGCCATAAAAGCATGTACATGCTCACACAGAGAATGCCCATCATGCGCGCGCGCCCGCGCACACACGCACACACACACACACACACACACACACACACACACACACACACACACACACTCTCTCTCTCTCTCTCTCTCTCTCTCTCTCTCTCTCTCTCTCTCTCTGTGCGCACTTCCGTAATCCATCTTCTTCGATCATCAAGCCATGGAGAGAGAGAGAGAGAGAGAGAGAGAGAGAGAGAGAGAGAGAGAGAGGGGGGGAGAGAGGGGGGGAGGGAGGGAGAGAGAGAGAGAGAAGTCGTGATACGCCAGCTGAAAGACAGATGCCACATGTTCAGACTGTCTCCCAATCCTCCTCCGAGTGACATACTTTGATAAACAATGCATGGTCTCCCCGATAGAAGGCTAAGGTAACTCAGTGCATCTGTCAGGGGGAAACAAACCATCACGCAGACGACATTACACTATGGCGAAAATAGTATTTTCTTTAAATTAAAAAAAAACACCACCAACAACACAATCTTCGTGTCAGTAGTTTCAAAAAATGAAAGTTTCCATCTCAGAGAGAGAGAGAGAGAGAGAGAGAGAGAGAGAGAGAGAGAGAGAGAGAGAGAAGACCGCTGCCGACTGGCTGGTCTATTAATAGTTGAAGTGCAAGTATTTAGACAGAATATTTATACAAAAACAAAACAAAACAAAAAAAAGAGAAACGGACAAAGTGAACGAAAAAAAAAACCCAACAAGAACAAACAAAAACAACCAACCAACCAACCAACCAAACAAACAAACAAACCAAAACCAAAACGGATGAACACGCCCAGTAAAAGGATGTATGGATCTGGCAACACAAACCGAGCAATATACTCAGTACTGAGGTGGCTGAGCGGGATGAAGTGAGACGAGTGACAATGCACAATCAATGTATGATGCCTAATAAAACGTGAATTCCCTAAAAGCAAATTCCAGTGACATCAATCAGTGAAGATCAATATCAGATATGCGCGCGCGCGCGCGCGCGCGCGCGCGCGCGCGCGTGTGTGTGTGTGTGTGTGTGTGTGTGTGTGTGTGTGTGTGTGTGTGTGTGTGTGTCACGGACAGCCTCCTCCCTCCCCCCCCCTTCTCTTGGTGGATAATTTTGTTTATTATGTGTGTGGAAACATGCTGGTTCGTCTAGCCATAATAGATTCCAATATTAAGGTTCGCTCGATATTATTCGGAACAGAGTGAAGAATTCAATCCATAATGTATCAACTGTTTACGAGTGAGTTCCCTTTAGTCGAAAGAAACGTCAAGGGAAAACTGGTAGGCAAGTCGAGACGTGCGACAACGCTGGCACGCGGCCAGTGTGGGAATTACAGGGGGTGGGTAGAGGACACCCCTCAATGCACCCGTTCATTGCACTCGCTCTTTGCCTGGTCTCGTCTTGTCTCGTTTTGTCTTGTCTTGTATTTGTGTTACTCGTTCGCATTATTGTTCCGATTTGTTCGTATCAGAGTGTCAGGAATGCAAGATGACACAGTTTTGTTTTGTTTTTAACGAGGTGGATTTACAATGGGTAAAACGAAATACCGGACGACTGAGAGACTGCCCCCTACGGCTTGAAACGACTACAGGGACATTTATAAAGCTAGCATAAATATCATGTGGGACTTGCGATTTTCCCATGCACCCCACCCCTATTCTGGAACTGTGACGCCCCCACTCTTACCTCCTCATGACTCCCACTGGCCACGAGCAAACATGTGTCAACACACTATCGATCCCCGATACAGGGTTTTTGGTTCCTTCCAGATGTGCGTTCGATCGTTACTCTTAATCAGCACAGGCGCCCCTGCCCATCTGGAGGGAGGTCCTAGACTTTGCTACACACGCCCACGAGGGAGCAGCCCACCTGTCCGCGGAGCATCGGGTCCTGAGGAGGAGATCTCCGAGAGAAAGGGGTCAAGCAGTGCTATGCTTGCGGCTGTGTGGCTTCAGTGCTGCAAAAGACTTCTTCCTCTATTGCCAGCAGTTGAGTGGACCCCTGTGCCAGGACGGCTGTAATGTGAGGTGATGTAGTGGGGGTTGTCTCGCCCCGTTTAGGAGCACTCTGCCAGTGGACAATAAAGTATCTTTCTTTTGTTTTCTTTTTATTAAAGAGAGAGAGAGAGAGAGAGAGAGAGACAGAGACAGAGAGAGAGAGAGAGACATACAGAGACAGACAGACAGAGAGACAGACAGACGTGTCAAGCAGACAGTGGAAATCGAACCTCTTACCCCTGAAGTCTCTCATGGATATCTCAGAAAAGTCCTTTCTGCTGAGGATGATTAAGCACACAAAGGACTAGAGCACTGAGACAAGTTGCTTTTGTCTCGTCCACGATGAGTCACAGACCAAAGAAGGCACGGAACATGTCACTGCGAAAAGAACAAAATGTCATTGACTCAGAGTGACGTTCATTATAGCCAACCAAGTCATCCCAGCAATGACCGGAGAACCAGTTAGAAGCTGTCACACGACCGTACTCACATGCATACACCATGCATACATGGAGACGTCGTGACCATCCGCGCGCAGCGCAGTCTGACTCCATTTACTCAATATAAAGATCAAAACAATAATTTTTTAATTTCTTTCCTCTGGTATATAGAATAATTACACCAAAGTTTTATTCACTCTTGATCTTCTTTGGGTATTCTTTTTTCTACATACAAACTTAATAATGCAAAATGGAAAACATATATATATATATATATAATGAGAGAGAGAGAGAGAGAGAGAGAGAGAGAGAGGAGGGAGAGATAAGGGTATAGCGAGGGGTGGACTCTGCAGTGTGCGGTGGAAGGTGGACTCTGCAGGGTGCAGTGAAGGGTGGACTCTGCAGTGTGCGGTGGAAGATGGACTCTGCAGGGAGCCGTGAAGGGTGGACTCTACGGGTTGAGGTGGAGGGTGGACTCTGCAGGGTGCAGTGGAGGGTGGATTCTGCAGGGTACAGTGAGGGGTGAACTCTGCGGTGTGCAGTGGAGGATGGACTCTGCAGGGTGTGGTGGAGGGTGGACTCTACAGCGTGCCATGAGGAGTGGACTCTGCAGGGTGCAGTGGAGGGTGGATTCTGCAGGCTACAGTGAGGGGTGAACTCTGCGGTGTGCAGTGGAGGGCGGGACTCTGCAGGGTGTGGTGGAGGGCGGGACTCTGCAGGGTGCAGTGAGGGATGGACTCTGCAGGGTGTGGTGGAGGACGGGACTCTGCAGGGTGCAGTGAGGGATGGACTCTGCAGGGTGCAGTGAGGGGTGGACTCTGCAAGGTGCGGTGAGGGGTGGACTCTGCAGGGTACAGTGAGGGGTGGACTCTGCAGGGTGCAGTGAGGGGTGCACTCTGCAGGGTGTGGTGGAGGGCGGGACTCTGCAGGGTGCAATGAGGGATGGACTCTGGAGGGTGCAGTGAGGGGTGAACTCTGCAGGGTGCAGTGAGGGATGGACTCTGCAGGGTGCAGTGAGGGATGGACTCTGCAGGGTGCAGTGAGGGATGGACTCTGCAGGGTGCAGTGAGGGATGGACTCTGCAGGGTCCTGACTGAATCCTACCCGTTCATCAGCACAGCCAGCTGAATAAGACACTACGCAGAGAACGGAAATGGCTGATATAGATACCGAATCATAAGAATACCCTTTATCCATGGTTACCGAGGAAATCCTAGTAATCGAGAATGGCTGATATAAATGCCGAAACACAGAATGCAATACCTAGCGCCCACTGTTACCGGGAAATCCCAATACTTCAGAATGGTTAATATAAATGCCAAAACACACAATGCAATACCTAGCGCCCACAGTTACCTGGGAATCCCAATAATGCAGTGTGGGTGATGTAAATGGCAAAACACAAAAAGAACACCAAGCGCTCATGGTTACCAGGGAATCCCAATAATTCAGAATGGCTGATATAAAGCCGAAACACAAAATGCGTTACCAAGAGCCCAAGGTTCCGGGAAATCTAAACAATCGGTAATAAAATAATAATATAAAATCAAATAATAAATAATAATATAAATGTTGAAACAAACGATGCAATACCAAGCGCCCGGGGAATCCCTCTAATTGAAAATGGCTGATAAAGATAAGGAAATACACAAAAGAATACAAGGCGCCCACTGTTACCGGGGAATCCCAATAATTCAGATTGTCTGATATAAATGGCAAAACACACAAAGCAATATCAGGCACCCACTGTTACCGGGGAATCCCAATAATTCAGAATGGCTGATATAAATGCTGAAACACACAAAGTATTACCAGGCGCCCACTGCTACCGGGCAATCCCAATAATTCAGAATGGCTGATATAAATGCCGAAACACAAAAAGGAATGCCCAGCACTTAAGGTTACCATGGAATCCCAATAATTCACTGTCCACCTCTGGTCACCACAGCTGGAGATAGCCTGCTCGAACCGGATATTGTGGATGCATATCGACCCAAAGAAAGACCTGTATGGGACTGGCGGTTACAAGGCAGCGGGTCAAGTATTGTATCACATCAGTACGAACGTCTATGAAACCAAGATTCCAAATACTTCAACAAGAAGGGAGTCAACCATCCATGGAACAGCTTCATCAAAAAGACGCTCATGGCACCACTGACTAACGCTAACACACACACACACACACACACACACACACACACACACACACACACACACACACACACACACACACACACAAAAGCCGATTTTTTTTTCAGTCTGGGCTCCGGATGTGTGTGTGTGTGTGTGTGTGTGTGTGTGTGTGTGTGTGTGTGTGTGTGTGTGTGTGTGTGTGTTTAATCCTCAATAAAGATAATTTTGACTTGACATGACTTCACACACACACACACACACACAACACCACACACACACACACACACGCCCACCACACACAACCCCACACCACACCACACACACAACACACACACACACACACACACACACACACACACACACACATCTAGGCGGGTGAAAAACACTATAAAGCTATTTTAACCTCAACAAAGATAATATACTTGACCTCACTTGACTTCATACACACACACACACACACACACACACACACACACACACACCACGGACAACACACATCTACCCTGAATTACCTACTCATTTCATACACACACACACACACACCACACACACACACACACACACACACACACACACACACACACACTGCACCCTACTCTTTCATACACACACACCACACACACACACACACACACACACAACACACACCTGCACCCTACCTTTCATACACACACACCACACACACACACTCACACACACACACCACACACACACACACACACACACACCACACCAACACACACACACAGAGAGTTGATGAAGCCTTGTTTGGGGATGCTCTCTCATGACCTGAGTATGTGACTGAGCAGTGACTGTCGGCGATATGTCCCTTAGAGGTGGTAACCTGGATATATTGGCGAAAAACAGATACCACTGACCACCACCACCAAGAGCCCACAACAGTCCAGTGTCTCTTCTGATGCATTGCTTGTATTTGTTGCTCCCTGTGGACAGGTAACACTTTGGTGCGACAGGACAAACCGGGAAGGGCTGAGTCTCCGAGAGCTGAACTGACTGGTGAGGGAAGAACACCTCAGAATGAGCGTGGA
>CM065724.1:69928786-69931286 GCA_033310375.1 Conus canariensis
CGCAATCCCTTTTGAAGGCAGATATATTTGTATTGCCTGCTCCGAGGCCTTTCGTCCGCTGGGTCGGACTCATCAGGGAGACACGGCTGGTTGTGTCTGCGCTCCTGCGTCAAATAGAGACACACCACAGTCCATAATACTGTGGTGTTCTCACCACCAAGAGTGCAAAAAAGAATCCAATAGCACCCCCAAAGCAGCCAGCGAAGAGTAGTAAATGAAACCAAACGAAAGTGTGGGGAGGAAAAAAGTTGCTGAAAAACTAAAGACATTATGCAAATAGTATAAAATGTAGGGACAATCTTTTGAGTCTACGCTTGAGGATCCACCCAAAGATGCAAGGGAGATCAAAAGACAAACACACAGACGGACAGAAACAAATACAAATAACCTCAATTTAATCAAAACAAAATCGGAAATGAAATGAGGCAGGGAACAGTAAACGATAAACAGTAAACAAGTTGGGTATTTTATGCTCCCATAAGAAAACCTAACACAGAGTAACTTTTGTTCAAGACTGGCACAGCCTTTTAAACTTGAATAAAGTCAGACAAATACATAGACGAACAATCTAATAGTGGGGGAAAAAACAAGCGCAGGCCAACAACTGAACCATCTTCATAGTGATGACTTGGCAAAGATTTGGACTTAAGGAGTGGGGGGGGGGGGGGGGGATTTGAAGATGGAGAAACTGGGAACATGAAATTAAGAAAATATGTTATAGATATGAAAACTCTTCACTAGCTGCATAGGGAACCATCGCAATCCCTTTTGAAGGCAGATATATTTAGTATTGCCTGCTCCGAGGCCTTTCGTCCGCTGGGTCGGACTCATCAGGGAGACACGGCTGGTTGTGTCTGCGCTCCTGGCGTCAAAAGGACACACCACAGTCCATAATACTGTGGTGTTCTCACCACCAAGAGTGCAAAAAAGAATCCAATAGCACCCCCAAAGCAGCCAGCGAAGAGTAGTAAAATGAAACCAAACGAAAGTGTGGGGAGGAAAAAAGTTGCTGAAAAACTAAAGACATTATGCCAAATAGTTTGAAAATGTAGGGGACAATCTTTTGAGTCTACGCTTGAGGATCCACCCAAAGATGCAAGGGAGATCAAAAGACAAACACACAGACGGACAGAAAAAATACAAATAACCTCAATTTAATCAAAACAAAATCGGAAATGAAATGAGGCAGGGAACAGTAAACGATAAACAGTAAACAAGTTGGGTATTTATGCTCCCATAAGAAAACCTAACACAGAGTAACTTTTGTTCAAGACTGGCACAGCCTTTTAAACTTGAATAAAGTCAGACAAATACATAGACGAACAATCTAATAGTGGGGAAAAAACAAGCGCAGGCCAACAACTGAACCATCTTCTAGTGATGACTTGGCAAAGATTTGGACTTGGTGTGAGGTGGTAGGTGGGTGGGGGGGGGGGGTATTGAAGATGGAGAAACTGGGAACATGAAATTAAGAAATATGTTATAGATATGAAACTCTTCACTAGCTGCATAAGGGAACCATCGCAATCCCTTTTGAAGGCAGATATATTTGTATTGCCTGCTCCGAGGCCTTTCGTCCGCTGGGTCGGACTCATCAGGGAGACACGGCTGGTTGTGTCTGCGCTCCTGGCGTCAAATAGAGACACACCACAGTCCATAATACTGTGGTGTTCTCACCACCAAGAGTGCAAAAAAGAATCCAATAGCACCCCCAAAGCAGCCAGCGAAGAGTAGTAAATGAAACCAAACGAAAGTGTGGGAGGAAAAAAGTTGCTGAAAAACTAAAGACATTATGCAAATAGTATAAAATGTAGGGGACAATCTTTTGAGTCTACGCTTGAGGATCCACCCAAAGATGCAAGGGAGATCAAAAGACAAACACTCAAAAGATTGTCCCCTACATTTTATACTATTTGCATAATGTCTTTAGTTTTTCAGCAACTTTTTCCTCCCCACACTTTCGTTTGGTTTCATTTACTACTCTTCGCTGGCTGCTTTGGGGGTGCTATTGGATTCTTTTTTGCACTCTTGGTGGTGAGAACACCACAGTATTATGGACTGTGGTGTGTCTCTATTTGACGCCAGGAGCGCAGACACAACCAGCCGTGTCTCCCTGATGAGTCCGACCCAGCGGACGAAAGGCCTCGGAGCAGGCAATACAAATATATCTGCCTTCAAAAGGGATTGCGATGGTTCCCTTATGCAGCTAGTGAAGAGTTTTCATATCTATAACATATTTTCTTAATTTCATGTTCCCAGTTTTCTCCATCTTCAAATCCCCCCCCCCCCCCCCCCCCCACTCCTTAAGTCCAAATCTTTGCCAAGTCATCACTATGAAGATGGTTCAGTTGTTGGCCTGCGCTTGTTTTTTCCCCCACTATTAGATTGTTCGTCTATGTATTTGTCTGACTTTATTCAAGTTTAAAAGGCTGTGCCAGTCTTGAACAAAAGTTACTCTGTGTTAGGTTTTCTTATGAGAGCATAAAATACCCAACTTGTT
>CM065724.1:69936286-69946286 GCA_033310375.1 Conus canariensis
GAGAGAGAGAGAGAGAGAGAGAGAGAGAGAGAGAGATAAGGGTATAGCGAGGGGTGGACTCTGCAGTGTGCGGTGGAAGGTGGACTCTGCAGGGTGCAGTGAAGGGTGGACTCTGCAGTGTGCGGTGGAAGATGGACTCTGCAGGGAGCCGTGAAGGGTGGACTCTACGGGTTGAGGTGGAGGGTGGACTCTGCAGGGTGCAGTGGAGGGTGGATTCTGCAGGGTACAGTGAGGGGTGAACTCTGCGGTGTGCAGTGGAGGATGGACTCTGCAGGGTGTGGTGGAGGGTGGACTCTACAGCGTGCCATGAGGAGTGGACTCTGCAGGGTGCAGTGGAGGGTGGATTCTGCAGGCTACAGTGAGGGGTGAACTCTGCGGTGTGCAGTGGAGGGCGGGACTCTGCAGGGTGTGGTGGAGGGCGGGACTCTGCAGGGTGCAGTGAGGGATGGACTCTGCAGGGTGTGGTGGAGGACGGGACTCTGCAGGGTGCAGTGAGGGATGGACTCTGCAGGGTGCAGTGAGGGGTGGATTCTGCAGGGTGCAGTGAGGGGTGGACTCTGCAGGGTACAGTGAGGGGTGGACTCTGCAGGGTGCAGTGAGGGATGGACTCTGCAGGGTACAGTGAGGGGTGGACTCTGCAGGGTGCAGTGAGGGGTGCACTCTGCAGGGTGTGGTGGAGGACGGGACTCTGCAGGGTGCAGTGAGGGATGGACTCTGCAGGGTGCAGTGAGGGGTGGACTCTGCAAGGTGCAGTGAGGAGTGGACTCTGCAGGGTACAGTGAGGGGTGGACTCTGCAGGGTGCAGTGAGGGGTGCACTCTGCAGGGTGTGGTGGAGGGCGGGACACTGCAGGGTGCAATGAGGGATGGACTCTGGAGGGTGCAGAGAGGGATGGACTCTGCAGGGTGCAGTGAGGGATGGACTCTGCAGGGTGCAGTGAGGGATGGACTCTGCAGGGTGCAGTGAGGGATGGACTCTGCAGGGTGCAGTGAGAGGTGGGACTTTGCAGGGTGCAGTGAGGGATGGACTCTGCAGGGTGCAGTGAGAGGTGGGCGCTGCAGGGTGCAGTGAGGGATGGACTCTGCAGAGTGCAGTGAGAGGTGGGCGCTGCAGGGTGCAGTGAGGGATGGACTCTGCAGGGTGCAGTGAGAGGTGGGCGCTACAGGGTGCAGTGAGGGATGGACTCTGCAGGGTGCAGTGAGAGGTGGGCGCTGCAGGGTGCAGTGAGGGATGGACTCTGCAGGGTACAGTGAGAGGTGGGCGCTGCAGGGTGCAGTGAGGGACGGACTTTGCAGGGTGCATTGAAGGGTGGACTCTGCAGGGTGCAGTGAGGGACGGACTTTGCAGGGTGCAGTGAAGGATGGACTCTGCAGGGTGCAGTTGGTGGTGGCGCTCTGCAGGGTGCAGTGAGGGGTGGATTCTGCAGGGTGCAGTGAAGGGTGGACTCTGCAGGGTGCAGTGAAGGGTGGACTCCGCAGGGTGAGGTGAGGGGCGGACTCTGCAGGGTGCAGAGGGTGGTGGGGATCTGCAGGGTGCAGTGTGGGATGGACTCTGCAAGATACAGTAAGGGATGGTACTCTGCAGGGTGTGGTGAAAGGTGAAACTCTACAGTAAAAAAGAAAATAATGTGACGTCGTTTCTAAATTGATGCAGGTCTACTATGACGTCAATAGTATTGATGTCACTGCTGCCAAGGAGATGTAAGTACCATCGGTTCCTGAAGAAGCCTTTTGAAAGGCGAAAGCTCGGAATCAAAAAATGAACTCCATGGGCGGTGTGGACGACGTATTGTTCATCATATAATTATAAAACAAAGCTTGCTCTTATGTCTTAGATTGAAGGAATTAGGGGAGATAAGCATACATATCTGCAGTGGTAGATAATGCTGCCTAACTAACAGTATGTGCTTTAGTGGGTGGATGGGGAATAGTAAATGCTTCTCAAAATGAGCCTTCAGTAAGCTTATAGTCTCGAAAGGGGAACTATAATATATATATATATATATATATATATATATATATATATATATTTGTTAAAAAAATATTTTTAAAAATGGAGTGCTAAAATCAATCTACAAGCTTGTTTCAAGATATAAGATATATATCTCTCCTCAGGAGGTCTCGCACAAAAAAGACATCCTGAGGAAAGATATATATCTTATATCTTGAAACAAGCTTGTAGATTGATTTTAGCACTCCATTTTTTAAAATATTTTTTAACAAATGTTGCTCCCCAAGGGGTTGAGCCCTTTCAGATTTTTTAAGGACGTTTTAACGCTTCAACACCACCGGCAGTACTGCTGAACAATGACGGTCTGGCCAGCCTAGGTCCACCATCAGACAGCAGGACAGACTGCTGATTCTGATGGCGCTGAGACAAAGAACTGCCACTGCATACAACCTCAGGCAACAACTGCATGCTGCAGCGAACGTCAACATTTCTGACCAAACTGTTCGGGACCGCCTGAGAGAAGTTAACCTCTGAGCAAGACGGCCAGCTGTTCGACATGTGCTGATGGCAGCTCACCATAGGGTGCGACTGACCTGGTGTCGAGCTCATGTGGCCTGAACGAGGCAGCACTGGGCCTGGGTGATGTTTTCTGACGAGTCGCGTTTTGCTCGGCTCTTCCACGATGGTTGCGTACGTGTCTGGAGGTGGATGGGAAAACGCTACCAAGAAGCCAACGTAATCGAATGGAGCCGGTATGGCGGGGGGTCTATCATGGTGTGGGGTGGCATAGGAAGGAACTTCAGAACCCCCCTGTACCAAGTTGAAGGCAACCTAACTGGTGTGGGGTACAGGGACAACATTCTTCAGCCTCTGGTCCTGCCTGTCCTGCAAGCCCTGGGCCCTGAAGCCATCCTCCAGGACGGCAACGCCAGTCCCCGCCATGCCAGGGTGATAAACGTCTTCTTGGAGGAGCAGCAGGTCAACTGCCTCGACTGGCCAGCGTCCTCGCCCGACCTTAACCCGATCGAGCACGCCTGGGACGTCCTGGGGCGCCTGCTTCACGAGAACCACCCTCCAGCAGTGAACCTGGGCCAGCTCTTCCACTTCTTGCAGCAGGAGTGGAACAACATCCCCCAGCTGACTCTCAGGAGGCTTGTGGACTCTATGAGACAGAGATGTCTAGCTTGTATCCGCGCTAATGGCGGCCATACTGAGTATTGACATTGATTGTCATTTGATTTGACTGTTCTGATTTCTGAAATGAAGGTGTTCATCAATTAAGCCCATGAAGTTGTTTTTGAGCAGCTGTTATTTGTTTATTTCTGATGTCATTGTATCCTTCCATAGATGAATTTTCAATTAAATTGTTTGAAGAAGTTATTTTGTTTTTCGGTTGAATTGTGTGTGAATGTTTTTAACTGGCTCTTAGATTGTTTTGAGCTGTTTATATATATATATATATATATATATATATATATATATATATATATATTGTCTTTCGAGAGCATAGTATTCTTTCATCCACGAGAGCGTAGTTATAAGGTTCCCCCAAGTTCACGGGAGTAATTGTGTCAGTCTTGTCTAACAAGCCTCGTGACCGGTGTAACTCTGAATTAACCAATCATAGAAAAAAGGTTCTCATCTGAAAACGACAAGAAACGTATATTAAAGTAAATGAATAAAATTAGAATCACCAACGATAATCTCACTGCGGTAGCGAACACTTACCTACTTGATTTGCGAACGGGGTACAATTTGGAAATGATTTTGAAGTCCAATTTTTCGTTGTTGATAGAATTACCAAAATTGTTCGCTCATCAGAACTTACCGTGCTATCTGCACAAACTCGCGTCGGCAATACAAATAAGCTTGAGACTTGTCTCCAAAAATTAATGATAATGACTTTTCTTCTTCTTTTTCTTTTCTAACTAAGAGACGCTGCCTCTCTCTCTCTCTCTCTCTCTCTCTCTCTCTCTCTCTCTCTCTCTCTCTCTCTCTCTCTCTCTCTCTCTCTCATTTTTCCGCCAATGCTCTCTTTTCTTATACAAATCCTTGAGCGACGAGCAAGTAAAATTGATCAACGATATAGCCCTTTTCACTACAGTTCAACCCTAGAAGACTCAGAGACTCAAGTATAGTTAAATGGTTAACAATAACGTTTTACGTCGTCCGTGCATTTATCATGCGCACTCCTCCTGACTGGGACGCATCACAGAAACCTGGAAGTTGATACTTATGACGATTGAAAGATATGGAAATGGAAATTGCATACCATGCAAATGTCAGAAGAAAGCCTGCAGAGAATAGACTGGCGAGGCCTTTCAAGTCTGGTGCCTAAATCAACAGAGTCCCACATCGACAACTACACAAGAAAATAGCTGGGTGCCCAATCTGGAATCAGTGCCTCTGGGTGTGACTGTCGCCACACAGCACTGAAGTTATCCTTCAGAAGCCATCGTCCAGGAGTACATGGTGGAAAGTAAAGATCACGTCACATGCATGAGAACTCGGGAGACAACTGCATGACTAACGGGTGAAACAGAACCAAAGATGAAGGCATGGCAAAAACAAACAAACAAAAACGAAACAAAACAAAACAAAACAAAACAAAACTGAACATCAGCAATATCACAGAATGTGAACAAATTAACAGCTAGCAATTGAGATCAACTGAAGTAAGAGTGTGATCAAAGGCGAAAATCCGGGTGGGGCGACTATCCCCAACCCGGCGGGTCCCCGCGTGGCGGATAGGGGGTCGGCCCCCAGATATGAGGGTTAGCTGCGATATACGTCAGGCTTGCCTGGTCGAATAGGCAGTCCCGGACCAACTGGCGATGTTCCTACCAGGACGGGCCGGGATAACAGGTGGCACTCTTACACCATATCAAATTCCCCATATGTCCTGTGACGGGTTCATCATGCAAGTAAGAGGCGCATAAAAACCTCTAGCCCCTGGGAAGGAAAACCTCTGAGAAACAAACCAGGGTAGGGGATGCTCATCAGCCTTGGTTGGCAAGTCGCCTACGGCAGGGAAACTCGGACAAGAAAACCGACGCCGAAGACGGATGTACTGGGCCCTTGGCGCGTAACGGCAGTACAACGCATCTACGTCATGGATGGAAAACCTCACAGATTTTCGATATAGTGCTCTTCTAGATGAGTCCCGCCGGGCTAGTAGAGTGCCGGGCCCTGTGCCTCAAAAGGGCCCACCCCATGCGTCTGGTGGTCACCCCGTCCTGGTCAGAGGAGCCAGGCATCGGAGGCGGAGGGAAAATGCTACTGGCCGAAAAACACCTGACCCCGGAGAAATCCATAGACCACTCAACATTCTCCAGTGGAATGCACAGGGCGTCTACCACAAAAAGATCCCACTTACTGAGAGAATGTACACAGAAAACATTGATGTGGCCTGTATCCAAGAGACGCACCTGAAACCCAACCACAGGTTCAGAGTCAGAAGTTACCAAACCTTCAAGATGGACAGAGAAGGAGGACCAAAAGGAGGAGTGCAGATACTCGTCAAGAACAGTATTCCAGCCTCGGAATTTACAGTGGACACAAATCAGGAAGCTGAAATCCACGGAATCAAGATCACAGTGGACAAGACTGTCATCGCCATCTTCAATGTGTACTGCCCACAAGACAAAGAGCTCTCTCTACAGAAAATGGCCATACCATCAGAGAACTGCTTAGCAGTAGGTGACTTTAACAGCCACTCAACCTGTTGGCGTTACAGTGAGAATGACCGAAGAGGAGACGAAGTGGAGGACTGGCAGATAGAGAGCAACCTGCTTCTGCTGAATGATCCAGAAGACCTTCTTCTCTCGCCGATGGCTCACCACGACCACCCCAGATCTTGCCTTTGCCACTGAAGACCTTGCCCAAAAAACCAGCAGGAAGGTACAGAGCCAGTTGGCAGGCAGCGACCACAGACCAGTACTAGTGGCCATCAATTTGCAGTACACACCAAGCAACGCCAAGTCCTTTTTCCAGATGGAATTACAAGAAGGCGGATTGGGAGATGTTCGCGGGCCTCTCTGACGAGTATTGTAAGACCATCAAAGTGGACGATTATAACATCAACAGAGCCACCAAAAGCTTCAACCAAGCCATCCTGAAAGCAGCCTCAGAGGCAATTCCACGTGGCGCTCGCAAGAACTACAGGCCATATTGGACAGAAGAGCTGCAGGAGCTTGAAGATGAAGTGACAAGGACTAGAGAGGGGGTGGAAAACAACCCAACACAAGAAAACAACATCACTCTCAAAGCCTGCACTACCAAATACAGAAAGGCCTACGTCCAAGCTGCAAGAACAAGCTGGATGAAGAAAACAGAAAAGCTGAACCTTGACAGAGATGGCAACAAACTTTGGAAACTCACCAAAGCCATGAATAATGAAGAGACAAGGTCAGTGCCTGTCACGCTCCAAAAAGATCATGAGATTGTGACAGGGAGAGAGGCAGCGAACTGCTTCATAGACAGCTATGAGCAGACCAGCAACATCTCTGTGACAGAGGACAGAAAACAACAAGTCCATGATGAAATGAAGAATCATCAGGATAACCAAGACCAACCTGATTACATGGACAGGCTTTTCAAACTGAAAGAATTAGAAGAAGCCGCAAAATCTTTACAGGACAAAAAATCTCCAGATCCTGACAAAGTCAGCAACGAGATGTCTAAACACCTCGGCACCAAAGAAAAGACCAAACTCCTTGCTCTCTTCAACAACAGCTGGAAGACGGGGCATGTTCCACAAAGCTGGCGAGAAGCTGACATGGTTCCCATCCATAAGAAGTGCAAAGACAGAGTCAGGGCTGACAGCTATAGCCCCATCAGCCTCATCAGCTGCGTGGGCAAGCTCCTAGAGCGTATGATCAACTCGCAGCTAGTTTGGCACCTGGAGAAGAACAATATCATCACTCCAGAGCAGACAGGCTTCCGCCAACATCATTCCACTGAGGATCAAGTGACCTACATTGCCCAGAAGATCGATGATGGCTTCCAGGACAAACAGCATACACTGACGGTGTGGATAGACATGGAAAAGGCGTACGACAAAGTCTGGAAGGATGGTCTCCGGAGAAAACTTCAGAAGAGTGGTGTGACTGGCTGTATGTACCAATGGATCTCGCAGTACCTGAAAAATAGGAAGGCCCGAGTCCATGTCAACGGAGCATACAGTCGCAAGAAAACACTGAGAGAAGGAGTCCCTCAAGGAAGTGTCCTCAGCCCTACCCTATTCCTTGTCTTTATCAACGACATCGTCAACGATATCCACACAATGTCCAAGGAGCCATCTATACAGACAATCTTGTCCTATGGTGCTCGGAAGAGCACCTTACAACTGCCAACTACAGGTTACAGCAGGCGCTGAATGTTCTTGAAAGCTGGACAAAACAGTGGCTGGTAACAATTAATGCCAAGAAGAACACTTACACTGCTTTCAGCCTCTCACCCAAAGAACAGAAGGCCAACCTGAACATCAATGGACAAACTATGCTTGCTGAAAATAACCCCACGTACCTGGGAGTCACCTTCGATAAACGCCTGACGTGGAAGAAGCAAGCAGAGAAAACAGAATTAAGAGCAAAAGTACGTCTTGCCCTCATGAAGAAGCTGGCAGGAACAACATGGGGTGCAGACAACACGAACCTCAGGAGACTGTACACTGGTAGAGTCAGGCCAGTGCTGGAGTATGGCATGACTGCATGGGGCACTACAGCCAAATCCAATTTTGAACGGATCAGCAAGATTCAGAATCAAGCTACCCGTATCATCACAGGAGCCATGAAGTCTACGCCAATTCAGGAGCTTGAAACCATCACAGAGCTCCAGCCTCTTGAGGACCACAGAGACGCCTGAAAGTCCTGACCCAGGCTGCCAAGTTCAAGAGGCTGCAAGGCCACCCCATGAAAGACAGACTGTCCCAGCCAGCAAAAGGACGGCTGAGGAGAGGGAGCTTTGTACACCAGAGCAGGATCCTAGAACGGCAACATCAAGATATCCTTGACCATGACCCCAAAGTGATACCCCGGTGTCTTGCCGTCCCTCTCTGGAGTGAAGGAACCCCTCCCCTCATCCAGTGCAGCATCCCTGGTGTTGGCCCCAAAGATTCTCAAAGCGGCCCTGAAAGAAAGTCCCTCACCCTTGAACACCTCCATACCCAGTTCCCCAAAGAATCCTGGACTCATGTCTATACTGACGGCTCAGCAGCTGATGCCATTCGGAATGGAGGGGCAGGAGTCTATGTCCAATATCCAGGAGGCAGAGAAGAAAAGATCTGCCTCGCTACCCGCCTGTACTCCACAAATTACAGAGCTGAATCAGAAGCCCTGAAAACAGCAGCAGCCCACATCAAGGTCAGCCTCTACGCCAGCCACAACGCTGTCTTCCTGACCGACGCCCTGTCCATCTTGCAGGCCCTTCAGTCCAACAGAGATCCAGAGCTCAACGATCTGTCCTCATCTCTCGCCTCCCTCTGCACAAGTCACACAGTCACCCTGCAGTGGATTCCCTCTCACTGCAACGTGCTTGGCAATGAGACTGCTGACTCCCTGGCAAAGGAGGGCATTACGAAGGAGCAGATGGACAGATCTACCAGCTACCCTGAATCCAGGACCATCATTAAGGCCAAGCTGCAGAACAAGTAGAAGCAGCAGCATCCACGCCACAACAGAGCAGACCCGTACTACCTGCTGACTCGACGAGAGCAGGTAGTCATCTTCAGGCTCAGGACAGGCCACAACCCCCTGAAACACCACCTATTCTTTAAACTCCGCATCGGCAACACAGAGCAGTGCCCCTGCAGAACAGGCAGCCAGACAACAGAACATCTGCTGCAGTCCTGCCCGCTCCACCAAGCGCTCCAAGAGAAAACCTGGCCCAACCCAATACCAGTGGCCCGGAAGCTCTACGGAGACTGGAGGACCTGCGACGTACTGCCACCTTTGTCGAGGAGACGGGGGAATCCATCTGAAAAATGACGAACGAGACAACAACAAAGGCGAAAATGAATAAAATAGAGACATCCAATAAAACAGATAAAGAAAGAAGATAGCGCATAAAGAAGTTCAGTCTTACCAACAGGGGCAATGAATTCAGTGGAAAAGTGCGTTTCATAGAACTCTCAGCTGAAGCGAAACGTAAAATAGTCTCTTTAAGGGTCAGCTTCAGCTTCAGATCTGTGTGTGGTCCCCAAGTGTTGTTCAGAAACTCATTAAAATCGGAAAAATCAGATGCTCCTGCGTGTCCATTTAGCCAGTGCGAACTGTGGATTACATCCTGAACACTTTGGTACCAGAACATGTCCCTACAGAAGACTGTTGGTAACCTATTGAAGCTACATATGGAATAGCATCCAGATACTTAAAATTTGCACATGCAGTTCATGCTACTACAGTTAGACAGATAGATGGATATAAAGCAAAGAGGGAAGCAAAGAGTACCATGGGAAGTAAGACGCTAGAGAGTGTAGGTACCAGAACATGTCCCCAATGAAAACTGTTGGCACAGAACATTTTCCTGAGAACACTGTTGGTACCAGAACATATCCCTACAGAATGCTGTTGATACCAGAACATATCCCTGCAGAACACTGTTAGTACCAGCATATATCCCTACACAACACTGTTGGCACCAGAACATATACCTACAGAACACTGTTGACACCAGAAAGCATTCACAAAGAACACTGTTTGTACCAGAACATATCCCTACAGAACACTGTTGGTACCAGAACATATGACTACAGAACATTGTTGGCACCAGAATATATACCTACAGAACACTATTGACGCCAAAAAGCATCCACAAAGAACACTGTTGATACCAGAACATATCCCTACAGAACACTGTTGGTACCAGAACATATCCCTACAGAACATTGTTGGCACCAGAAAGCATCCACAAAGAACACTGTTGGTACCAGATCATACCCCTACAGAACACTGTTGGTACCAGAACATGTCCCTACAGAAGACTGTTGGTACCAGAACATATCCCTGCAGAACACTGTTGGTACCAGAACATACTCTTGCAGAACACTGTTG
>CM065724.1:69951286-70016286 GCA_033310375.1 Conus canariensis
TTTGAGTTCTTGAAAGAGATTAACATTTTTCATCGGATCTGAGATTTTACAGTGGAAAGATTTTTAACAAACTTTCGGATGAGTTCTTCGAAGATGTATTTTAAAGAATTGTGTGAATGAATGACTTGTGAGTTGATTTTAACGTGGTGACAGCCCTGAAGTGGCCCTTTGTGGTCGGCTGGGCTATAAGCAACATTATCTTATCTTATCTTTTACCCTAAAAAATGTTCGACACTGTGTGCCATTGCCAGGCGAACACGAATCGTTCCAATTTACACATTGCATGGCCGCACACTAGGAAATGTTGACACTGTGAAATACCTAGGTGTCAGCATTCAGGACGGCCTACGATAAAGATCCCACCCCAACTCAGTCACCTATCAAACAAACAAGACCCTCAACTTTCTCCGGCGTAATCTCAAGATAAGCGACACCAAGACAGAGGAAACTACGCGCAAAGCCTTTGTTCGACCTTTCCTTCAGTAGGTAGCCACCGTAGGCGATCCCTGCACCATGAGTGAAATGTTGCTGTTGAAAACATTCAATGCAGATCTGCAAGATGGGCCATAAACCAGCACTGCCTTGCATCCTGCATGAACTCTGGCACTAACTCTCTGGACTGGCACACCCTGCAAGACTGATGAAAACGAGCTTACCTGGAGGTGAATTACAAGTTCTAACATGGATTCACCTCCATAGTTTTCAGTTTCAGTTTCAATTTCATCAAGGAGGTGTCACTGCGTGCGGACTGGTCGACATACGATACACCACATCCGCTAATTTTTGAGACCGCACTGCACATAATTAAAAGTTGAGGGATAAATGGATTAATGACTAAGATAAATGAATATAAGAAGAGGGTGTCATGGTTATGACTTAGCAGGTGTCTGATCTACGCATTAGCCCAAAGTGCTGGTCAGAACTTGAGTAACCTACCTAACATTGGTTGTGCCATTACTATCATTGTATGTGTGTGTGTAGTGAGTATACACGTGTGGGTGTGTTTAGGTGTGGGGGCACAGGCTCATGTCATCTCCGTAAGTTCAGAGTACCTGCCTAGACCAGCAGGGCGTAGACTGAGCTCCGTCTTACTTCCGACCATATCAGACTGGGATGCACTGGCGCAGGAGGCTGTGATGACAAAGGTTTGGATTGCTTCAAGTCCAAATCAGCGTCCCCCCTCCGATACTGCAAAATAACATGTTTTTTCATCTCAAAACCCCCTACCCTTTCTAAGGAACACTCAATGTTTTGGGTTCCAGTCAGTTGCAACTGTAAGTTAAGATCTCCCGCGGGAGTTGACATCATGTCGGTGCCCGCTGAACAGATTCTGACTGGCCGGATCACCGAATTGTGCTCTTTACTTGTTCTTATTTTACCCTCTTACAGTTGCATTCATCAAACCGGTGCTTCAATTTTGCAATTCCTGCAATACGGCAGAATCATCAAACTGTTGATGTTGGTCGGTACGGGGAAGAAGAGGGAGGACGATAGGGGTGTTGGTGTCTGCATTGCAATCGCACTGTTTCACACCCAAGTTTGGGTTTTTTTCTTTGACTGAACTGATAAGCTAATTGATGGGGCCACATGGCTTTGGGCATGCCCATCGGTGCCATTTGACCTCTGAAAACGAGAGCTCTAACACAAAATACCTTCCATACAGATTTTCAAACATCATCTTCTGGGGCTGTTGACAGAAACGGAAAGCAAACAAGACTGTCTCACTTATACTGATCTGATATAAGACTGGGATGGTGAGGGCATTCTTTATCATACATTTTGCAAGGACCGGACTGAGTTCCACGCATTTGTCCATAACCTACCCCATGAAAATTCAATTTCGATAAAAAATATTTCCAGTGTTGAAAAGCGTTGAGCACTACCCCAAGAATGGATCATTAAGTGGAATTAACTCTGCACTTTTTTTCTGTTTGAGCCCATGACATACCTATCAACTCTTGGATGGAGCCAACCAAGACCAGAAAACCCCACACATATATTATGCCGAATCTACGACCTCTGATCTCACCTGTGACAACAGTCACTTCTCCAAGAAAACCCAGGATCATTCTTTGTGATTTTTTTTTGTGCCCGCACGCGAAAAAAGGTATGAGCATTACCGTAAAGTCTATAGCTTCGTTTTTGAGTGGGGTCAACGTTTTTTTGTACTTGCTGTAAACTTACTGACGAAATTCTCATTTAGTTATATACGTGGCGTATCGAAGCAACTATTCCTTGTTTCTGTTTGTCCATGTGCTGTGAATAGAATGTTTGAGATCAAAGAACTATACCAGTCTTGAGTATTAGACTCTGGGGGTATGTCTTACATCGATGGAGCGGGATTTTAACATTAGAGAGGCGGTTGACTAAGACAAAGAATCCCTCTTGAATTATTCTGGCTGTTCATTGCTCTCTGCTCAGGTTTTCTCAGTGCTACTTTTCTGTCAATGTCCATTAAAAAAGTTATCGTGGAACTTGTTGGTATGGTAAGTTTAAGGGAACTGTCGCTGAATGGACGCCATGACGTGGAACTTGTCGGTATGGTAAGTTTAAGGGAACTGTCGCTGAATGGACGCCATGGCGTGGAACTTGTCGGTATGGTCAGTTTAAGGGAACTGTCGCTGAATGGACGCCATGGCGTGGAACTTGTTGGTATGGTCAGTTTATGGAAACTGTCGCTGAATGGACGCCATGGCGTGGAACTTGTCGGCATGGTAAGTGTATGGGAACTGTCGCTGAATGGACGCCATGGCGTGGAACTTGTTGGTATGGTAAGTTTATGGAAACTGTCGCTGAATGGACGCCATGGCGCCGTCCAGTGGAGACACTCTTAGCGCTGACTCCTCAAGGGAGCAGAATTTTCGTCCTTAGTTGGGGGTAAGAGGTGGAGATGGGGTGGCGGGGTTGTGCTAGTTTGATCAGAACAGGTATAACTAAACATCACATGGGGGGGGGGGGGGGGGGATGGACACCAGTTTGATCAAAATAAGCATCACTGAATAGCACCTAACCAACGGAAGCAGTGCAGTGTCTCCTGTGTTGGGTTGTGTTAGCCAATGCTGGCGCTGCAACAGAAGAAAACTTGTGTGACGTTGGGCAGCTAGTTGTGCCTCCATGTGGCCTTCCGTAGGTTAGCGCTGATTGGCATGAACTCAGGACATGTTCCACTGTGTGTTTGCCGTGACAGAGTGGAGTCGCATTCCGCCATCTGACCAGGGTTGAATCTGAGGGCAGGAGGTCATATGCAAATGGGAATGAAGCTGTCTTTAAGAGCTGACATGTGCATATGTCATCCCAGGTGACACGTCTTTGGAAAGCATTTCTCATGTATTCCACTCAAACTGGACCTTGGCATAGCAATGGGCGGTGCAATTGTTCCAGTACTGTTGGCTGTGGAGGTCATTTTAAAAGCTTCCATTAGCTGTCGAGGTCCCGTACATCCCAGGAATGAATATCAAATGCCCACTAAAAGCCTTCATGGATGAAATAACAGTGGTTTCCACCCAAATATTGAATCAGTTAGACAAATGAGATGCTCCATCCAGGATTAGTTTCAAGCCAAAGGAAATCACGAAGCTTCTCTCTTCAGAAAGGTAAAATAGCAACAACAGTCAAGTTTACTGAAGGCAAATGGGCCATTCCAATTGTAACAAAAGCAGCCAAGAGGCCTATGTGATGTTATGGTGACTCTTTGAAAGACAAAACAGAAGGGACAGGAAACCAAGCAAATGGCAGAATAAAGCCTGCAGACAATAGACATGTGTGGCAAGTACAAGGTCTGGTGTTTGCAGTTCATGCTGATCTCGAAACTTCTTTGACCCGCATTTGAAATATATCATCAGCATTGGCACTGTGGAATCAAAGAGGCCGAATGAAAAAAAAAACTACAGGGAAATGGCTGGGAGTCCCACCTGGTCTCACTGACATTGCACTCTTACTGCCACCAAGCAAAGCCGAAGCTTCGTCTCAAATCCATCCTCGAGGAATTCAAATTGGGTAAAGCAAGGTTATTAAACATGCTTGAGGACTCCGAAACCAATGTTGTGTGAGCAGTCTGGCCCAAAAAAACATTGGTAGAAAATGCGAAGTTCTGAAAGCAATGGATAGACAAAAGAAAGATCAGGGAAATAACAAGCCACACACAGACCAGCAGCAGCTGGGATCAACAGAAATGAAATGGCGGTCAAAGGCAAACGGGAAAGCAAAGAGAGACGTGGTAATAGAGGAGCTGAAGAAATTATTGGACGTCAAGAAAATCCAGAAGGCAGTCCCGCAAGGCCAGCAAGGACAGTGCAATACGTGGGGATATGTACTCAAAGAAGTTTCGCCTGGAATGACATATGATACATGACACCTCTTGGTATCAGCTTCATCCTGTCACCTGTATCTGACGTCCTACTCTCGAATTAAAACCTGCTTAATTAAATAAGGGAAGTTAGATGATCCCACCTGCCCACTGTGTCACGGTAAACAAACGGGGTAACGTGCCCTGAGTTCATGCAAAGCAACAGTAACCCAGGGAAAATACACATGGAGGCACAACCAAGTGCTCAAGGAGATCACATAAGCTGTTAGCATTGCCTGAGGAAGCACTACACCTCCAGAAGCTTCAGGAACGAAGCTCTACACGGTAGGAGGCCACAAACCACAAACAGCTAAGATATCAAGATCATAGAAGAAAGGTATACTGGATGAAATAACACACTGGGAATGTCAGCACACTTTCCAAAATGGACGAACCTTCCAGATACCATCAGGAAGAGTGGCATGAGACTGAATATTGTTTTCCACTCAGGTTCATCAAAACAAATCAATCTGATGAAACTCACCGTGCCATATGAAAGCAGAGTGGAGCAAGCTCACATATACATAACTGAGAAGTATGTAAGTCTAGCGAGCAGTTTGACACAATTCGGCTTCCTGACCGAGATTCCCGCCATAGAGGTCGGATTGAGAAGATGTGTAGGCTCATCAGCCTATAATCTCACGAAACAGCTAAGGATTTCAGGTAAGGAGAAGGCCCGAATCCTGGATGCATTGCCAAAGGCAGCTGAACAGAGTTCCAGATGGATCTGGTCGAGGAGGAGCAAAGGTGAACTTCCAACGGCTTACATTTTCCCAACTTACAAAGGGAGAGAGAATGATGAATCAGCTGGCACCAACACAATCACGGCTGAAATGCACAATGGACTATGAGTCATAAACAAGGGAAAATCCCATGTGTCTGTGGATGGAAATTCTGTAGTGGGAGCGGCATGAAGACCCACAGATCGAAAAAGGACTGTATGAAGACTGATGAATGAACAGCAGCGCGCGGTGCCAGCAGATAAGACACCGGAAAGCTAAGACCAGGATTCAAACCACGGTGCCAAGGACGTCCCTGCTGATTATTCACACGGGGAATGTATACAGACTCTCGACGCCAGGCGCCAGACACTCAATTTTCCACCCACAAGTGCAAGAGTGGAATACAAGAAATTAAATGTAAAATTAGTCCAAAGACTCATAGGAATGAGCGCACTGGAATCAAAACTAGCCACATTGGAAACATGGTATACAGGACCAGCAGGGACGTTGATAGACTGCACAACTTCAACTGACAACACCTCCTCATAGCTCAAGTCGCCAGCAACAGACGGACAACATCTGAAAGAAAAAGAATATTCTAAAAAAAAAAAAAAAAAAAAAATGAAGACTGCCTTCTTACCTGTCCTGGCAGCCAAACTGACAAAACACCAGACATAAAATGAAAACTTTTATTTGTAAGTCTGGAAAGGACGAATCCCAGGCGAACATACCACTATGAGTTGGGAAGCAATCCAAAGAGCAAGGGCAGAGAAACGGGATCTGGCAAATGCATATGGATCAGTTCCACACAAGATGATTCCGCTGCGCAGATCCTGTAGATTCCGCAAATGAAGAACAAACGCTCCCTAAAGGCCTCCATGGATGGCACAACAGTGTTTTCCACCAAGGAAGATAATACACACAAAAATACTCAAATAGTTACACAAGTTAAACGCTTCACCCAGGATGAATTTCAGGCACAAAAGATCACGAAGTTTCTCCCTTCAGAAAGGTCAAATAAAAAAATAGTCAATTTCACTGTGGCCAAACGAGCAATTTCAACTGTAACAGAAGCAGCCAGGAGGCGTATATGATGTGATGACCCATTGAAAGGCACAACTGATGGGGAGAGGAAACCAAGCAAATGGCAGAAGAAAGCCTGCAGATAATAGACAAGTGTGGGTTTCCTGGCAAGTAGAAGTCTGGTGTTTCCAATTCATGCTGATTTCGAAGCTTCTTTGACCTCTACTGATATACAACATCGCACTAGCACTGTGGAATCGAAGGAGGCCAAGATAACGATAACTACGGGGAAACGGTTAGATGTCCCACCTGGTCTAACTGAGGTTGCACTCTACGGCCACCAAGCAAAGCCGAAGCTTCGTCTGAAATCAGTCCCCGAGGAATACAAAGTGGGTAAAGCAAGGATACGAACCATGCTTCAGGATTCCGAAAACAATGTTGTGTGAGCAGTGTGGCCCAAAAGAAAGACTGGCAGAAAATGAAGAAAAGTTCTGGAGACAATGGACGTGGCAAAAGACAACCTCAAGATCAGGGAAATAAGCCACAAACAGACTGACAAACAGCGGCTGAGATCAACGGAAATGAAATGGTGGTCAAAGGCAACAGGGAAAGCAAACAGAGGCATGGTAATAGAGGAGCTGAAGAAAGAAGTGGACGCCAAGAAAATCCAGAAGGTAGTTCAGCAGGGCCAACAAGGACAGTGGAATACGTGGGAAAACGCATTCCAAAGAAGTCTCACCTGGAATGACATATGGCACATGACACCTCTTAGAGTCAGCTTCACCCTCCAATCCGTATGTGCGTTCTGGTCTCTAGTTCACTCCTGGTGGAACGGGGAAAATAATGATGATCTTACGTGTCCAATGTGTCACAGCAAACCCACTGTAGAACATGTCCTAAATTCACCCAAAGCAACGCTAACTCAGGAAAGGTACACATGGAGGCAATACCAAATGCTCAATGAAATCGCACATAGAGTTGGCACTGCTGTACGAAGCACTACTACACTAACAGTAGCTCCAGAACTGAAATATTACAGGGCAGGAAGCCGCAAACATAGTCTAGAACAGCTGTGATATCAAGAACATGGAAGCAGGATTTAGTGGATAGGCTAGATGACTGGGAATGCACAGTTGACCTTCCAGAATGGGAGAATCATTCAGAGATCATGGGAAAGAATGGCGTGAGGCTGGATGTTGTTCTCCACTCAGGCTTACCAAAACAAATGATTCTGATCGAACTCAGTGCCACACGGAAGCATAATCGAGCAACCTCACATCTACAAGATGACAGGTATGCCAGTCTAGCCAGCCGTTTGAGGAAATGCGGCTTCCAGGCCCAGGTTCATGCCATAGAGGTTGGAACGAAGGATTTGTAGGCTCATCAGCCTATAATCACATGAAACAGCTCGGGATTTCAGGCAAGAAGAGGACCAGAACCCTGAAGGCAATGGCAGAGGCGGGTGAAAAGAGTTCCAGCTGGATCTGGTTGAGGATAAACAAAAGTGAACTTCATAAGATCTTACATTTCCTAACGTAGAACAGGTGTCGGTTGCCTGTGAGGTAAGATATCCGTCTGATGCGTCACGTTCGGAAACGCCCACCCATTTAAAAGTTACGGGGTTCGAATCCCGGCAGCGCTGGAAAACAAATGGCAGTGGTAGGGCGTCCGGAAGTCATAGCTGGATGTGGTCTGGCCCCCTTAGGGTGCAAGGATTTCAGGACCAGAACACTTGTCTGAAGGGTTTTCTTCTCTGAAGACCTTCTGTTGTAAAGTTCTCCCTCGATTTTCTTCCTAATGCACTAATCAGAACTGTTATTTCCTCGTGATTCTATCGGAAGAGTGGCTGTGAATAAAGTGTTCATCGAAAAGGTAAAACTAATCAACCCTGTTACCCGACTCTACCTTTTGCTCTTGTGTAACATTGCTATGGTACCCACTCATTTTATTGTGGACAGAAACTTACGATAAATATTTTGGTTATGACAACAGCCACACAGTTATATTACAGATGCACATCATTTCAGCTAACGTCACTGGTGATAGCAGCTCAACCAACGTAGTTGTTTTAACGACCGTGCAACTAACACGCCATTCCACTGTGCAAACTAACTCCTAATTGTGTTATGACAGAAACCCCGAGGGTGCCACCCACCATTATACCAACGTGGAGAGAGCTCACGGACTGCCTGGATGGAAGGAACCTCACTTACCACATCAATGAAGGAAGTTTCATTCTCCTGTACTCACGTAGCAGAAGTATCGTACGTCCCAACACCAGTTCTGTGTGCATTATCGACTTGCACGTAGGCTATGATGGATTTTTTGTAGTGAAATTCCTGAACAAAAACTGTGATCCACACAACCCTCTTCATATTGAAACTCCTACTTTGACTTCGTTCTCTCGGGTGTGGACAGGGTGTGAAAAGATATCCCTGAACAAACCATGGGTATCCGGCATCAAACTAGAAGTATCAAGAGTTCGTCTTCACTTCAGTGTTGGAAGACTGGACCATTTCACCATCCTACTTAACATCTCTTGGATGGACGCATACGAGATTTCTTTCATTCTTCCAACGTATTTACTGACTACAACACTGGGTAAGTATTTATGCTTTACCACTCATATTTAGTTTTTAGTTAATGTGATAAAATATGTGTATCTCCCATTCACGGGTATTGTGTGTCGCTGAAAGATAACATGATACAATATGTGTATATCCCTTTCACGGGTACTGTGTGTCGCTGAAAGATAATATGATAAAATATGTGTATCTCCCTTTCACGGGTACTGTGTATCGCTGAAAGAAGCGTCTGGCTTCAAAGGAAAACTGCAATTCCAAGTCAAAGGTCTACTTATATTCGCGTCTTTCTCTGTCTCCTTTATGTATAATTCTATGGACTGTGTCAAGTGATTCACGTGACAAAAGCGATTTTTACTGTCTGCTCTTGTTTTTCTCCATTGTTCAGTTGTTTAGTTCATCAGTTGGTCAACGGTAGAATATTGCTTCTCTCTTTGGTTATCCAAGGTTGGGAGTTAAAATTAACTCTCTGCCTGTTACATTTCCGATGGAAACTCACTAAAGCTGTCTTTTGATAATGTATGACTTTTCAAGAGTGATCTCTGTGGTCTCTATTGTATGGATCCACAAGTAGGTGCCATGTTTTGCTTGTCTACATGCCTTCAGAATCATAGAATAATGAGAGGTTTAATGTTTCTGTCGTTTGGTTACATGTTACTCCTCGTGGATGACATTATGGGAGCGCTGAATGGAAATGTGTTGAAGACTACGATTTCGAGCCATATTCTCCACCTATATCTAAATGACTGTCTATTGGGTCTCAGTGGCCCAAATACATTTTTACTGTTTAGAGATCACATCTACTAAGTTTCCAGATCACATTGTGCACCATTTATTGCTGATTGATAAATGAATTAATAACTAAGATAAGGAAATGTAAGAAAAGGGTGTCATGGCTACGACTTAGCAGATGTCTGTCCTGTACATTGGCCCAGTGCGCTGCTCAGACCTTTGAAGGTAAGAAGTCCCATCTCTAAGAAACAATTCCAGTCTTGTATGAGGCTGGCTGAATACTACAGAGAGTTTATCTCAAAGTTTCCCGCACTGTCTGCACCTCTCATTGACCTTCTGAAGAAAGAATCAACCAAAATGGACCTGGGCGATGCACAGGAGAGATCGTTCCGAACCATCGAGGACCTCCTGAGCAGCGTTCCGATCCTGCGCCTTCCTGATCCATCCAAGGATTACAACCTGAGGAAGGACGCAAAGAATTTTAGCACTAGAGCAGCCTTGATACAAAATCACAATTGAAAACTGGTGCCCGTTAGCGACGCTGGTAAGAAATTGTTTTCATTAGCATGAAAATTCCGATTATTGGAAGGAAAAAAATACACCCGAAGGTGCAAGTGGGACCCATAGAAGTACTGTCCTCTAAGGCCGAACAAACCAGCTGGGAGTAATCCTGCACCACCCCTAGAAGCCTGCGCTGTGTTCACATAGTGCGCCGCACGCAGAGGGCATTCAATTAAGAAGTCAAAGGACATTACTGCTCCCTGGCAGATGCCATTGTGCAATGGCCACCGGGTGTGACACTACAGAACTTCAACGGGAGCGTTCACATGGGTGTAACAGCCCCTAATAATATAATACGTGACTTCACAGCCCACTGACAGTTAATGCCACCATGAAGAAAATGCTTTGTGCGTCCCTTGGCCTCACTTGTTGCTGTCCCTCCGACAGGAGAAGATAGTACAACTCCAGACATGGCCAAGCTTTCGCTATGTGATCTTAAGAGAATCCAGGGTTACAGTCTTTCCTGCTGTCAATAGGATTTTCTCTGCAGTCAATGGGTCTTTCCTCACCGTCACTGGGCCTTTCACCAGAGTCTGCCAAAAAGGCAGACAAGGAAAATATACACCCGAAGGTGCATGTGGGACCCAGACAATACTGTCATCAACTGCCGAACAAACCTCTGGGAGCAATCCTGCACCACCTTTTGGAAGCCTGTGCTGTGTTTACAAAGGGTGCAAGCATGCTCGGGTCATTCCATTAGAATAACAAGGTACCTTATTGCTCCTAGGCAGATGTGATTGTGTAGTGGCCACAACTCTGGCTAGAAACAGTTTTCATTAGAATTAAACTTTCTATGATTGACATGGCAAGGAACGCTTCTCCATTTGTCTGGAGTATGAAGAAGACACAGTGCCTTCAAGTCGTAAAATTTGTGTTAGAGACTGGTGATCGCTCAGACAAATATATGAGCTCAGTTTCGTCTATCAATTGCAGAGTAATACGATGGAAAACGTATTTGCAAAATATTGACATGGAAATAGAATCTCTCCTAGGGAGTGGCTGTGATGGTGCCGAATCTGTAAACCGCTTGGCCATTCCAGTGGACTCTAAGAATAGCTGCAAAGTGAGGCGACCGCAGGCGGAAATCTAAAACAAATCTTTAAAAGTGTTCAAAATAGCTCAGCCCAAAAAACATGGACAAACGAATCACAGACAAAACACGACGCGTTTCGACCTCTAAGGTCTTTTTCAGGCGAGACAAACAACACTCAGGGCAACGAAAAGGAAAAGCGAGCAATCATTTGTCAAATTCGGCGCAAGATGGGCATCGTGTTTTGTCTTGTGAGTAGTTTGTCCATGTTGTTTGGCGGACTTATTTCAGACACTTTTAAAGATTTTTCTAAGAGCTGTCATGTTAGGGCCTACTTTTTGTAATGAAATGCTGTCTATTGTTGTTGTTGGTGGTGGTGGTGTCGTTGGTGGTGGTGGTGGTGGTGGTGGTGGTGGCGGCGGTGGTGGTGGTAGTGAAGTGGCGTGTGTGTGTGTGCGTGCGTGCGTGCGTGCGTGCGTGCGTGTGTGTGTGTGCGTGTGTGTGTGTGTGTGTGTGTGTGTGTGTGTGTGTGTGTGTGTGTGTGTGTGTGTGTGTGTGAACAGAATGTGATTTGAAAGTGTCTGAAAGTGGGTGAAGTACACGTCTCTGATCTTGGATCGATGAGATGGTCACATGGAGACTAAAGTTTGAATCATTTACTGAAACCTTTTTGACCTTGTTACCAAAGTCCACTTAGTCTCTGTCAGGATCGATTTAACGAGTGAACAGAGCGAGCTCTCATCGACAATTCATACAATTTATTTTAGTCAGAGATATTCGTCCACTGAGTGTCAAGGAACGAGAGTTTGATTCTTTGCGTCTCCTTGATATTAACGAACAAGTAAGGCAACCCTTGCTCCCATTATGAAATAAATACACGACCATAACGGCAAACGAATGCTGCTTACGACACCGAATCGCCTAGCGGAAATGACAACACAGAGCACACAGAACAAACAAGGAGACCCACCACCACCACCAAAAAAAAGAAGTTCCAATCTTGGACGTATACCTGTACCCGACACATCTACACAGCAACGACAACCAGAGAAATGATCAAACACAAATTAACATTTCTTCAAGACTGACACAGAGTTTTCGATCTTGAATACAGTCACACAAACACACGGACGAACAGTAGCAAATGCAGGTAACTTCGGATTGATGGGGATGAACGGAAATCTTAAATGAGGTGGGGAACAGTTAGCAGTAAATACAGAACAAACAGGATAAATCTTGTTCCCGTGATGAAATAAATGCACTCTCATAAATCCAAACGAATGCTTCTTACGACACCGAATCGCCTAGCAGAAACGACAACATAAAACATACAAAATAAACAAGGAGATGTCCTCCTCAAAAAGGTTGTTCGAAGCTTGTCCATACACACTGTACCTGACCCATCAATTAGAAAACAACAGCAAGACAAATGAACAATCATTGATAATGCTCTTATTGACAATACCCACCAAGACAGTAAATGACGAACTTAATATGTTTGCAGTCACTAGATTAGATTACCTTCTTCTGTATAACATGCCAGTATGATTTTTTTGTGATCAACTTTGTGGGACTTCTGTTGGCTGCATTTCTTTTTTTCAATGCATTTCGCAGTTGGAGCAGACGTATGTTGCTTTAATTATTTAAGATGTTGGTATTTAATTTGTAGCTTTTATGATTACAGGTTTTATTCAGACTCCAGGATGGAATCCTGGCGCCAGAATCATCAATGAAAACGAGCAGTCAAATTACGTCCAACTTGAATGTCGGAAATTACATACTATAATGTTTAGTTTTCGCCACTTGCATCTTGTTGCTGATGAAGTATTTAAGTTTGCCGACCAAGAAGGAAACGTTCGATTGACAGTCAAACCTTTCAATATGCCCCCGCCGTTCATTTGGAAAGTGAACAAATACAGTAACAACGCGTTGCTTACTAAGACAAAAACGATATTCGGGTTTGGCATTTCATTTGGACTCCGATTATTGTTCTCCTTTCACGAGGTAAAATATCGTTCTATTTGTTTGTTTGTTGGTTGGTTGGTTGTTTGTTTGCTCTCTCTCTCTCTCTCTCTCTCTCTCTCTCTCTCTCTCTCTCTCTCTCTCTCTCTCTCTCTCTCTCTCTCTGCGTGAGTGCGTATGCATGCACGCGTGCGTGCCGGGGTCTCTCTGTCTGTCTCTCTCTCTCTCTCTCTCTGCGCTTGTGTGTGTGTGTGTGTGTGTGTGTGTGTGTGTGTGTGTGTGTGTGTGTGTGTGTGTGTGTGTGTATTCAATAATAGACTTTTCAAATAACATTTCCGCTCTACTCGAATCTCCTAATTACAGTTAGTGCAAACGTGGAGAAATAATCACACAAGAGCAACTCTTGTTCTTTAATTTTAGTTCCGTCAAGCAGTCACACACGATGAAGGAATACTGTCAATGTATTTTTGAGCGTAATGTTAGGGATGGCTGACGAAGCTAGGCAAAAGCTAGCCATTCTTGTCTTCAAACCCATTTCGAATTGTACACATTTTGAGCCTTTGGGTTTTTAGTGGACACGTTTTACGAAAACAGCTGAGGACTCGAGAGACATCCATATTTTACTCCATTACGACTTTCGAAATAATCTGTACACTCGCCCTTTACATGCATACACACAACCATTGTATTATAAACACCTCTGACAGTCACGTACAGTTTACCATCCACATCACTTTCACGCAGTATGTTCCATAACGCGTTACGATTCACGGTGTCCAAGGTCTTCCTGAAAGCCACGAATGTTACATACAGTTTTATATTACAGGACAAATGCATCTGGACAAGTGAGTGTGTGTAAAAATATTGTAAGTGTATGATTCATAGTGCTATAGGTAGGTCTGAAGCCAGCTTGCCTCTTCATGAATCTTTTCATTTTCAGCCTATTCAGTTAATTTTCTATTTAAGATATCAGTGAAGACTTTAGTTAAGATGCTGTAAGTGCAACACCACGATAGTTGTCAAGTTGTTTACATCACTTTTTATGGATTGAAATAATTATAGATTTTGTCCATTCTGAGGGGAAAGGGACATTTGGCCAGCTGGCAAAACAATTGGACAAGAAAATCAACTATAGCGTAATCTGTCTGCTTCAGCATTTCTCCTAATATATTCCTTTAAATCATATTTTTACCAAATAAATTCAGAGTTCACAGATGCGCCAAAAGAAGACAGTGCACGGTTCGTCAACATATGAATAGCATTTCTGTGAGACAAAAACTATTCCTTATACTGTATAAGAAAAATGACGGAAATTTTGTTTGCTAGTACTTCACCAAACAAAACAAAAAGATATTGGGATATAGGGTCCCCTTGACGGCAGCCTCTTCTGATAGAAAAAAATTGCAGACACTTTCCCTTTCACTATGACGTAAGACTTTATCGTTTCGTAAAAAGCCAATATCCATTGTTGTATTCTTTCCGAATCCGAATGCATGTGGAACTTTACTCACATATGACCAGTTAACTGAGTCGAAAGCTTTCTCGAAATCGACAGAAATAGATAACCCAGGTAAATGATTTATCTCTAAAAAATGAATTAAATCGTATATTGTTCGCAAGCTATCGCCTGTGTATCTATCCGTAACGAAACTCGTCTGGTCCCTATTTATGAGTTTTGGTAGAACACTTTTTGTTCTATTTGTAATGCAGGCTGCTGCAATTTTATAAGTTACATTGAGACGAGAGTTAGGTCTCCAGTACTTCAAGTATTCTCGTGGCTTTTCTCCTTTCGGAAGACAAATTATTGTTCCTTTTTTTTTAGTTTAGACATTTCTCCTTTACTGTATCCCTTATTTAAAGACCGGACTACAAAGTCTCCTAACTGTCTCCAGAAGAATTCAAAGAAATTACCGTTATACCATGTGTTCCAAGACTTTCATCATTTTACATGTTTTTTTTTTAGGACTTTTGTAGCTTCTTCTAAGGTGATCGATCTCTTCATATGTTGGATTCTAAGTGACTTAGCTTTGGCAAATTATCAATGTATTTTCCATGTCAGTATCATTTAGTTCCTTTTCCGCGTAAACGTATTCGTAATAGTTCTTTGCCTCTTTTAAGACCTCGTCCGTTTCTGTCAGAGTTCTTCCATTGGTCAGTGACATGTTTTATCATTCTTTTGCATACGACGTTCCTTTTTTCCAGTGAACAGAAATATTTTCTTACTTTTTCACCCATTTGGTTCTGGATCTTATCATTAGTCCGTCTATTGTTGTTTTCCTTAATTTACTCGGCACTTTTCTTTTGTTTTTCAAGTTCAATACGACCGTATCCAGTAAACACTTTTTTGTTTTCCACATCTTGTATTTCTCTTTCGATATGTTTTTATCTTTTATTTCCTTTTCTTTTTGCTCTTATTTCCATAGTTAGAGTTTCTAAGATTAACTGGTCTGAAATTGAGAACTGAACTCGATCATTCGGGATTTTATCAACAAAATTATCAACAGAATTATATATATATATATATATATATATATATATATATAATAAACTAATAAATTCCGAGGATAAGTACCGCACCATTCCAGCAACTTACAGAGCAGCTTGGTGTTGCAATGACTGCAAGAAATATTCAATTATAAACTAAGCTTGCTCTTATGTCTTAGATTGAAGAAATAGGGGGAGATAATCATTCATATCTGCAGTGGTAGATAATTCCGCCTAACTAACAGTATGTGCTTGAGTGGGTGAATGGGGAAAAATAAAATAAATGCTTCTCAAAATGAGCCTTCAGCAAGCTTATAGTCTCCAATGGGGAGACAATCTCCAATATGGAGGAAACTCACTAACATATAACTCCTGGTCAGATACCGATATTTCGAAACCTGATTGTTTCTCCTCAGTTTATTTCTTCAATCTAAGACATAAGAGCAAGCTTAGTTTATAATTGAATATTTCTTGCAGTCATTGCAACACCAAGCTGCTCTGTAAGTTGCTGGAATGGTGCGGTACTTATCCTTGGAATTTATTAGTTTATTGTACTTTAGTCCCTTGCGGATTCATTCCAAGAACTGGCCCTCAGCACTTGTGTCTTAAGAGGTTATCTTTTTATATTTTCTACTTTTCACAAGAAAATGTAGCTTGTTTTGTTCCTTCATGATTTCCTTTTGCTTCTTAGGTGGCACCTTTGGTTGGTTTTTTGAAAACTCAACAAACATACTGCGGTATTGCACACCAGCCTTTTCTGGGATAGCATTCTTCTTAAAACCGAAAAGGCAGAGGAGTCAAATTACCACTTTCCGCGGTCACTGAGGAGAAACAATCAGGTTTCGAAATATCGGTATCTGACCAGGAGTTTTATGTTGGTAAGTTTCCTCCCTATTGGAGATTGTCTCCCCCTTGGAGACTATAAGCTTGCTGAAGGCTCATTTTAAGTCGTCAACACCGCCCACGGCGTTCAATCTTTTGTAATTCAAGCTTTCGCCTGTCAAAAGGCTTCTTCAAGAACCGGATCGTACTTTCATGATGAAAGTACGATTCAGTACCTGAAGAAGCCTTTTGACAGGCGAAAGTTTGAATTACAAAAGAACTCCTTGGGCGGTGTTGATGACTTATTATTCATCACCGTATATAGATATATAGATATACGTATATATATGAAAAATAAAACAATTCATATGTATTAAACAAACAGCAACCATGCTGATGATTTCCCAATATTTTGACCCATTAGGTTTTCCTCATGTGGTCTTTAATGATGGAATTGCGCATGGCAGTTTCCGTTCAGATTTTTTTGAAAAACAGTTTACCACCGTTCAGGTGGCTTGAGAAAGGACAAGGATGGAAGGGCGGTAAGCTACGGGAAGCACAAGAAAAGAAGAGTAGGAAAGACGGAGGAATAGAGAGAGAAGAGGGCAGTAAGAGAGAGTGCGGGAAGAGCTGGCTGTCACGGTCGCTAAGCCGGACGGCCCTACCACCCTTACCCACGCCTATCACACCCTAGGTCAGACAACACAGCACACTAACACAGTTTTACAATCACGCACGCTTCTTTATTTCACTCACACTCCATGGCGCCACCACTCACGCACATCCACAACTGCACACAAGTATCCCAATTCCCGCTGACTCACCCTACTCTACTATAATGACCTGGAAGACCCTAACCTAACCTGAAACACCAGTTGCAGTATATCACTGTGACCTGGGGACACAGCGATAGCCCGCACACGTGGTGACTAACTACTAGGGACAAGGATTTACCAAAGGGACTCTAATCTCTTAACGACTGCTACCACCCACACCTCTCCCCAGGACTCACCCTTCTCTTTTAACCCGGGACCACTACCAAACTGGTCGCTGCGTCCCTAAGGGAGGCAACGACAAGTACCCTACACTGTGCCGGCCACTACGTCCTAAAAGGAGGCAGTAGCTAACACCCCTAACCCTACTGCCTAACGCTACACCCCTTCTACCACAAACATGGGACAACCCATCCCGGCCAGCTCCAGTCCTCGGCGCTGTACGTGGCCCCTCACAGGCTGACACCTCCCCGGAAGACTCTGCACCCCGGCGCTGTCCGTGGCTCCTCCGCGGGCCGACACCCTCCCCGAACACACTGCACCCCGGCGCTGACCGTGGCTTCCCGCAGTCTGACTCCTCCCCGCGATGGGCACGACACCCAACGCACACACACCAGACGCCCTCTCGACGGGTCCGGGGCTCGTAGGACGCCTCCACCTCTGAAGGCCCCGCCGGACACCAAGGGTGGAAAAGGCCTGGTGCAGCGCCCTCTCACAGGACGCCTAAACCGGGACGAGGAACCAGTGCCGGAGAACTCCCGGAAGAGTACCGGTAGCCGGAGGTGAGCTGCCCCACAGAAGGCAAACGGCCTGGGTGGTCTACCTCTCCCGGGATAACAACAGGTACTGGAAAGCGCCGCTCACCTGCCGGCACGCGGCAGTAGACTGCGGTGATCTGGCCCCAGCCTCAGGACGGAACAGGATACCTGCTGACACAACTGTAGGCCCCTACTGTAATGTTGCTACTACCCGAGTCATCAAGGCACATAGGCTACTTGGTAAAGCTTTAACTCTCCATCTCCCTTGCCTACTTCCCACTCGGGCATGAGAGTGACCCCTTGAATTTCGAACACATCCCCCAACCCGTCACTCGCTTTGGGGTTATCAGACCAATCTCCTGCCAACCCTTACAACAGCGGTAAAACAATATTCTCCCTGAGCCCATCCACGCTATTACATATGAAATTATGAATCACACCCAATTCTCGGAGAAATAAACCAATCTAAGCGATCCAACACGGACTTCATGGGCCCCCTTAGGACATACTAAATAATATAGGAAATGTCTCCACACAATAACCAGTAGTAATGCACATCTCTCAGAGGGGAAAAAAACAAACAAACAAAAACTTACCAATTCTTAGCGGTTCACAGTTCCAGCATGTTCACACAAGAGAATCGGCTCGCAGCCACAATCCTTCACATTATTACCCCTCTTTGCACTGTCAGTTACAACCATATATCAGAAACATGATTTGTTCGCCAAAATTTCCATCCAGCACCTCACTCTGTCATCTCTTGTCAGATAACCCAGTGGTTAATCCTTGTCATGTCAACACAACCACACTTCATACAATATTACATGCTGCACATCATCCGTTTTCATCCTATCGACTACTAAGCTACTCGTCTTAAACTTTACCTTTCCCTTCTTTCCGACTACTAAAATTCATAACTTGGCTGCCTCCCCACAACCTAAGATATCTTTCTCCAACCCCGTTCTGTCACAAACACATACATCCCTGCATGTGTGACGACTGTCACTTGTATTACAAAAACTTCTACCCTATGGACTCACTGTCCTGTACCAAATGCGTACGTCACAGATACAGTCCGCACGCGCACGACACCCGCGTCGAGAACCAAGACTCGTAACGAAAGTGAAAAGACACCAATATAAGTTGAATGGTCACGACCGTACCCCAGTATAAACCACTCGACCACAAATTGGCCTTAGCCGTACTACACAGTTAACCGATTCCAATGCTGTGCAGGTCAACTCCAAAATCGTAAATCAATTTCAACGAACTATTACTATTTACGACTGAAATTGAGCACAATCCCTTTATGATTCACGCAGACACATCTGCACCTGACTCATATTATGATCCTTACTAAATGCAACCTCGTATTACCCTCTTATTGAACCCACTGACATTAACATGAACTAACCACAACCAATATCTACATCACCGTCCATCAACGGTCATTATATTGAACCCACATTGTCTAGCCAAACTGTCCTGAGGAAATCGAACTCAGGAACCACTATGTACATCACTTACAAAAATATACAGGAAAGAGGTAACAACACAAACCGGCTGACAACAAATTTCAATCACGGAACCAAGACAACATCATACTAGACAACCAGTATACGCAACGAACACCATACAACTAATCCCAACATGAGACAACTACAGTACAACTCGCCATAATACAAGACAACACGACGAACTACAACACAACGAACCTAACAGATCACCAACCTGGACAATACAGACGATCAACCACACCAGTTCTGCAACTGGCTGACAGTGGCTGCAACAAGGACGACACTGACTCAGCACAGGCCAAGGGCACCCAAACCCGACGAGGACCTGGCACTAACTATGACCCGAAGTCACTCTTCAAAACTACCGGCGCTGCCGCCGCACCTACAAGGAGTACGTCCACTCCGACGAACACCAGGGACCGAAGTGAAGCTACCCCAACGCATTCCGCCCTGGTCGGAATCAAGCGAACTCTACTCACCACACAAAACAACGATTGGTCAGAGCAGTGTATCCCTCCGCAGAGCTGACACGCCTGACCAACGGACTAGTTATTGCTCGTGCAACAACACGACAATTTACCACAACTCACAGACTTTACAACACAACAACAGCCGATATCCTGCCCCGCCTTCTCTGGTGTAGAACCAAAGTAACAAAAGGGTAACAATTGGGAACGAAACCAACCTCCCGCTTCCATTCCATTCCTTCAATAAGTGAAGACTGGAATGAAAGAATAATGTATGTCCTATTTCCCCAGCCTCCTACCTAGCCTAATCTTTCTACCTAACCCTGAGGAACTTAACCTAACTCTAGCTAACTAAACCCCAACCTCACATACGCGCGAGCGTACACACACACACACACACACACACACACACACACACACACACACACACACGCACACACACAAGCACGCATACATGCACGCTCTATATCTTGAATCCTCACCACTCTAACCACATGGACATACTGGATTAGTACCGCCGATCGGTGACACACCCCAGAGAACTATAAAATCTTCGTTCTAGCTCACCCGCCCTCAACCAGTTTCGGGCGGTTGCCCTAGAACGAAGATTTTATAGTTCTCTGCTAAGTAAGACTTTAAAAAAATGTTACAAACATACATAATGTATTATCTGTTTTTAACACTAATTTAGAAAACTTTTGAGACTTTAGTTTTTGCTTAATCCTTCGTTTTTCTTGGGAATTTTCAATAACATCGTTTTCTTTCATACATTCATCAAATGCGTCTCTGTCTTTCATATGAAATAAAACCACGGTCTTTAATTGTTCTCTAAAGTCTTTTAAAACTGAGTTATATTTCTGACATAAAATCCACACCCAGCATGTCTTCCACTGAAAGCCAGTTTCGGCCGAACAGTCATCTATAATAAATAGTGTCTGCGTTCCCCCAAACAGTCTGTACTACCAGTCGGTTGACTGTCAGCTTTTTTGCAAGACCAAGACAACACAATTATAACGACGCAGTAAGTCAGCAGGCCGAGCGTCCTGTTTACAAACTGTGTGTCTCCCTATGTTCTGACCTAAAAATCAATAAAACACGCCTCGCGCGCCTACTGCGTTTCTTCTCTCACCGGGCTCGCGGCGCGCTTTGGCCAGGTCAACTTGCAACATTATTGCATCAGCAAATGTTCTTGAACATTCTCGAATGGGAAGCCACCACTTCGCCGTTTTCAGTGTGCGTGTCGGTTTGTTGGTGTGTGGGGTTTACGACTTAACACAGACAAGAGGCCTTTGTTTACACAGAACACAGCACACAGTCAGTTAGTTGACAATGTACATACCTTCTTCACATCCAGTCAGCTGCCACACCGGCGTGGGTTTTTAGAGCAGCATGTATCTTTGGCGTCAACGCGATGGCTTGTGTAATAGAAATTGTCAGATTTGAGAGTTCCGGATATTTTTCAAAGAGTTCTGTCGTCTTTCTTAGTTTATTAATCCAATAGGTCTGTCCGCACAGCGGGCGTGCGCTAACACGTTCTTTGCTATAGCGTGAGCTGCCTCTTTCTCTGTTCTTCATCGCGCTTAACTAGTAGTTGCAGGCCAGCCCGACAACGAATCACTGCTCAGCGCTCAGGCACATCCTGTTCAGTCACAAAGCAAGTGGCTGACATATCAAATGACAAGTGGTCCTACCAGTTCCACTTTTCACCCCAAGTCCTTAATTAAGTCACCCCAAGTCCTTAATTAAGTTCTTAATTAAGTCACCCCAAGTCCTTAATTAAGTTTCCCCAAGTCCTTAATTAAGTCACCCCAAGTTCTTAATCAAGTTACCCCAAATTCTTAATCTAGTTCTTAATCAAGTTACCTTAAGTTTTTAATCAAGTTGTCATCAAGTTCTTATCAAGTTCTTATTTAAGTTTTCATCAAGTTGTCATGAAGTCGTCATCAAGTCGTTATCAAGTCGTCATCAAGTTCTTATCAAGTTCTTATTTAAGTTTTCATCAAGTTGTCATGAAGTCGTCATCAAGTCGTTATCAAGTTCTTATTCAAGTCACTTATAATTATTTATTAAGTTCTTGAAATATTACTGCATATCAAATGGATCAAAATGAGATTTTGTTGTTAGCAGTTCTGGTATTCTTTTTTGTTCAGATTTTGTATTTAGTGGCTGTGATTTTTTGGGCTGCTTTGGTTTTTGCTGTCTTTCTTTATATGTTTTATAAACGTAATAACCACCCCCACCAACAGCAATGGCGCCAAAAATGCCAACTCTTTTAATCCAAATAATCCATGATGATGTTACGGGACTTGAAACAACTTGTTCTTGTTGTGGCTCTGGCACAACTGGCGTTTTTTCATTATGTGTTATATGTTGTAACTCTAATTTTCTTTTTTTGTTCCACTCTGCTAATTTTTTCCCTGCTTCAACGCGCCCAGGATGCTTTTCACGGGTTACTTTCTCCACCTGATTCATCGTCTCCGTTTTTTGGTTCTCCATTTTTAAGGGAAATAAAATCTATATGATTAAACGTAATTAACCCCATAATTACTGGCGACAATAATGTTCCAAATCTGTAATATAGATCACATCCTAGAGACTCTAATGACTTTGTTAAAACTGGATCCTGCGTTAAATCATACATAAAATCTTGTTCAGAATCAATGGGCGCAAATCTACTAACTAGTTTAGTGTACAAACTAAGAACAGTTTGTCCGACACTTTTGACCATTCTTGACCCCAGTTGCGCTTCATACCTGTTGTGATACTTTACAATGTCTTGCGGCGACATCTGTTGAATCTGTTCTATGCTGAATTCATTTCCAAGGTACTGTTTTGTTTTTTCCACACGCCGCCAAAGAATACAGCCTTTCCTTTTGGCGCATAATAGCTTGGTCATCAACTTGATTATTTGTAATCATAAGTTCAGGAAGTAAATCATCGCAGTTCATGTTTTATTAATAATAAATATTATTTTATTTTTAAAAAATGAGCACCGAAAAAACTGTTGCCAACCTCGTATACCATTCTGCTGTTATTGGAGGTCTAAGTGTAGGATACACAATGCTTGGTAAAAGCTTGTTAAGAATAAAACCAGCAGATCTTGGCAAGCTAGATTTTGAAGACTCAGCAAAGTTGATTGCTGTCATTACAGCTTCGTTTGCTACGAAAGATTTTCTAGTTAAGCAAGGAATAATTCCAGAAAATATAAATATGTAAAAATGAAAAATACATTTATAAAAATGGCTTCACTCGTAATGATGATAGGCGGCGCAGTGGTCAACGCGCTTGCTTTCAGCGGAAGTAATTACGCGTTTAGTAAACTACAAAATAACTATGAGAGAAAAAGACATAACAGAGCTATGGAGCAACTAGCCGCTGCACAAGACACCTATGAAAAGCAAAGAATGGAGCAGTTAGATTTTATTAACGACAGACTTAAACAACAGGGACATGCAGCTTACACATTTAAAGATGTTGACCAGGCAATAAAAGAATATTTTCTAGTAACAGGCAAACAAGTTGAAACATTGCCCCCACCAAAATTCAGCGATTACTATCAACCATCAGAAAAACAAAAGATGCAAGAAATATTGTTTATTGTCTTTGGCATGACCGCTGTGTATTTTGTTGCACAAAGTATTGGCTGAATAAAAAATGAACAAGATCTATTATTCACCAAAAGGATATTGGAAGGGAATAACGGCAATTAAAAAGCTTAGCCAAGCAGCAGGAGTCAGTGAACAAACGGCAAAAGAATGGTTATCTAAACAAGCGATTTGGCAAATTTATCTACCAGCGCCTAAACGAATACAGAGACCACACTTTGTGAATACAACGCCAAACGACACCCATCAAATGGACCTTCTATATTTACCCCATGATACGATTAGAAGAAAAAGATTTAAGTACGCGCTTACAGTCATTGATATAGCTTCAAGATACAAAGATGCGGAACCATTAACACAAAAGAGTGCTTCTGCTGTTGCTGTTGCCATACAGCTGATATACCAACGAGGACCCTTAACTTATCCTCGCATGATTCAAGTCGATGATGGAAAAGAATTTAAAGGTCAAGTGAATCAATTATTGTTAAAACATAGAGTTACCATTAAAAGAGGCATTCCGGGAGTTCACAGATCACAGGCTTTGGTTGAAAACTTTAACAAACAGTTATCTGAAAGACTTTTCTCCTACCAGTATCACAGAGAGCTGATTGACAATTCTCACAACACAGAATGGGTAAAAAGACTGCCCTCAGTTTTGCGCGCAATGAATAATGAAGAATTTAAAGGGCTAAAACCAGTACAAGCAATCAGAAAACAAACAATAAATGTTGCTATTGAAGACTCATCCAGTAAACTATTACCATTTGGTTTAAAAGTGAGATACCTTTATTCACCGGGAGAAGCGGAAGGGGACACTCGCATCAGGGCAACAGATCCAGTTTGGAGTGTTGATCCATATGAGATAAAAAAAAATTGTGAAAATGAATCCGCCAGTGTATTATTTACGAGAAACTGACACAACAAAACGACCAGCCCCCCGAAGATCTTTTGTGAAGGAAGAACTGCACATAATCCCACCAGACACAGTTCCAGTTAATTTAGGCAAATACATTTGAGTTTAAAATGGAAGCTCAAAAAAATTATTTGCGTATAAATTTATTATCAAAACAATGATAAAGAATAAACTGCCAATAGATCCTAATATTTTTGAAAAAATCAAAAATCTTGAAAAAATAAAAAATCTTGAAACAACAACCACAAATAATAATCCGGCTATACTGGATAAAGAAATTACTGAGTATCTAATTGCGCTTGACCAAATGACCTCCAATGACCAATTGCATATGAATACTCTGGATTAACAAATACTCTTTTTGTGTTAGTGCGGTCAAGAGACCGTTTTGTTACAACAGTTGTGTTGATCTCATGTAGATTAGATCGTAGTTTGTAATGTCATGATGAAAAGTCTTTTTATTGAACAATGCTTCTTTGTAGTTGTCATGCGATATGTTTGACTGCACAACACTGCGAGATATTCCCTTTGCTTTTTTAACAGTTTTTGTTTGGCTAGCAAGACTGTACATTTTTGACCTTAAACCAATAAACTCCTTGATCACACCTCCAGATAATTCATCCTTCATCTTACCTAAAACCTTCTTATTAAGGTTGAATGCAAAGGTGAATCTTTAGGGTAATCAGATGTGTCGTACCATCCCGCATGCTCTTTTGCTACTTCTAATTCCATGTCTTTGTAAAAATCTTCAGTAGGGATGTCGATTACAAAGGAATCTGTATCTGTGTACAGAACTCTGGACTCTGGATACAAGGGTTTAAAGTAGTCATAAAGAAATTCTAACATCAAAAGCTTCGACAGCTCTAAAACAGTAAAGCCAATAAATACAGGTTTGTCCAATTTGACTTTCTTTTTTTTCATCATTATTCCAAAAAGCTGATCATGAAATCTTCTAAAGTCTTGGTAGTTAGGTTTTGACACCAGCTTAATTGCATCGTTTTCTCTAGTGACCAATCTGACATCTTTGCGCTTGTGCGGATTTCCATAGTCTTTCCAAAACAGCTGTTGTTCATCAACTTGAAAAAGTCTTTTTCTGAAGCATCTGTGGATTTAGTTCTGAGATCAGTGTTCTTCATGATGTATGGTTTCATGAACTGTTCTTGATCAAATTCAATTATACGATGAACTGCTGTTAACTTTAAACCATGTCTTAAATAAAATTGGAGAAGTCTGTAATGACAGACATAATTTTTTTTGTCGCGAAGATTAGGCACAAGTTTAGGCGGTTCTGTCATTGACACTTTTAGGGTTTCTGCTGCTAATGGGTAATCATTATGGCAATCATGAAGTTCATGAGGATATTCTAAATCAACTTCTAGAATGAGACCTCTTTTACGATCAGCTTCTAGAGTAGGTAGCCATTTCAAAAACTTTTGAATGTCTTTGAGTCCTGTGTACATTTTAAAGTTACGTAATGGAAGTGATTGACTCATAGCCCAACCATACAGATTGTTTGCATCTAAATACATAAGATAGTTAGACTTCCTACTTGGATCATAGTCATCCAGGTATTTGTTGTTTGCTTTACAGTAATGGTGAGACGCCATACTAATTCCGCCACGCAATCCGTTTTCAATCATCTGAAGCATTGGTAGGTCAGACAACAGGTCAATCTGTACACCAGTAAATTTTAAAAAGGAATCCCAACTCATCCCAGGCGCAGAAATATAATGCGCAGGATCTAGACTATAATGTTTCATGCAGGTCTTTCTGTAATTTTCAAAGATATCCGCCAACAAACAGGTATCCGCCATTAAATAGGAATCATGGTAATCTCCCATTGTTTTAGAGTCTAATTTTTGCCACGCTTCTTGAGCATAAGAATAATCAGAATCACTGATGTCCTTTCCTCTAAGACTAGAAAAGAACGCACCTTTAGGCGGAAGGGTTGGCTCTTCAAACCTTTCCCAACTGTTCATGTACTCATAAGGATAAACGCCCTTTCTAACGAGCGTTGGGTCAAAATATTCTTCCGTTATTGGGCAGGACTTTAAGGACATAGCCAGTGACTCTAAACTCCCCATCAGGTGTTGCATAGAGTCATAAAAAGACAGGTTATTTAAAGTGAAACACATGTACTTTTCTGATGACTGCGCAATGCATGACACCCTAAAGGCGCTAGTTACTGCTTGCAATATAAGATGAGAATCATAACCTCGCAAGTTATGAAAGAATATAGGAAGTCTCCAAGTCCTAGGATCAAACTTTAGTTGAAGATTGCAATTGTTATGTGCTGCTCCTCTGAATTCTCCGCTAATGTGATCATGGTCTCTTACTGTTGGATTTAAACTTTTAGGTGTTAGCTCTAAACCACAAATCCAACAGTGAGTGGCTGAGTCATAGCGATCTTGATCTTCAGGGGTCATCTTAAGATCGGATAGGACTAGATTATTAGAACAGACATTACGAACTTCTTGCATGCGTTTTAAGAAATGTTTTGCTGCATGTGGTCCTCTGTATAATTCTGGCTTTGAATGTTCACCATCTGACCTAACAACAATAAAAGCATATGAACAAATCTGGTGGTTATTCATTATAACTGTTTTTGGTAAATGTTTTGGAGCAGGTCCTTCATAAGGAACAATAAGCGATTCAAAGTCTGCGTAAACAACGTATGGAGACCTCTGGAGTTTTTTGTAATTCTTAAAACTAACCTTACTGCCTTCTCTTGGCATAATTAGTTCTGTATTGCAGTCCACTGGGCTAAGACAATGTTTTACATGTTCGCTCGCAGCTTGAACGGACGGAATTCTTGTTAAACATTTTCTACAGAATTCTTGTTTGTGTCCATTTTTTGTAGTATGAACTAGTAATCTACTCATTGTGTGTATTAGCGTGTAGTGCAGACCATTAAGGCTTTGCATCAGGAGTAAGTCTACATGATGTTTGGCTGGTTCTCCTATTGATGGACTGTTTTTTGACACTCTAATTGGTAGAAGACCTGATTTAACAGACCATGTGTAGACATTAACAGTTATTGGTGGATTCTGTTTTTCAAACTGATCAATCTTGTCTACAGCCATAGGAAATTCAAGGCCGTTAAAGTTAAGATCATTGGCCCACTGCAAATAGTTAGTAACTCTCTCTGCATTTTTTTTAACAAAGTGTAGCCTAGCAAGAACGCACCACATAAAACATTTGTTATCTGAATTCTTTATGTTCAAAACTGCTCTCTTTGCAACTAATGTTGGAGGCAGTGGAATGTAAGACTTGCCTACAATTGGCTCATACTTAGCCTGTCTTAATCTGATGTCTAGGACTTCACCCTCTGACCAACCAGAGCCTCTCATTTTAGCTGCTTCAGAAGCATCGTTAAACTGAGTAAGAAGTTGTTCTGCCCAATCAGGCGTTAAATCATTATAAGAAAGAATAGCCTGCTGTTTAGTTGAGACCCAGACTTCTAGATTTTCTTCGCTTATTGTTATGTAATCAACTAAAACAACTAACCTTACTTTAACTGGAGGGTTTATTGCTAAATAATTGGGGATTTGAGAAATAGCATACTCAACGCTTTCTAACACATTTGTTGGATTAATAACTTCTATATTTGCATCCTTCAAAGCTTTTGACAAACTCTCTTCTGCATCAAACCAAGAATCAAAATCAGTGTATTCCATTTTGAGCTTCTTTTCTAACTCAAAATATTATTTAAATTAAAAAAATACATCGACTCCAAAGTCGTCTTAGTCAGAATCAATATCAACGGTCTTTTTGTGCTTAGACTCATAAACTAAAGTATAAACGCCCTTTGGTGTTGTTAATGTGAGCTGTTTAGAACAGAGTTTAATGTCTCGTTTACTTTTTTTAAACATTCTTTTTTTATCTGGTCGGTGTCTGGCTGTTGAGAAAAAGTTGCCCTTGCCTTTCTTTGAAGATCAAACTTTTGTCTTTTGTAGTCCTCAAAATCAGCCTGTAGGCGACTAAATTCTTCATCCGTGATGTTCGAGTCGGCAAGTGCTTTATCAATTATCAGTTTGAAGGAACTAAGTTTAGCTGTTATTAGTTGAACCATAGCTGTGTGCTTTTGGAGTTTAGCTTTTATTTTTTTGCTGACAGCACTTACAGCCAATGAACACAGGCCAAGAGTTAAAGACAAACCACCTAGAGGTAAAGCTGCCGGTGCACCTACGCCTGTTGCTAAGAGACCTACACTTGTTCCTGCTGATAGAGCACTAGTGATCGATGCTCCAGTATTAACATATGTAACAGCATTAAAGACAGCAGAATACCTTCGTTTGGTTTTACTGTATTTTGAAAGGTCCTGCTCTAGTTGGGTTTGCATTTGTGTTATGTTTGTTAATCTGAAAGTTTTTATGTCTACAGCAACAGAGTTGCCTACTATCTCTTCTTTGGGCACTTTTGGATAAACCTGAACAGACATGCTTTTTTTTAAAATAAAAATAATTTAGTATTGGATATCTTTTAATCTGTTATCTTGAATATTCAGCTGCGCATCATATATTAAAAACAAATGTACATTAAGTGGTTTATCACTCTCTTTTTCTTTATCAATTTGAATGTTTATTACGTCTTTAACTGTTCTCCCACTCCCATGCAACTGATTATCCTCTGTTGACCTTAGGTCAATCCATAAACCGTATTTCGTTGTTAAATATTCATCAAGTCTAACACTGTGAAGGTGTAGATCTTTAGACACAAGGTCTACTGTTGGACTTCTAGACCTCCCGCCTCCAAACAATTTTCTTATTTCATCAAAATGATGATAAGGTTTAAGCCCACTACCGTAGACTTGGTTAGGACTACCCTCAATTGAACATTGTACTTTCGTTATTTTAGGATTGATAAACTTTTCACTTTGTCTTTTGAATGGTTCTTCATCTTCACACAGCAATAAAATACCTTTAAGGGATCTTGCTGTGGCACTAAAACTAAAGTTCCATATAGTGTCTGCCCTGCTTTTAGGATATTTAGTATGATGAATCACTCTTTCGTAATATATTGCTAATTTTGACTGATATTGTTGCTCAATCAGCCTTGCTAAGTTAGGGTTGCTAACAATGTCAAACTCTAACGAGATGTCAGAAATGCTGTACTTTGCATCGGCGGTTGTAGATTTAATGACACGTTTGTATTCATTAAAAGTTAGTTCATATGACAATCTGTCTTTTAATGCTCCTTGAAAGTATGGCGCATGCGCTTTTAACAACTCAAAATCTAAGGGTATAGAAAAGCGATTTCCAAACGCATAACTTACAGCTTCAGCCTTGTTACTGTCTTTAGCATCTTCGGCGCCTATTCTGTGTTTTAGTGCTTCGTTATTTTCGATTCCTTGAAACGCAAGATCGGCCCTTTCATTCTCGGTTAGCCATAGATCAGAATAGATTAGAAATATGTCTGCATTGTGTAAAGAAAATATTTCTTGCCCCTCAAGTTTTATAGAAATTTTCTTAACGATTGCCCGTCCCAGATTCTGTACAACTGTCCTGTTTGCGTCTGTTGCTGATTCGAGTTCTATTTTGAAAGTAAGTCGGGCAGAGCCTGGTACAATCACTTCATCTGCTCCTAGGTCTGGAAATTTAACAGTAAGAATTTGATCTGAATCAATAGTAGATGGATTATTTGGAACAATAATATTCTGTTTATTTCCCTTCACGCCAAAGGGCTCTTTCAGTCTTCTATGCGGGTCAAGAATTGAGCCATATGCTTGTGACATTTTTTTTTATAAAACAAAATAAAAAGTTAATTATTTTTAAAACATGGCAGGCATTGAAGATTATGATGTTTTTGATCCTGGAGACGACATGAGTGAAATGACACCTTTGACACATCCATTGCGCTCATTGCGACATGAATTAACAGAAAGTAAGGTAAGATCATTTTATCAAAGTTTAGGTCAAGAACCTCCCGAATTTATAGACCCTAATGATTTTGAAACAAAAGATGACCATTTGTTTGTGAGAAATGACGAAGGACAACTTGTTCAGCTTACAACTAAACCAGACTCATCAAAGTTTTTAAAAAAGAGTACAATTAGACAAAGGCTCAGTGTGAGCGAACAAAATCGCCTTGGCATTACTAAACCAAAATTAGATAGGGAAGCAGTTGCTAAACTTCAAAACACACTACAAGAACTCCCAACAGAAATACAAAACATGGAACTTAAAGATTTAAGCCCAACAGCAGACGAAATAATACAAGCAGAAACCAGTTTTTCAGAAGCATTAAAAACTATGCACGATCCGCCGCTACCTATGCGAGAAATAGTGGCCCTTGATCAAGCTTTAAGAAGCATCAGGGGTGAGTTAACAAACAATTTAGCAAAACTGGGTGAACTAGATGAGCATATAAAAAGAGAAAAAGAAAAACTAGTTGAGGCTGAAGACCACAACTTAGGACCTGGTGTTAAAGAAAGAATAACACAAAGACTAAAAGATCTTGAACAAGAGAGATCAGCAAGTCTAGAAGTGTTGTCTAATAACCGAGAACAATTACGAACTCAAGTGAGCAGAATAAGAGAAACTATCCAAAGAATTTTATATGAAGACACAACGTTAGCAGAACGAATAAGAACACTGTTTAGAGAGCAAGGTGTCACATTAGCAAGTGTTATAACAGCCTTAGGATTTGCAATAAGTACACTGGTGTTGGCTATTACAGGCGGTGGTGGGCAAGGGTTAGTGCCTCCGCCACCATCTCCTCCACCCGATAAATCATGGGTAAAAAAACAACTTGATCATCTTGCGGGTTTATTAAAAAAATTAGCCACTAAGGCCATAGACTCTTTACCTGGCATATTAGGGAGTGTTGTTAGCTGGCTTTTGTCTACTGCAAGCAAAGTAGTTGGCTTTATGGCCGAGCACTTATGGACATTAGTTGTCTTAATAGTTGGGTTTCTTTATAGTAAGATAAAGACCAAGTAATCCTAGGGCAGTTAATCCAACAACAAGTGCCGTCTTTTCATATTCATGGTCATTATTTCTTGGGGGATTGGATGGGGTTTTGAGGGGTCTCGGGATTGGATGGGGTTTAGAGGGGGGCTCGGGGATTGGTGGGGCTTCTTTTTTTATTGCTATTGCTGGCTTAGAATTTATGTCGTTTTTTCCGACCTTCTCTTCATTGCCAGCCACAAGGATTTCATTATTATAGTTTATTATTGTTCCTATCTGAAGTCTGAGGTCAGAAGGCAGCATGTATAAACCAGTGCCAACAGCAAAGTCTACTTTCGATCTTGCGTATTGCAAAACATTTTGGTACCTTTTAATACTTGAAGGCAAATCAATTGCAGAATTAATAGAATCCTCTAAATTTGCCAAGTACTGTTTTTGTGCATCAAAGCCAGTAGAAGGATCAATTATGTTTGATCTCGTTTGTGCTTGCGAACCTAGCAAACACCAAACATAAGTACGAATAGAGTCGTTTATTCGTTCTATTCCTGCTTTTGTTAGGCCCTTAGAACTATCCAAAATAAATGTTGTCCATGCTGTTTTATGCTCTTGCTCTATGGACCCGAGGTGAACAGTTGTGCCTGAAGAGAAAGATGTGTAAGGAGGATTCCAATCATAGTTATACTTTCTGTGCACGCCCCAAAAATAAAGGGTGCCTAAACCATGATTAAGATCCAACTTTTTGTCTAAAGTCTGTCTTTGGGTCAATATCAAATTCGTTACAGATCCTTTCAAAAGCCTTGTAATCTATTCTGTTGCTAAATGGATTAAACGTTTTGTCATTTGGTAATGGCGCTTGCAGTTCAGATAAAATACGTCTGAAGGTGTAATAAAAATGAAATCTATACACTGACCTCACCAAAGGAACAGGATGATTTAAATGATCAGCATACGACACTCCACACCCAGTTGATGCACAAAACACAGCAAAGTTTAACTGGTTCTGATAAAACTGCATCGGATGACTGAACCACACTTTCGGGATGTAGTCGTTTTTAATAGGAGGGTTAAGATATCTGTTCAATGGAGTACTAACCTTTACTTGAAAGGCGTCAGACTGAGTCACAGAAATGTCAAGGGTGTCAGTTGTTATATTTTTAAGATTGTAGTGCGGCCCGACAGAATATTTTGCATTAGTATATTTGAATGCACTCATTTTTAAATTTGTTTTAAAAATGTTTGTAACAATAACAACTCAAGACAGTCCTTCGTTTTTAGAATATGCTATTGATAATAACTGCGGAACCCAAAGGGTCGCACTCCATGAAATTTTTTACAAAGTCGTATGGTTTAATATAACTGAATCCAAGGAGAATAATAAGATTAAAAAATTTGATAATAGAGGAAACTTAGTTAGCCAGTTAACCATACCTGATGGTTATTACGGGTTTTGCTCGCTAAAAGAAGCAATGAGTAACTTCGACATTACTCTCAAACTTAACAATGCAAATTTGAAAATAATGTTAACATTCAAACCTGAAGAAGAAGTAGACCATTACCTTTTTGATGTAGAGCTAGCTAAAATGTTAGGCTTTGCAACTGACAATCATAGTTTTATAGTTACATCAGACGAAACTACTTATGAGGGAGAATATCCGCTCGATCTTGCATTACATTCATTACTCTATGTTCATTTGGACGAGCTGAGCACTGATGAAAACTTATATGATGGAAGGCCCTCAACTGTTTTAAGAGCTCTTCCATCAGGGAAAGCTGCATATTGCGATTATGAAATTATACAATTCCCTAATTTACAGTTTAAAAGATTAGCTTGTGGGAGGGTCAGATCATTTAATATAAAAATCAAAGACCAAACAGGAAAAGTCGTCAAATGTGACAGCCTGCACATTGTTTTGGAAATAAAATAATAAGGTGTACTAAAAAATAATGTCTCGTGGGCCAGAAGAATCAGGAGTTACATTAGCGCCTGAGAGGTGTGTAACTTTAGAATTAAAAGACCTTGCAGACGTTGAGGACTTTGAACAAAACGGTGAGATAGGCACTTTGTATGGTTTTGAGTACACTAAAGATGGTTATTATAAACGCAAAGAGGTTAGCGACAACAAAAGGTTTCCTAAACTAGAACAACTACGCAATGTAGAAGCAAATAATGCGGGTCAGTATGAATATAAAATAGTTCGAAAAACTGACAACAAATGGCACTTAGAACCATATTTAGAATGGGACATAAAATTTGAATTCTTAAGCCCATTTACATTTTTTGACCGTCAAAAAAGTTTCAGAAAGGCATTGAACTCTGGCCCTTTACATGTAAGTCTTATGCCAGAGGACAACAGTCGGAGAGAGATCGAAATAAAGCCGTTTGGGGACAAACAGTACATCCTCCACAGAAGAGAATCGGTTTTAAAGAAAGCTTTACAAAATTACAGTTCATTCCACGCACAAAATTAGGAGACACGTTCACAATGATATTTAAAATTTCTGTCTTAAAAGATGAGGCGAGAAATGGAGCTCTGGGCGTCAGTGACAATCTTATGAAAGGAATTCTTATTAGCTGGCAAAACTTAGACGTTGACAAACTTAAAGTTACTGTCGTTGTTCTTTACAATGGCGAGGATATTAAGGTCATACACAAGCAACAAAATTGATATTAGTCTAAATAGAAACGATCTTACAGAACTGAACTGGATTAATCTTACACATTTGGGCCTTATAGGGTTTTATTATACTGAACAAGTTTTGACAGAGAGTATGATAAAAACAATAACTGGATTAGATTAAATTTTGTTTTAAAACTATGGAGCAGACAACTTTGGTGTCAATGCCGATGTTAAACTTTATGACAAAAACCCCTCATTGTTCATTGATTTGTGGACAGACTGGTTGTGGAAAAACAATATTTGTCCTCGACCTATTACAAACAGTTTATAGTTATAATTTTGATCATATTGTAATTTTCTGTCCGACACTTAAATGGAACAAAGCATATCACGATAGAAGGTTTATATGGACGGATGATGAAATCTATTTAGTTGACCCTAGCAATAAACTGAGTGAGTGTTTAGAACATTTTTTTAAACTGTTTGAGGGAACGCAGACATTATTTATTATAGATGATTGTTCGGCAGAAAAGGATATAGTCAAAAAAAGAAACACTTTATCAAAGCTAGCTTTCAGTGGAAGACATGCTGGGATAAGTGTGTGGATTTTATGTCAGAAATATAACTCAGTTTTAAAAGACTTTAGAGAGCAATTAAAGACAGTGGTTTTATTCCACATGAAAGATAGAGATGCATTTGATGAATGTATGAAAGAAAACGATGTTATTGAAAACGATCAGGAAAAACGAAGGATTAAGCAAAAACTTAAGTTCTTTATAGTTCTCTCACCCCCCTGCCTAAGTTTTAACTACAGGTTAAAACCAACAACAACTTCTCACTCGATCGGCGTTTTAGCGACACTCTACCTATAACAATCCAATTCCCATCACTCACTCTGTCCTACTGTTACTTTTGATGCACTCCAAAACTTCCATCCCAACAGCATCAACTTTTAAATACATCAACAATCACAGGTTACATTAATCAACCTGGTCTAACGCTGCTTCACACGACCTTAACGCAGGCACTTACAGGCAGCCGTTACACTACGCACTACATATAAATTTCATAACTGAGGGGCTCTGATTACGCACGACCGCTGTGCGACACGTGCTACAAACACCACACCCTCAGTAACACTTTGCTATGCCATTCTCTACCAAAGATAATAACACATGCATAGCTTCGACAATGTCAACCTCCCACGACACAGGTTAATGGAACCCTCAGGTTCTCTCTCTCTCTCTCTCTCTCTCTCTCTCTCTCTCTCTCTCTCTCTCTCTCTCTCTCTACGGCAAGCGACTCAAGAAGTCTGCCGCCACATTGTCCTTTCCAGACACTGCCTGCACCGTAAACTGAAATGGCTGCAGCTGCAGTGCCTACCTTGTGATCCTCCCACTAGTACTCTAGACCCTACAGCTATCTTCCTGGGTTTTGCCCTCAAATGAAAATGTCGCTTGTACCTGCAAGCTGCTGTTGCCAAGTTCTTCTTTGCCAACTCACACGTCTCAGCTACCTTGTTCCTCAAGTTAACGACGTACTCTGCTGCTGTGCGGAGCTCTTGCCTTTCTGGTTGCAACCACAGATCCCTCAGTATCTGCATGGGCCTGCGCATCAGTGGCATCCTTACAAGGGGAACTCTTGAGACTCTTCCCTTGTCCACAGTACGCTGACACTGGAAGCATGACTGGCAGTACCGACGAATGTCAGCATGCATGCCTGGCCAATAAAAATGGCGACCAACTCGCTCCTTGGTTCGGGTGGTACCTAAGTGACCAGACATGGGTACGTCGTGGGCTAGCTTCATCACCGTGGTCCGTAGTTCAGCTGGGACGCAGATCTGACTCGCTACGTTCCTAGGACCCTCAAACTTAAGTTCTTTATAGTTCTCTCACCCCCCTGCCTAAGTTTTAACTACAGGTTAAAACCAACAACAACTTCTCACTCGATCGGCGTTTTAGCGACACTCTACCTATAACAATCCAATTCCCCATCACTCACTCTGTCCTACTGTTACTTTTGATGCACTCCAAAACTTCCATCCCAACAGCATCAACTTTTAAATACATCAACAATCACAGGTTACATTAATCAACCTGGTCTAACGCTGCTTCACACGACCTTAACGCAGGCACTTACAGGCAGCCGTTACACTACGCACTACATATAAATTTCATAACTGAGGGGCTCTGATTACGCACGACCGCTGTGCGACACGTGCTACAAACACCACACCCTCAGTAACACTTTGCTATGCCATTCTCTACCAAAGATAATAACACATGCATAGCTTCGACAATGTCAACCTCCCACGACACAGGTTAATGGAACCCTCAGGTTCTCTCTCTCTCTCTCTCTCTCTCTCTCTCTCCTCTCTCTCTCTCTCTCTCTCTCTCTCTCTCTCTCTCTCTCTCTCTCTCTCTCTCTACGGCAAGCGACTCAAGAAGTCTGCCGCCACATTGTCCTTTCCAGACACTGCCTGCACCGTAAACTGAAATGGCTGCAGCTGCAGTGCCTACCTTGTGATCCTCCCACTAGTACTCTAGACCCTACAGCTATCTTCCTGGGTTTTGCCCTCAAATGAAAATGTCGCTTGTACCTGCAAGCTGCTGTTGCCAAGTTCTTCTTTGCCAACTCACACGTCTCAGCTACCTTGTTCCTCAAGTTAACGACGTACTCTGCTGCTGTGCGGAGCTCTTGCCTTTCTGGTTGCAACCACAGATCCCTCAGTATCTGCATGGGCCTGCGCATCAGTGGCATCCTTACAAGGGGAACTCTTGAGACTCTTCCCTTGTCCACAGTACGCTGACACTGGAAGCATGACTGGCAGTACCGACGAATGTCAGCATGCATGCCTGGCCAATAAAAATGGCGACCAACTCGCTCCTTGGTTCGGGTGGTACCTAAGTGACCAGACATGGGTACGTCGTGGGCTAGCTTCATCACCGTGGTCCGTAGTTCAGCTGGGACGCAGATCTGACTCGCTACGTTCCTAGGACCCTCAAAACCGCCGAACCAGTACACCAGATTTCCGAGCGTACTCGACTCGTCCAAACTTGGTGTGGAAGTGCGTCCCTAACCTCACACGCACTCCGAGCCTTCCCTTAAGGTTTCATCCTGGTCCTGCATCTGAATTAACTGCTGGGTAGAGGTGTTCAGAATGCATTCCTCGACGGGCAGTGGTACAGGTTCTTGCTGCTCCCTGGCTCTCTGCGCGCGTGTCTGCACTGCCCCTACCAGCGCCGGGTCTGCGTATACAGGCACACGTGTCAACCGGGATCTCCTACTCTCTTTGCGAAGTTTCCGATCAGGACTTCCTGCACAGGGCTATTCATGACCAAAACCTCCAACTTCCCTGCGATGAATGGTGACTTCAACTCTATTACCGCCACAGGTAACACAGGACCTACATCTGGACTCAGCCAACACTACTGGGACTGTCTCTCCTGTGTACGCATCTGCCGGTACTAACCACTTAGCCACTACGGTGTGGTCCGGCACCAGTGTCCCGTAATCCATTGGCCGGGAGACCCGTTAACTTCTACGATGCACGCAGGCTCGTACCGCTGCTCAGCGCATGGGCGACACAACGTAGGGACCACTCGAGCTTGGGGCTGGTCACAACAATGAACAGCTCCAACAGAATGGGGCTCAGGGCATTTCCTAGCGATGTGGCCTGGCTTCTTGCAGTTGAAACAAACTATGGTCGATCTAGGCCCTTCTGATCTCCTGTTCAGCTGCTGTAGTGCACCATCACTTTGTTGGGACCTCCCTGTGGGCTGGCTCCCTGCTATTTCACGCCTATTACCCAGGTTGGGCTGGTTAACTGTTCGGTCTTGCCTCGCCTTCCTCCCCAATCTTTTGGCCTCTGCCAAAACAGTAGCTTCTGTTGCAAGTTGTTCCACAGTTTTCGGGCATGTCTTCCGCACCTCAGTTGTGAACTCTGGAGACAATAGCTGATAAAACTGTTCCTGGAACAGCAGATCCTTTACGTCCTCTGCCACACTCTCATCCTTGCCCGCTGCCGCACACCAGAGGGAAAACCACCGCTTCATCCTTCCCAGCATCTGGCCGAAAGTCTCAGCAGCGTCCTTCTTGATGCTCCTGAACTTTTCTCGGTAGGCCTCGGCATCTAGCCTAAAGTGGCTTAACAGGGCGCCCTTTATCTGATCATAGTCGCCTAACTCATCCGCACTTAACCGCATCACCGCTTCTCTAGCCTTCCCTCTCAGCAGAGACATCAGACGTGTGGGCCATGAGGTCTTGCTCCACTTGCACATCTGGGCTACACGCTCAAATTGGGCGATGAAAGCGTCCACGTCGTCGTTCTCTCCTAACGGCTCAAGGTGGACATGCTTCGTTTCCTCCACCTCAATCAAGCGTTTCCTATGCGCTGCTTCATCTAAGGCTTGTCTCTCTTGTATGATTAGCTCTCGCTCTCTTGCCTCTAACTCGGCTTCATCTCTTCGTCTCTTGAGATCTAACTCGGCTTGCCGTGCCTGAGCTTCTACTTCCCTTATTGCCCTTTCTTCCTCCATCTTCTTCCTCTGCAGTTCCAGTTCCACCTGTCTCGCTGCTTTCTCATCTTCGATCTTCTGCTTCATCTCTAGTTCCCTTTGCTTAGCAGCTTTCTCCTCTTCGATCTTCTTCTGCTTCATCTCTAGCTCCCTTTGCTTAGCAGCTTTCTCCTCTTCGATCTTCTTCTGCTTCATTTCTAGCTCCCTCTGTCTATCAGCTTTCTCCTCTTCTATCTTCCTCTGCTGCATCTCTAGCTCCCTCTGCCTAACAGCTTTCTCCTCTTCTATCTTCCTCTGCTGCATCTCTAGCTCCCTCTGCCTAGCAGCTTCCTCCTCTTCTATCTTCCTCTTCTGCATCTCTAGCTCCCTCTGCCTAGCAGCTTTCTCCTCTTCATCCCTCATCTTCTGCCTCACTTTCTCCTCCATCCGGAACTCCAATTCTGCTTCTCTCGCCGTCTTCTCATCCTCATTACGTACTGAGTATGTGACGAACTTGGCGAGGTCTCCCCCAGCTAAACCCATCGCCGCTCCCAACTTGGCAAACTTTGCATAAGCCCCCGTCCCCTGTTCTCGATCCACCCCCGCATCCTGGTCACTAACCTTAGGTTTGGTATCCGCCACAGGGGCCTGTGGATCCATGACACTATCGGGGTCGTACTGCGGATAGGGCTCGGGTGTGTTTAGGCATGGGATAACCCCTACCACCAGAGCTAACAAGGGACAATATCCAATATGAACGCAAGTAGATGTTCCTAACCACGCGCTTGCCCCCCTAACCAACAAACTAAAGCAACTCAGCACAAGTATACAATGCTCTCAATGAGTCACGCAACAAGCATAACTCCCACACTTGTGTACCTCCTACATATACCCACATAGGCTCCAACCCATACAATACCACCAATTCACAGTCTGGTCACTAACTGAACCACGTGACACCGTGTGTCCACCGTCCACTGTGCATGCGCACCAGTTACCCACAGTCACAGGCCTCACTGTCTCTGGTAGGCCGCACCCACACGATCACAGTGCATTTGCACCCCGCAAGTCCATATGCACTCCCAGCACACCCTAGTGTCACAACCCTGCGCACCCTTGTGCTTCCTACACACAGTCACCTGGGCTTACTCTGCCCTTAATCCCCACAGGATATCCGAGCACACAGCGTGCACAGTCACGGGCCGGGTACCACTCTACCTACTCACTGGGGTATACCATATGTAAGGGACACAAAAGACACCTGGTACCCTCCGGTACCTCACCTACACTGTACGGTGTAATCACTCACACTTCCAACAACCACTCAATTTTTATTGACCATTCATACCTCACTCACACGGTAGCGCCAACCCATTCACACCAACACAAGTGCCCCGCCCTATGCCACTGGAAAGCTGCCTGAAGTGAACAGGGACACTACGTACCACCTCCCAGGGTACTGGTACGCTCCCACCAACCACCCGCTTACATTTCACACAACGTACACACCGGACACAACACCCCCCTTACCTCCCTCCTAGCTACCTATCACCTACCCAGAACCCCTTATGTTACCCCGCATCTCCACCAAAGTGTCACGGTCGCTAAGCCGGACGGCCCTACCACCCTTACCCACGCCTATCACACCCTAGGTCAGACAACACAGCACACTAACACAGTTTTACAATCACGCACGCTTCTTTATTTCACTCACACTCCATGGCGCCACCACTCACGCACATCCACAACTGCACACAAGTATCCCAATTCCCGCTGACTCACCCTACTCTACTATAATGACCTGGAAGACCCTAACCTAACCTGAAACACCAGTTGCAGTATATCACTGTGACCTGGGGACACAGCGATAGCCCGCACACGTGGTGACTAACTACTAGGGACAAGGATTTACCAAAGGGACTCTAATCTCTTAACGACTGCTACCACCCACACCTCTCCCCAGGACTCACCCTTCTCTTTTAACCCGGGACCACTACCAAACTGGTCGCTGCGTCCCTAAGGGAGGCAACGACAAGTACCCTACACTGTGCCGGCCACTACGTCCTAAAAGGAGGCAGTAGCTAACACCCCTAACCCTACTGCCTAACGCTACACCCCTTCTACCACAAACATGGGACAACCCATCCCGGCCAGCTCCAGTCCTCGGCGCTGTACGTGGCCCCTCACAGGCTGACACCTCCCCGGAAGACTCTGCACCCCGGCGCTGTCCGTGGCTCCTCCGCGGGCCGACACCCTCCCCGAACACACTGCACCCCGGCGCTGACCGTGGCTTCCCGCAGTCTGACTCCTCCCCGCGATGGGCACGACACCCAACGCACACACACCAGACGCCCTCTCGACGGGTCCGGGGCTCGTAGGACGCCTCCACCTCTGAAGGCCCCGCCGGACACCAAGGGTGGAAAAGGCCTGGTGCAGCGCCCTCTCACAGGACGCCTAAACCGGGACGAGGAACCAGTGCCGGAGAACTCCCGGAAGAGTACCGGTAGCCGGAGGTGAGCTGCCCCACAGAAGGCAAACGGCCTGGGTGGTCTCCCTCTCCCGGGATAACAACAGGTACTGGAAAGCGCCGCTCACCTGCCGGCACGCGGCAGTAGACTGCGGTGATCTGGCCCCAGCCTCAGGACGGAACAGGATACCTGCTGACACAACTGTAGGCCCCTACTGTAATGTTGCTACTACCCGAGTCATCAAGGCACATAGGCTACTTGGTAAAGCTTTAACTCTCCATCTCCCTTGCCTACTTCCCACTCGGGCATGAGAGTGACCCCTTGAATTTCGAACACATCCCCCAACCCGTCACTCGCTTTGGGGTTATCAGACCAATCTCCTGCCAACCCTTACAACAGCGGTAAAACAATATTCTCCCTGAGCCCATCCACGCTATTACATATGAAATTATGAATCACACCCAATTCTCGGAGAAATAAACCAATCTAAGCGATCCAACACGGACTCCATGGGCCCCCTTAGGACATACTAAATAATCTAGGAAATGTCTCCACACAATAACCAGTAGTAATGCACATCTCTCAGAGGGGAAAAAAAACAAACAAACAAAAACTTACCAATTCTTAGCGGTTCACAGTTCCAGCATGTTCACACAAGAGAATCGGCTCGCAGCCACAATCCTTCACATTATTACCCCTCTTTGCACTGTCAGTTACAACCATATATCAGAAACAACATGATTTGTTCGCCAAAATTTCCATCCAGCACCTCACTCTGTCATCTCTTGTCAGATAACCCAGTGGTTAATCCTTGTCATGTCAACACAACCACACTTCATACAATATTACATGCTGCACATCATCCGTTTTCATCCTATCGACTACTAAGCTACTCGTCTTAAACTTTACCTTTCCCTTCTTTCCGACTACTAAAACTCATAACTTGGCTGCCTCCCCACAACCTAAGATATCTTTCTCCAACCCCGTTCTGTCACAAACACATACATGTGTGACGACTGTCACTTGTATTACAAAAACTTCTACCCTATGGACTCACTGTCCTGTACCAAATGCGTACGTCACAGATACAGTCCGCACGCGCACGACACCCGCGTCGAGAACCAAGACTCGTAACGAAAGTGAAAAGACACCAATGTAAGTTGAATGGTCACGACCGTACCCCAGTATAAACCACTCGACCACAAATTGGCCTTAGCCGTACTACACAGTTAACCGATTCCAATGCTGTGCAGGTCAACTCCAAAATCGTAAATCAATTTCAACGAACTATTACTATTTACGACTGAAATTGAGCACAATCCCTTTATGATTCACGCAGACACATCTGCACCTGACTCATATTATGATCCTTACTAAATGCAACCTCGTATTACCCTCTTATTGAACCCACTGACATTAACATGAACTAACCACAACCAATATCTACATCACCGTCCATCAACGGTCATTATATTGAACCCACATTGTCTAGCCAAACTGTCCTGAGGAAATCGAACTCAGGAACCACTATGTACATCACTTACAAAAATATACAGGAAAGAGGTAACAACACAAACCGGCTGACAACAAATTTCAATCACGGAACCAAGACAACATCATACTAGACAACCAGTATACGCAACGAACACCATACAACTAATCCCAACATGAGACAACTACAGTACAACTCGCCATAATACAAGACAACACGACGAACTACAACACAACGAACCTAACAGATCACCAACCTGGACAATACAGACGATCAACCACACCAGTTCTGCAACTGGCTGACAGTGGCTGCAACAAGGACGACACTGACTCAGCACAGGCCAAGGGCACCCAAACCCGACGAGGACCTGGCACTAACTATGACCCGAAGTCACTCTTCAAAACTACCGGCGCTGCCGCCGCACCTACAAGGAGTACGTCCACTCCGACGAACACCAGGGACCGAAGTGAAGCTACCCCAACGCATTCCGCCCTGGTCGGAATCAAGCGAACTCTACTCACCACACAAAACAACGATTGGTCAGAGCAGTGTATCCCTCCGCAGAGCTGACACGCCTGACCAACGGACTAGTTATTGCTCGTGCAACAACACGACAATTTACCACAACAACTCACAGACTTTACAACACAACAACAGCCGATATCCTGCCCCGCCTTCTCTGGTGTAGAACCAAAGTAACAAAAGGGTAACAATCGGGAACGAAACCAACCTCCCGCTTCCATTCCATTCCTTCAATAAGTGAAGACTGGAATGAAAGAATAATGTATGTCCTATTTCCCCAGCCTCCTACCTAGCCTAATCTTTCTACCTAACCCTGAGGAACTTAACCTAACTCTAGCTAACTAAACCCCAACCTCACATACGCGCGAGCGTACACACACACACACACACACACACACACACACACACACACACACACACACACACACACACACACGCACACACACACAAGCACGCATACATGCACGCTCTATATCTTGAATCCTCACCACTCTAACCACATGGACATACTGGATTAGTACCGCCGATCGGTGACACTGGCACAGAGAGAGAGAGACAGACAGACAGACAGGCCGACACCGAGAGGGTGAGGGAGCAGGGGACATAAAGTGGGGAGTTAGGGAAAAGGGAAGGAAGGGGTAGGTAGGGAGAGACTCAAAAGAGAAAGAGGGGGGGGAGAAGGTAAGGATAGTGAGAAATTGGGAGAGCAACAGGTGCGGGGTGGGGGTAGACAGAAGGGTAGGGAAGAGCGGTCATAGAGCGAAAGCAACTGGGAAGTGAGAGAGACAGGAAAGGGCTGGTACATACAGAAAAGAAGGGGGTGGGGGAAGGGGAGTTAGAGAATTGTAGCAAGTTAACATAGATACAGGGGGAGAGAGAGAGAGGGAGAAAGGGAGGACTTAAAGAAAAAAAAATCGTATGCAAGCGCGCACGCAAGAGAGAGAGACAGAGGGGGGTGGGTCTGGGGAAAAAAAGGGGGGGGAGCTGGCCTAGAAGGAGGGGAAGAGGGATAGGTGGGGAGGGAGAAAAACCCAGGGGTCGGGAAATGTTGGTACAGAGAGAGGGGGGAGATAATGGAAGTGAGAGGGGAGAGCAGAGAGAGAGGGGGAGGGAGAAAGAGGGAGAGAGTGATGGGGAAGGAGGGAGGAGCGGGTGGAAGCAAGGGGAGGGGGGAATGTGGGGGGGGGGCACAAGTAGTGGTGAGTATGCGTCAAGTATTTCTCTTGCAGCGATACCATGAGAAGTATTTTTGTCTGTATAAAATGTCCCTTTATATGATAGGAATTTCCATGAAAGGCAGGTTATCAGACAAAAGCGTGCCTCAGCAGCACAGTTTAGGACCTCTAAGAAAGAACACATATAAACGTTGCTATCTAAACTGTTGAAAATGTCCAAGTTTAAGATCATATACTGTCCATTAAGTCATAATTTCAAGCAGTATAACGTCACACCAAAACTGTCCACTGTGGTCCACAAGGAATAACATGCAGGTGTATGTTAAAAGACATAAACGAGAACATATCCGGCCACATAATGAATATGATATGCTACACACCAGAACCAAGGGCTCTGTGGGCTGGCTCCCCACTTTGCCTTCAATATGTGGCTACTAAGTACAAAAAGAAAAGATGCTCCCAGGATTCACCGAAAGGGGGAGAGAATGATGAATCCATCGGTGCTCAACCAGTCACGACTGCAAATCCCAAACGGACTATGAACATGGACCAAATGGAATATCCATGTGTCTGTGGAAAGCGTTTCGCTACCACCCGTGGCATGAAGATCCACAGAACAAAGATGGGATGTGTGAAGACTCATCTGAATGAGTAACAGCGCACTGCATCAGCAGATAAGACGTCGGAAGACCAAGGCCAGGATTTAAACCACAGTGCCAAGGACATCCACGCTGTTGGTTCGGATGAGGAATTTGCACAGGCCCTCGATGCCAGGCGCCTGAAACTCAACCTGCTACGAGCAAACGAAACTGAAGATTGGGAGAAACTGGATGCAAAAATCGTCCAAAGACTCGATGCACTGATAGGGAAAAGCGCTATGGAACACAAACTAGCCACATACGGGGGCATTGTATATGCCACATGTAGAGACACCTATGGAGCAAAACTACCCAAAGAGAAAACACCTCCAAAGAAATCCAGACGCCAAGAAGAGATGGACAAGATCAGGGTCCAAAAGAAAAACCTCAAGAAGCAAATGAAGACCGCACTGCCAGCTGAAAAAAGGCTTGGAAAAACTCTGGAAAGACCTGAAAGCAAAACACAGTGCCCTCAGCAAAGCGGAATCTGCGAGGAAGAGGAAGAGCAAAAAGAAGACACAAGGGCGCTTCTTCAGAGACCCCTTCCAGTTTGCCAGAACACTGTTTGAGCAGCCAAAATCTGGGACCCTAAGTGTGGACAAAGGAGTTCTTGAGCAGCATCTGAGGAAAACATACTCTGACTCACAGAGCAAAGCACCACTCGGCATTCAATGTCTGGTGTGGCCAACCAACCCTGAGGAACAGTTCAATGACAAGCCTCCAACGTTGGCGGAAATCAAGAAGGTGATCGACAAAGCCAGAGCCAAATCATCACCAGGGCCAAACGGAATACCTTACCAGCTGTACAAGAAATGTCCCAAGGTGCTGGAGTGGCTCCACAGAGTGCTGCGATCGGCTTGGAGAAACCAGAAGATCAGCGACAGTAGATGACGGCAGATGGTGTGTACATCCCCAAAGAGCAAAACTGAAGTGACATCAGCCAGTTCAGGCCAATATCACTACTGAACGTCGAAGGGAAAATCTTCTCTGTCATGGCAGCAAGGCTAACCAAGTACCTCATGGAAAACAAGTACTTGGATGTGTCAGTCCAGAAAGGTGGCATCCCAGGCGTAGCTGGCTGTGTAGAACACGCCACAATGATCTGGGACGCAATCCAAAGAGCAAAAACAGAAAAGAGAGACCTGGACGTAGTGTGGCTTGATCTGGCAAACGCATATGGATCTGTACCCCATGAGATGATACAGTTGGCTCTTGAGATGTACCATGTGCCAAAGAACATCTGCGACATGCTCAAGAAGTACTTCAATGGCTTCTCAATGCGGTTTTCTACCAAGGAATACACAACAGATTGGATCAACTTGGAAGTGGGCATTGCAATGGGCTGTGCAATTTCCCCAATACTGTTCGTGTTGGCAATGGAAGTCATCTTGAAAGCAGCAACAAACAACACGAGACAAACAGACCTTGGCGATGGATACAAGATGCCTCCTCTCAAGGCCTTCATGGATGACACTACAGTGATTTCATCCAGAGAGGACGAGACACTTCATGTCCTGGAGAGGCTGGACGACATAGCTGCCTCATCCAGAATGAAGTTCAAGCCAAAGAAATCACGGAGTCTCTCACAGAGGAAAGGAAAAGTGGCCGAATCTGTGGTCTTCAGTGTTGCCAACCAGGCCATTCCAACAGTCACAGAAGAGCCAGTCAAGAGCCTTGGAAGATGGTATGACGATACGCTGAAAGACCCACAAAGAGCAAAAGAAACCAAACAGATGTCGGAAGAAGGCTTGGAGACCATTGACCAGTGTGGGCTCCCTGGCAATTACAAGGTCTGGTGTCTGCAGTTCATGCTGATACCAAAGCTCCTATGGCCTCTGATGATATATGACATCTGCACCAGCATAGTGGAGGCAAAAGAAGCCAAAATCAACAAGTTCACAAGGAAATGGCTTGGTGTCCCACCCTGTCTGACTGACATAGCGCTGTACTGTCGCCAAGCAAAGCTGAAACTACCACTGAAATCCATCCTGGAAGAATACAAAGCAGGAAAGATCAGACTTCAAAGCATGCTGGAGGACTCAGGATACAAGGTGGTAGAAGCAATCAAGCCCCAGCTGAAGACAGGCAGAAAATGGAAAGTTCAATGGATTTCTGCAAAAGAAAGTCTCAAGATCAGAGAAATAACAGGACACACACAGACCAACAGACAAGGACTGGGGGTGACCAAAACTGAATGTGGTCAAAGGCCAAAGGAAAAGCCAAAAGAGACATGATGATTCAGGAGATGAGAAAAGAAGAAGACCAAAAAAGACTCCAAAAAGCGGTCCAGCAGAGCCAGCAAGGGCACTGGACAACGTGGGAGAATGCACTCCAAAGAAGTCTTACTTGGAATGACATTTGGCACATGGCCCCTCTCAGGATCAGCTTCATTCTCAGATCTGCATATGACCTTCTGCCCTCAAATGCAAACCTGGTGAAGTGGGGAAAAACAGACGATCCTGCATGCCCCCTCTGCCATGAAAAACAAACAGTGGAGCATGTCCTAAGCTCATGTAAAGTAGCCCTGGCTCAAGGAAGGTACACATGGAGGCACAACCAAGTGCTCAAAGAGATTGTACAAGTAGTCTGGGCTAGTACCAACACCACAAAAGGGAAAATCAGGACTCCAAAAGCACCCGCAAGATTCTTCACGGCAGGAGGCGCAAATCATTGCCAAGAACAACAGTGCCACTCGGAACATGCAGGCAGAGTCTGCTGGACGGGGCAGATGACTGGGAGTGCACTGCAGACCTCCCAGAATGGAAGAGTCACCCAGAGATCATCAGTAAGAGTGGCATGAGACCAGACATAGTAGTCCACTCTCAGTCAACCAAGCAGCTGATCATGATCGAGCTCACGGTGCCATATGAGAACAGAATGGAGGCAGCTCAAATCTACAAGACTGAAAAGTATGCTGATCTGGCAAACAGCCTGAGGAGAGAAGGCTATCAGGTCAAAGTCCTCACTACAGAAATTGGAGCTAGGGGGTTTGTAGGAACGTCTGCATACAGCCTCATGAAACAGCTCTCAGTTGCAGGGAGGGAAAAAACCAGAGCCCTGAAAGCAATGGCAGAAGCGGCAGAGAGGTGCTCAAGCTGGATCTGGTCAAGGAGGAACAAAAGTGAACTTCATAAGGCTTAAATTTCCTACAAATATCAGGTGTCCCTGTGGCTCTGTGGTTAGAGTGCAAGTCATTAAGTGGAAAATGAGCATGTCCAGAGGGTCATGGGTTCGAATCCCAGCCATGGCTCGTCCCAAGATGGGAAAAAAGGGGGCAGCAGAGGGACATCCGGAGTCATGAACCGGGTGTGGCCCAACCCCCCTAGAGTGTCAGGAGATAAGGGCCGAAACACTTGCTTGAAGGGGGCTCCTCTTCTGAGGACTCTCTGCTGCCACGCTCTCCACGAGTTTCTTTCTACACACTATTCAGTTCTATGATCTAGAGAGAGAGAGAGAGAGAGAGAGAGAGAGAGAGAGAGAGAGAGATGGAGAGGGGAAAAAGACGGGGTGGGGGAGAGGCAGAGAGAGAGAGCGAGAGGATGAGAGAGAGGAACAGGCGGACAGACAGACAAAGAGGGAGAAAGAGAGAGGAAGGGGGGGCGGATAAGAATAGGTACTGAGGGATAGAGAGGAAAAAATATATATATATATATATATAGAGAGAGAGAGAGAGAGAGAGAGAGAGAGAGAGAGAGAGAGAGAGAAGTTAGGGGTTAACAGGCTGATATCTCAGCCGCCAAACATGATAGAGAGAGAGAGAGAAGAGAGAGAGAGAGAGAGAGAGGAGAGAGACAGACAGACAGACAGACAGACAGAAAGAGAGAGTGGGGGAGGGAGGGGGAGAGTTTGGTTGTTACGGTGGAGAAGAAGACTAGAAGACAATATAAAAAAGCAAGAAGAGATAAGAAGTACACTGCAAGTCAACAGGTCTGATAACACCTTCCACACCGGATTAGAGAGGCCAATAGGACTGAATGGTATAAAAAAAAATGTACGCAAATATGAAAATGAACATTATAAAACAGAAAATGAATCTCTCCCCTCATCCCCCTCCGTCCATCCCCCGACTCCATCGAACACACACACACACACACACACACACACACACACACACACACACACACACACACACACACACACACACTTTGAAGTCCATGTTGAAAAATATTGTCCGTACTCTACCAAGGGCGTAGTATCGTTATTTGCCTGCACTGTTGTTTGCATGCAGAGAGTTGCCCTCTGAGAGTACAGGTTTCTCTCCCTTTCAGTTGCTGTTTTGTCGGCGGCAGGTTCGTGGTCCTGTTGCTTTGTTACAGGAGTCGTGGAGTCAGATGTTCAGCATGTTCAGGCCAAACCTCTTTATTCTTTACCTGTTTGAACTCAAGAATGTCATTGCTGACTCATGTAAGTTAGCCATGGAGAATTCGGCTGGTTCTGCCTTGAGGGGTAAAAGGTACTTGACAAGAAAGGCAGTGAATGTCGTTTCCAAGTTGATGATGAGGTGTTAGTGTTATTTTTTTGTTTGTTTGGTTTTTTTTTGCTGTCCCAACCCCTGTGCCTCCTCAGTGTCAGTGCACCCACGCCGCTCATTCTGACACCCCCTCCACAACCACAGCCCGGTCTGCATTTCTGGTACCGGCAATCCACAGGGAGCAGTCAATGTCAAGTCGTCAAGAGGCAATCCACCGGAGGAGACACTGCACTGCTGTCGAGTCACTTCGGTGGTGTTCAGTGCGCCTGTTCTGATCCATCATACGCAGGACACCACCTGCTAAGCCCCCCACCGACGACAATTGCTTAGTCGCGGAGCCGGCGTGAGTGAGCTCTCGCTCCAGAGGGCGCCACCACGTCCGCCTAACGATAGCCCCATGGACTCGCCGATATCAGTGACCCCGACGGAACCAAACCAAGACCACAGACGTGGAAAGGACATCGAAACTGAGGTCACCATGAGAGCAGGGCGTGAAGGGCCACAGAATTTGAGACTTTTTTATGCTGATCGATGAGAAATGAGGATGATAAAGATAATGCTACGGATTTCCATTTCGGTCTGAGACTGCATGACAGGGCTGTATTCTACGCTTCCTTTCATAACATATCCCGGCGTCAACCAGGCCCGAGAGATACAGGCACCTGCAGTGTTGGTCAGGAAATTTGAGCAACACTCTCAGAGACGCATCCATTAAGTGGATGAAACTCGAGTGTGTGGTCCCAGTCTTCCCAACTGAGCCCGTAGCAAACTCAACCCTGGGTAGGAGCCGGTCATGGCAGAAGAATCTCACATGACTCTGATGGGAATCGAACCTGCAACCTCCCAGCCGGGAGTCCGCGACGCTAACCACTTCGCCACGGCGGCTGGTATGAAGTCTTAGTTTTGTTACCGACTGACTCTAACAAGTTGTTAGCCAGCTGGTCAGGTCCGTTCCCAGTGGCCAAAGTCTTGCATCCAGATTACAAAATTCTTGTCAAGGGCAAGGAAAAGATCTTTCATGCGAATATGCTCAAAAAGTATATTCGTCGTGCTGTTGCGCCTACTTCTGATATTGTTGTACCTACAATTGTTCTTTCACAGGGTACTTCAGTGTCTTGGTCAGAGATAGCACCTTTGGCTTGTGAGCAAGAACAGGGTTCTTTTGAATGTTCTCTAGGAGTTGGTCTTTCTGTGGTTACACAGGATCCCTCACCAGAGTCTGTTGTTCGTGAAGTGGTTTGTACAGTTGGTGTCGTCCAGGACTGTGATGAGGCTTTATCCATTCCCACTTTAACTGTTCCGATGGCGTCTTCTATGCCAGAACAAGATGGGTTTTTTTGTACATTTTGATTGTGCTTTGTCTGACAGCAGTTCCATGGAGTTGCGTGCAGTTTTTGATGATTTTCAGAACATTTTGACTCCTAAACCAGGTTCATTCTCAGGCGATGTACTCTTAGAGATCCCTCTTACAACAGATGTTCCTGTTAGAAAGAAGTGTTACGATATCCCCTTTTCTGCGAAAGAGGTTGTTGAGAGAGAGATCGGTATTATGTTGGATCTTGGTTTCATTGAGCCATCGAATAGTCCGCATGCATCTCTAGTTGCTTGGGTCAGAAAGAAAGACGGTACGTGTCGTTTTTGCATTGATTTCAGGTCTTTGAATAAGATTACCGTCTCTGATCTGAACCTGTTCCTGACGTTGAGTCTTTTCGCAAGGTTAGCTGATGCTCAGTTATTCACAAAGATAGATCTTGCAAAAGGATACTGGCAGATTGTAGTTAAGCCCGAGGATCGTCCGAAGACGGCTTTTACAACACATATGGGTCTATTCCAGTTTGTCAGGATGCCTTTTAGACTTGTGTCGGCTCCTGCAGTGTTTGCACGTATGATGCGTATGCTGGCATTAGATCAGTTTTCTGCTATCAACTTCTTTGATGATATTATTGTGCACAGTGTGTCATGGGATGCTCATCTTAGTCATGTGAAGGGTGTGCTCTCTTGTTTGAGGTCTTTCAACCTCATAGCTCGTCCTTCGAAGATCGAGGCAGGCTTTCGTTCACTTGAGTTTCTTGGTCATGTTGCTGGAGGTGGTACTATGAGTCCTGAAGGGAAGAATGTTGATAAGATTTTGAAGATATCCACTCCTATTAGCAGGAAGCAAGTCAAGTCTTTGTTGGGTTGCTCAGTTTTTACAGGAGATATGTTTCTGGGTTTGCTACTTTGAGTGCTCCACTGTCTGATTTGATCAAAGATGCTGGTTGTGCTGGAAGGTGTATTTCTGGGACTCCTGAGTGTGCTGAAGCTTTGAAGACGATTCAGGGAATCTTGCCTTCTGCACTGTGCTGTTGTTACCTACGTTGGTTAATCCTTTTGTTCTCAGACTGATGCCATTTTTGTTGGTTTGGGTGCTGTGTTGCTTCAGGAGAGTGATGATGTTCTTCACCCAGTCGTGTTCGCTAATCGAAAGTTGCTGGATCGTGAGAAGGCGTACAGTACTATTGAGCGGGAATGTTTAGCCATTGTCTGGGCTGTGCAGAAGTTTGTTAGATTCCTCTGGGAAGTCAGCTTTATCCTGCAGACGGATCATCGTCCCTTGATGTACCTGCGAACGTCAAACTTCAAGAACTCAAGAATTATGCGATGGTCGTTGTCGTTTGAAGTCCAGCCAGTACCTGGTTCAGCAAATGTTTTCGCTGATCTCTCCTGTTCATGTGAGCATCAGTTGATCCCTAAGGAAGTGAGTTTCCTTGTGTGAACTGTAGTTTTCTGATGCTGTTTTGATGTGTGATTTCTGGGTTTTTGCATTCTGCTGTTTGTTTACTTAGTCTTAAAAAAGTGGGTCATCGTTTTTTAGGAGGGGGAGTACTGTGACGTCAACATAAATTGTGACGTCAACGTAACATTACATAACAATATGACGTAAAAAAAAAAACGAAGCGAAAAAAAAAAAACGGTGAGGCCCCCGTGTCCGGCCTGGAACTGTTTACCACCGAGTGTGGAGGTACAGCCCGTGCCCCAGCCGCTGTCTCCGTCGAGACGACGTGGAGAGGCTGACCGTCAGGTCGGTAGTGGAGTTATGTAGTAAAGGGCCTCAGGATTCTCCGTCAAGACGACGTGGAGAGGCTGACCGCCATATCAGTAGTGGAATCGTGTTGCAAAGAGCCTCGAGATTCTCCGTCAAGACGATGTGGAGAGGCAGACCGCCAGGTCAGTGGTGGAATTGTGTAGCAAAGGGCTCTGCTTGCCGTGATCTTATGTATGTGGGTGTACACTATGGGACTTCGAACTGTACTCGTGAGCAGCTCTAGCTTATCGTGTGAAGACAGTGACTTGGGCTCGTTGCAGCCAGATGTGTGGACTGTGCCTGTTGGGACGCTACTGACGGTGCTAGTGAGAAATATTCAATGTGTCAGTTTTGAGAGCGACGGTTGAAGCTCCCTGTGTTTGTTGAATGCACTTGCTGGTGGTGGCGTGTATTGATTTTGTGACGATTTTTGTTGATATTTCTTTATGTATTGATGGTTCAGGCAGCATATAAAAGAAAGAAACTTAACTTGTGTGTTGCCTGGCCGTCCATGTTCGTGTGGCGTGTGTGTGTTAGGGAATAATCGTTACGCGCATCCAAGCTTTGAAAGTGAGAGTCAGACAGTCATACACACAGCACCACACCATCCGTAACAGTGATGAAATCAAGAGGAAAATCATAAGGTAGACATTAGATGCATTTTTCGATTTATGTTGACAGATGTCTGAAACACCACCAAAACTTTCAGGTGAAAAGTGGAACTGCTCTGTACTTAACTGGCCTGACTTTAGACCTCATCTTGCCTGTAACTTAAAGACCCAGTGCGCAGAAGCGGAAGATGAAACGGAATGCGGGTACACATTGTGCCATTCAGAGCAGGGGTTTGTCATCGAGGATTCGTGCTATGTAATCAAATATTTCAATCCTTCGCGTAGACAACATAATACATTTTCGACGTACTATGATGCACATGATTTATGTACAAGAACTGGGGGTTCCCTGTCTTCCTTTAGCTCTGACAAAAGATGGAGACAGATGACAGAGCTAATGAAAGAGCATCTCTTGTCTCCAAATCTTCATGTGGGACTTGTAATACATCAACTAAACGCGATGTAAGTATCTGCTTTATTACCAAATGCATCGGTGAGTGCTACTCTCTCTCTCTCTCTCTCTCTCTCTCTCTCTCTCTCTCTCTCTCTCTCTCTCTCTCTCTCTCTCTCTCTACACTCACAAACTGCGATTCGGATTATCAGTTTACATCATTTTTCAATGCTTGCCATCGCCCCCCTCAAATTCCTTCTCCTCCCATTATCTCTCCTCAGTCTGTCTCGCTGACTTTTGTTGCAGGCCAACACTGTGACTGATGACAAGGGGGCAGAGAATGTTGACATGACTGTAGCAAGGGTCATCAATTCCACTCCCTTCCTCCCTCTGCATGTCTGATAGTGTGGCAATCACTTGTGGATTGGGAAAGGATTTCCTCGCGTGATCTAGCAGTGCTTTATGGAAAAATTCCATGGAATGGCTAGATGTCTGTGCCTGTACGTGTCTCACCAGTGTGGAAATCGTAGTTTCGTCCATTAGCATAAATGTTAATGAACATTAATATCTGAGAGATTGTCACCTCTGATCTTAACTACATTATCTCACAGTTCAGGTGTTGGGGAGTACTGTCACCTTCCAGACCGCCCTTTCCTTTTCTATGATGGTAGTATTGGCTGTTCTGTTCCTTTGACAGCCTGTCAGTCAGACAGACATCAGAGAATTAGCACACAAAAAGGGAAGACCAAGCTTCGTCACGCCACTCTCCACAATGGGCTGCAAGTCTGATCAGTCCTGATACAGTGAACAACAACAACAACAACAACAACAACAACAACAAACCTGGTGTACACTAGAGAGGGGATCGTTCATCTCTCCTGCCTGTGATCCTGTGTCAAGTTTCACTGATCACTCCAGAAGAAATACTAGGTTCCTGGACTCTCTACGACTGCCCAGCACATAGTCAAGGATCAAGGCTTCCACATGGCCGAGCAGCGACTGATCAGCCTGCCTACCAGACGAGCAGACCAATCACCAGCAGCCAGAGAGAGAGAGAGAGAGAGAGAGAGAGAGAGACAGACAGAAGAGACAGACAGACAGCAGACAGACAGAAGACAGAGACACAGAGAGAGAGACCCACACACCTCTCCGATCGAAAAGTACTATAATGAGAACTCCCTGGACACCAGTTCGAATTATCAAACCATTCCCTCCATTTATGATGAGATGAACGTGAGCAAACCCAGTCTAAGCAAAGACGTTCTGGTTCAATTGATTGAGAGAAATAATTTGAATATTATGGTTTTGTGTACACAAGTAAAGCTGGTGCGTATTATTGCACTTAACTTGTGTCAGTTTTGTTGTTCCTAGATCATTTCATATTCAAACTTGTTTCTAATTCTGTCTGTCACTTGGAGCACAAGCACTTTTAAGTGCATAAGCCTAAGATGAATGATTCCTGAGCTGTATCTCATACATGTTCTACAGTCCCGAGACAAGAAAAAAAATCTGTTGATGACTAGGACCAGAAAGTTGCTCCTTTTTCTCCACTAGCAAGACAGAGGGTGGAGGTGAAATTTTGATATTATAAGTACTGTATGATTTTAATCAGGAAACAATGAGACTCCTTTCCCTCAGATGATCACACCTGCTACCTCAAACTCACGCATCAAAGTGGGTGGTTGTCTGGGATTGTGTAAAATCAAACTTACTCAAAATTGTATTCCCTTTGGCTATTTTGATTTTTGACACAAAGGACAGAGCAAGAGCAAGGAGGCTGATTGAATTGCAGTCCAGGAGTAGGACTGTGTGTTTGTTGTGTACATGCTTATCTCACATGGTACCTATCTATCTGTCTGTGTATCTATCTATCTATATGCTTCAGGTACACATTTGTCCCGATCTGGGAAAATGGGATTGCAGCTTATCACGTCCCCATTCAGCGTCTTTTCAATCGCCCAGTCTGTGGATTTTACGGTGGGTTTGCAGACTTTCTTCAGCTTATACCATGCTTACTGCAAATTGAACATCTGTACAGCATGTGCGAGTTCAGTCTGGATACCACGCCTCAGACAAATGAACCGGGGCAACACATCCACCTTGCTCTTCTGAACACTTCTTCCTTCAGTCTGGACACTGTGAGGTGTCCCCACGGTCACTACACTCACGCCTTCCTTTCCTGCGATGTCCAGGCAGTGTGTTTCTCCAACCAGGACTGGAGCTACACGTCACCCAAAGAATCTTGGGACATCCCATCAACGTCCACCTGCATGGTTCAGCAGCTGACGTCACTGCCACCGTCGTTTCTGTGTGGACAGTGACACAGCGAGTGCCTTACAGCATGGTGTGTGACCACCGGCAGGACTGTCAGGATCACAGTGATGAGGACTTCTGTCACTTTCCTGCCTGCTCTTTGAGTATGTCGCCCTGTGGCAACTTGAAACAGGTATTCAGGTTTATTTTGTAGATAACAATATATTACACACACACACACACACACACACACACACACACACACACACACACACACACACACACACACACACTAAGGAAGAGTGATGAGAATTACGTTTGTGTGTCCGCTCTCCACTCTGTTCTGGCTTATTCACTGTTGTCCTCCCCTTTTTCGACCTTTCTTTTCTGTCCTTTATAGATAATTCAACTTTTACGTCCCAAGGTTCCACATGCCTGTAAATAATCAAGTAAGCAGGTTACATCAATAAAAAAAAATGCTTTCCAGAAGATGTGCACATGCACAGGTATGTTGCGTGAAAAAGGACGGTGTCCACTGATTTCTATTTTGATACGTTTGTTCCAAAATTGATGAACAAGTTCTCTTGTTTTGTAATATATTCAATCACTGTATATTACTAAATCTTTATAGTGAATCTTACCCTGTAAGAAAATGTATCACAGATTTGTATTTTTCTAATGTTATGAAAAGCTTGTTTTCTTGTAATCATTTCTTTGTGCAGTGTTACTATCAAAGAGAGGAGTGCAATGGAGTATACGACTGTCTGAACGGTGCTGACGAGATGCAGTGTAAGGATAGTCAGCTGGATCCTTCAATGGACATAACTCTGCCTGCCTTTCAACCCCCTCCCCTTTCATGGTCACCCTGGACGGAAAAGGGATGTACAAGGTGGAGTCTATCCATGGCCAGCCCTGTCCACACACACATTTCTGGTGTCTCAGTGACCAGTACTGCCTTCCTGTCTACGTGCGCTGTAATGGAATCGATGACTGTCCTGGACAGGAGGACGAACAGGGCTGCAATCTGGATGACCTGTGTCCAGGGTTTTACCGATGTCGAAGTTCTTCTGTCTGCCTCCATCCCAGTCATGTGTGTGATGGCGTGGTCCAGTGTCCACAGCGTGATGATGAGCTGTGGTGTGTGTGACGTGTCCACAGCAGTGTCAGTGCTGGGGACTGGCCTTCATATGTAGACAGACGTTTTCACTTCCTGTGGTTTCTAACTTGCGTTATGTGGATGCCCGTGACAGTGGTATGACTCTGAAAGACTTTGCACATCAGCTGTTTTTGATCCATCTTAGTCTGGCCCACTGTAATCTGTCTGGGCTTGATGATGTTGTCTTCATCAATCTGAAAAGCCTCGATTTGAGTAACAACTTTCTACAAAGTTTTGAGATAAATCAGTTAAAACGATTCCCTCGTCTGAGAGTACTGTTCCTTTCCAGAAACCCTTCACCATTTTTCTTCCAGAGCATTGAAACTAACGTTACCATTACATCTCTGCAGTACCTTGACTTGTCATTCACTGAGTTCCCTGATTTACGCACAGATCAGCTAAACCAATTAATTCATCTGAAAGTCTTCAATTTGTCTGGATGTGAAGTTAATCGAATCAGTACGGATGGTTTCAATATATTCAAAACCTTGCAAGTCCTAGATATAAAAGGTTGCCGACTGTCTCAGTTTCCAGAGAAAATGTTGAGCGATCTGTTTCATTTGCACACTGTGTACGCTGATAATTTTAAGGTCTGTTGCGAAGCCACGCTTCCACAAGGATTCAATCTTGATGACTGCTATGCTCCATTTGACGAAGTGTCGTCGTGTGAAGCCCTCCTTCACTCTAACACTTACCGTGTGATCCTGTCTCTGTCTGCTGTCATGGCTTTAGTCGGTAATCTGGCAACATTTCTCTTCCGTTTGATTCGAGGGAGAAAAGAACGATCCGGATTTCACGTGTTTGTTACTAATCTCTGCGTTTCGGATTTCTTAATGGGAGTGTACTTGTCCATCATTGGAGTGGCCGATCGTATGTACCTGGGTTCTTATCTGTGGGAAGACACTCGCTGGAGACACAGCGCCTCATGCATGGTGGCTGGTTTTCTGTCTCTGCTGTCATCTCAAGTCTCTGTCTTCATGATCTGTCTTATCACCATTGATCGTTTCTTGGTGTTGCGCTTTCCTTTTAGTCAGCTGCGCTTCCATCGCAAGGCTGCCCTGTTGGTGAGCATGGCCGTGTGGTCAGGCAGTCTCCTTCTGGCCTCAGTGCCTTTGTTCCCTCACTCTCCCTTTCATGAGTTCTACAATCAGGTCGGTATCTGCATTCCACTGCCCATCACCAGGACAGAGTTTCGGGGTGATGACTTTGCTTTTGGGATCATGATCGTCCTCAACTTCGTCCTCTTCATGCTGATAGCTGTTGGTCAAGGTCTGATCTACTTATCCATCAGGGCCAACATCATGGCAACATCAGACACTGGGCGGCAGTCTCAGGACCTGAATATTGCCCGTCGTTTGATCACCATCGCTGTCTCTGACTTTCTGTGCTGGTTTCCCATCGGGCTTCTGGGCCTACTGGCCCGTCAGGGTGTGCCAATCTCAGGGGAAGTGAACGTGGCCATGGCTATCCTTGTTCTTCCTGTCAACTCTGTCATCAACCCTTTCCTCTATACCTTCAATATAATCGTAGAGCAAAGAGAGAAGGCCAAAGAGGCCAACTTGTTGAGACGCTTGGATGCTTCTTAGATATGTTTAGTATTCCCTAAAGAAATATTTGAGTGTTTGAATTCTTGTTCTTTCCGCTTTTCTGTTTCTTCCGTTTATTTAGAACCAGCAAGTACCAGTTGTTCTGCACCACGTAGATAAAATAATGGCCCACGACTTATGGGGCTGTGGCAACCAGCAGAGACACTCATAAAAATTTGGTCTTCTGAAACATTCTGATATTTCTTGCGGGAAAAAAAAATCATAGAGTCGAGTTGGATCTTATTTTTCTTCCTACATGATCAGAAACACCATTTAAATCTTGCCCTATTGCTCTTGACGTCACAAGAAAGAAATAATGAAAACGCCAATACACCATCATGAATTAACCTTTAGATTTCTTAAAGGTAATTTTTAATACTTGATTTCAGCTCATATTTACTGGCATCCACACGTAATGTCTTTTACATTTCCATTGTTTTGAACCTTAGATGGCAGATTTTATTCCTCATGGATTGTATGTATAGTTACTGGCCCTTCCCCTCCCCCCTCCCCCCAGCATGCCTTTTGCATCTCCAGCTTTTTATTTTAACACAACTTCCATTCTGCCATTTCATTTCAAATGTGTGTCTGTCCCTTTACCAGCAGCTCTTATTTCTTTAAGAACCTTTTCGTAAATACTGGAGGATCTATTCCATTTCCGGAGAGTTTTCTTTTGATTGTATGAGGGTGCCTCTCACCAGCAGGTGGGCAGGATCCAGTGAACAAGGTGATGAGCTACTGCAGGATCCAGTGAACAAGGTGATGAGCTACTGCAGGATCCAGTGAACAAGGTGATGAGCTACTGCAGGATCCAGTGAACAAGGTGATGAGCTACTGCAGGATCCAAGTAACAGGTGATGAGCTACCATGACAAGAGAGTCGCAGGATCCAGTGAACAAGGTGATGAGCTACTCATGGAGCAAAGCAGGTGGGCAGGATCCAGTGAACAAGGTGATGAGCTACTGCAGGATCCAGTGAACAAGGTGATGAGCTACTGCAGGATCCAGTGAACAAGGTGATGAGCTACTGCAGGATCCAGTAACAAGGTGATGAGCTACTCATGGAGCAAAGCAGGTGGGCAGGATCCAGTGAACAAGGTGATGAGCTACTGGACAGCAGTGGGCAGGATCCAGTGAACAAGGTGATGAGCTACTGCAGGATCCAGTGAACAAGGTGATGAGCTACTGCAGGATCCAGTGAACAAGGTGATGAGCTACTGCAGGACCCAGTGAACAGGTGATGAGCTATCCCATGAACAAGGTGATGAGCTACTGCAGGATCCAGTGAACAAGGTGATGAGCTACTCATGGAGCAAAGCAGGTGGGCAGGATCCAGTGAACAAGGTGATGAGCTACTGCAGGATCCAGTGAACAAGGTGATGAGCTACTCATGGAGCAAGCAGGTGGGCAGGATCCAGTGAACAGGTGATGAGCTACTCATGGATCCAGTGAACAAGGTGATGAGCTACTGCAGATCCAGTGAACAAGGTGATGAGCTACTGCAGGATCAGTGAACAGGTGATGAGCTACGCAGGATCCAGTGAACAAGGTGATGAGCTACTCATGGAGCAAAGCAGGTGGCAGGATCCAGTGAACAAGGTGATGAGCTACTGCAGGATCAGTGAAAAAGGTGATGAGCTACTGCAGGATCCAGTGAACAAGGTGATGAGCTACTGCAGGATCCAGTGAACAAGGTGATGAGCTACTCATGGAGCAAGCAGGTGGCAGGATCCAGTGAACAAGGTGATGAGCTACTCATGGAGCAAAGCAGGTGGGCAGGATCCAGTGAACAAGGTGATGAGCTACTGCAGGATCCAGTGAACAAGGTGATGAGCTACTGCAGGATCCAGTGAACAAGGTGATGAGCTACTCATGGAGCAAAGCAGGTGGGCAGGATCCAGTGAACAAGGTGATGAGCTACTGCAGGATCCAGTGAACAAGGTGATGAGCTACTGCAGGATCCAGTGAACAAGGTGATGAGCTACTCATGGAGCAAAGCAGGTAGGCAGGATCCAGTGAACAAGGTGATGAGCTACTGCAGGATCCAGTGAACAAGGTGATGAGCTACTCATGGAGCAAAGCAGGTGGGCAGGATCCAGTGAACAAGGTGATGAGCTACTCATGGAGCAAAGCAGGTGGGCAGGATCCAGTGAACAAGGTGATGAGCTACTGCAGGATCCAGTGAACAAGGTGATGAGCTACTCATGGAGCAAAGCAGGTGGGCAGGATCCAGTGAACAAGGTGATGAGCTACTGCAGGATCCAGTGAACAAGGTGATGAGCCCTCATGGAGCAAAGCAAGTGGGCAGGATGCAGTGGACAAGGTGATGAGCTCCTCATGGAGCAAAGCAGGTGGGCAGGATGCAGTGAACAAGGTGATGAGCTTCTCATGGAGCAAAACAGCTATCGTTTGCTGGTCCTGCAAACATTCCGTTGAAAATGAAAAATAAAGGAATATTCTGACCGTCTTCCCCTTTTTAAAGAAGAATGAAAAATAAAAGAATATTCTGACCGTCTTCCCCTTACTGGCACGTTTGTATTTTCAAGGTCATGTTTTGTTGTTGTTGTTTTTGTTTTCTTCTTTTTTTTTTTTTTTTTTTTTTTTGGGGGGGGTGTATCTATCAATCTATACACAGACGTAGATAGATAGAGAGATAGATAGATAGATAGACTGGCATCTCATTGACTGCATCATTGCCATTAAAAGTGACAGGCAGGCTGTAAGAATCACCAAATCCATGTGTGGTGTCGAATGCTGGATTGACCATTCTCTCATAGTCAGCAAGTTTAACATCTGGATCGCCCTCAGAGATGCCTGCAAGGCAAGAAGGCTCCAAGACGGCTTAATGTCACGAAGCTCAGAAGCAAGCAGTTGTTTGTAGACATTCTGGAACAATGTTTAGAATCTGATTCTCTGGATAACCAGAATGTGGAAGCTAACCGGCCTTCAGAGAACTGGTTTACAACACTGCTACAGAGATCCTGGAACCAGCAGCCAAGAAATGCAAGGACTGGTTTGATGACAACTGCAATGACATGAAATGAGAAACATTTTCTGCACTAAGCTTACCTCAGTGACTCCAAGTCTACCTCCAAAAAAGTCCGTTCAACATTGCAGAACAGTTCAAGAGGAACCACGAAAGATGCAAGACACATGGCTGAGCAACAAAGCTGACAAAATACAGGGATATGCTGATAGGCATGATATAAGGAACTTTTAGGATGCTTTGAAAGCGATTTATGGACCTACATCGTTAGGATCATCCCCTCTGCTCAGCACTGATGAGAACACATTGATCACTGACAAGGAAAAGATCTTGGAACGCTGGGTAGAACATTTCAACTGCGTACTAAACCGCCCATCATCCATCAATGACAAAGCCATCGACTGGCTCCCTCACGTGTTCACCAACGAAGAAATGGATGAGCCACCAACCCTCTTGGAGACCCAGAAAGTGATGCCTTTGCTGGCTTCTGGCTCAGACTCTATACTAGCAGTCTACAAGGAAGTCTGTCACAAAGAAGGTGGCACAGCTCTGACTGAAAAGCTTCCCCATTTGTATCTTTTTGATGTGGCAGCAGGAGATGATCTCTCAGGATTTCAAAGATGCATCCATAATCCATTTGTACAAGCTCCAAGGAAACATCCGGGCTTGTGATAACCACCAAGGCATATCCCTCTTTTCTACAGCATGCAAGGTACTTGCCAGGATTCTGATGAGCCGTCTTAAAACACACCTTGGCCAACAAGAGCTTTTGCCAGAGAGCCAGTGCGGCTTCAGTAAAGACAGAGGAATCATTGTTGTGGTACTTGCTGCTAGACAGTTCCAAAAAACGTTGAAAGAAAATGCCGACCTGTTCCTCATCTATGTCGGACCTGACCATGGCCTTGGATACTATCAATAGAGAGGGCCTGTGGAAGATCGCCGTCAAATACGGATGACCACCGGAATTCATCTCTATGGTACAGCAATTCCATGATGGCATGTAGGCCCGAATCCAGGACAATGGCGAGACATCTAACCCATTCCCTGTAACAACTGGCGTGAAGCATCATGTTCTCTACAATGCTAATTGACACCTTTAGAGAAGCAGACGTAGGCATCAACATCAGATTCAGAACAGTTGGAAAGCTGCTTAACCTCAAAAGGCTCCAGGCAAAGACTAAGGTTATGACAGACACCAGCAGGGACTTTCTGTTTCTGATGACTGCACTCTCAACGCTGCCTCAGAATTTGACATGCAGTCCAACTTCGATGACTTTTCCGTTGCCAGTGCCAGCTTCGGTCTCATCATAAGTAAAAAGAAGATGGAAGTTCTACATCAACCCACGCCAGGCAGACCCTACACAGAGCCTAACATTACAGTCATGGTGTGAGACTCGCTGAGCCTCGTAAATTCACCTATCTTGGCAGCACACTGTCCCAGAACGTCACCCTCGATGATGAAGTGAGCATCAGAACTGCAAGTGCAGACTACATATCACTGTTTGTTTCACAATTCTATGATAACTAATGCGACTTTACCTCTGGGCGTGGATTCTGTTGGGACATTTCGGAACATAATGGATGGGTTAAACCCTAACTGATCTATGCACGCCAGATTCACAGAACCAAAGTCAGAGACATGAAGTATTGCCTACGAACATCACATTAGGAGGACACGTGGCTACATATGCTTTCGTGCAGAAAAATGACAGTCTGGTATACCCATTTTGGCCTGATGAAGTTGTGAATATATACCCATTTTGGCCTGATGAAGTTGTGAATATACACATGTCCAGAGATATGATCATTACTATGTTATTCTTGTTCCATTTCAACACCATTCATTCTGCAGCATTTCAAATATTATGGTCGGCGTATACAAAAGTCTTAAATTTGTTTATTTAAAATATAATAATAATAATAATCTGTCTACCTGTTTCAAGTTGCCACAGGGCGACATACTCAAAGAGCAGGCAGGGAAGTGACAGAAGTCCTCATCACTGTGATCCTGACAGTCCTGCCGGTGGTCACACACCATGCTGTAAGGCACTCGCTGTGTCACTGTGCCACACAGAAACGATGGTGGCAGTGACGTCAGCTGTTGAACCGTGCAGGTGGACGTTGATGGGATGTCCCAAGTTTCTTTGGGTGAGGTGTAGCTCCAGTCCTGGTTGGAGAAACACACTGCCTGGACATCGCAGGAGAGGAAGGCGTGACCTTTGAGACACCTCACAGTGTCCAGACTGAAGGAAGAAGTGTTTAGAACAGGAAGGTGGATATGTTGCTCCAAACCTTTGGCATTGGGAGCTGTATGTAGACTATATTCACACATGCTGTACAGGTATTTGATCTTCAGTAAGTATAGTATGAACTGAATGTAGTCCACAAAACCACTGTAAAATCCACAGACTGGGTGGTTGAACTGATGCAAAATGGAGACATGATAAGCCACAATTCCATTTTCCCAGATCGGAACAAAGGCATACCTGAAGCACAAAATCTCTCTCTCTCTCTCTCTCTCTCTCTCTCTCTCTCTCTCTCTCTCTCTCTCTCTCTCTCTCTCTTTTCTGCCTGTCTATGTATCCGTCTGTCCATTTCTCCTTGAGACTCCAAGCTCGCGGATGACATATGATCAAATTTTAAAGAGCAATTATATTTAATCCAAAATTTAGATGGTAGTTATAATAGCTCCGCCGAACAACGTGGACAAACGAATCACAAGACAAAACACGACGCTTTTCGACCTCTTCGGTCTTCTTCGGGCAAGAGAAACAACACACACGACAACAAAAATGAAGAGCAATGATGGGCGTGTATTTATTTCATCATAGGAGCAAGAGTTACCCTACTTGTTTGTTATTTACTGTTTACTGTTCCCTGCCTCGTTTTAAGTTTACTTAAACTGATTTTCTTTTTGTCCCTTTCGGTCGGCAGATTAATTATGATTTATCTTTAAAGTTTTGTTTTAATTTCCGCCTGCGGTCACCTCACTTCGAAACTGACATATGGTCAGAAAAAAAAAAAATTGGAGTGTACCCTGCATTAGTTTCATGTATGGAAACCAGTTTGTCTGATGCGTTTCTCCATTTTGTGTCTGTAGCCCTATTTCTTGAAAAAAAAGTGTACATAGGCTTTGTTTCATTTTTATTAGTCTTACATTTAAAAATGAAATGATTTCCTATTATAACCCTCAAGTCTAGCATATCTCTCATTGTTTGTTTGGTTTTTTAATAGCCAAATCAAACAATCAAATCTGGTTATAAAAGGACAAGCTTTCAAACAGTGAACATTTAGTTTTCAGAATGTCTTTACCCTTCCCAGAATTGTAGATGACTGGCAAACGCGCAGGATAGAGTGATGAATGGGGATCAAAAGAATCGATGACACAATGATGAAAACAACAACAACAACGACAACAGAAGATGTCGTCGAAGGTTTCTCTCAGCACCTCAGCTCCATCGGTAAGAATATAGAATTTACATGCGAAGTAGAATGCAAAGTAGAGAACGATTGCAAAATTCCATTCCTTAACATCATACTCCAACAGCAGGTAGATGACTTGGTGAAAACCACTAATTAGAACAAATCTTAAATAAATGTTAGCAAACCGCCAAGAGAAACGTGGACAAACGAGTCACAAGACAAAACACGACGCGTTTCGACCTCTTAGGTCTTCAAGCAAGACAACAAACAAATAGGTCAATGAAAATGAACGAGTTTGTCACTTAGCTTGATCTCTTCAGCGCAAGGTAGGCGTTGAATGAAAAAATGATGATTAATCAGGAGATGACTACACACTGACTAATGCCTCAACGTCATGTCCAACCATTCCCTTCAGCACAAACTTTCAGTCATTAAGATATGACGACA
>CM065724.1:70021286-70023786 GCA_033310375.1 Conus canariensis
TAAGGAAATGGGTCTGTAGTTTTCAAGCGTATCGAGTTACCATCTTCACAAATCAAAGAAATAGAAGAGAGTTCCTGAGGTTTGGACAGCTGACCTGAATCATAGATCATGTTACAGATCCTAAGTAAGACAGGCAACAAATAGATTGGAGAAGGCTGCAAGAAATTCTTTGGTTAACCCGTCACTACATGGAGACTGAGTAGACGCCATGCTCGACACAGAATGCCGAAATTCATCCATAGAAAAGGCGCACCTAACTTTTCTGCGTCGTTTGTCTCCATTGTTGGCAGATCAGTGACCAGATCATTTATAATGCGAGTGTCAACATCTTCACGAGTAAACAAGGATTTTTAAACTTCTGTAATGGCTGACAATAAAAATGTCTCCATTTCAGCCTCGGTTTGACTTTTCAGAACGTCCCACCAACACATTTCATTATCAGGTGTTTGTAAATAAGTAACAAAAATTAATAATAACGTCGTAGATACAGCTCTCATCTTGTAACAAACTGTTATTACATTTCATCATCAGAGGATGTTGTTTGTAAACAAGTTCTCAGAAATAATGACATATCGTCGACATAGCTTTCATCTTGAACCAAACTGTTATGACATTTCCAATAGGATTGACCGATTTGAATATAAAGGCAAAATGAGCGTAATGACAGTCAGACAGAATGAAAAATGAACAACAAAACCAAAAGGCAAAATAAGCAATACCTCCTCTCGGCGTCCCTTCTCTCTCTCTCAAGAAGCAGGAAAATGTTTGTGGTAAATATGAGAGTTATGTAATATGAGTGGCGTTGGGCAGTCACAATGTTGAAAGACTGCGTGCACTGTGATGAAAACGAATGGCCTTATGTTTGAAATACCACTGTCCATTCAGGTCTTGTAGATCGCAACCTTCATCACCATTGGCTTTCTAAAAGTAGCAACCAGACGTACGTTGCCTTCGAGCTGCAGTATAACTTTTGACAACAGTTAAGTGATGAAATCGTTGAGAAAGACAAGAGTTTCCCCACTGCAGATGAAAACTGACAATAGCTTGTTTTTTGTGTATGTGTAACAGAAGAATGGAAGCGCAAAGCCTCCTGTGAGACTGGTCCACCTTCAAAGAAAATCAGCAAGGAGGAATTCTGCCTCAAACCAAACTTTTGTATATTGCCTTCGCTCTTCACGCTGTCAGAGATGATCTGGGTGCCTAGTGTAGTTCACACAGTTTCGCAATCCATTTTGTAAATTGCATGTTCTAAATTGCTTGGGGTCCTACAAACTACTGAACAGTGTACAGTACAGTGTCTGTATGTTCCCAAAACGATTTGAAGCTGTCATGGGACATGCACTAAACTGCCACAGTGTATCATACAGTCACAGTGTACAGTGCAGTGTCTGTATATCCCCAAAACGATTTGAAGCTGGTATGGGACATGCACTAAACATCCACGGTGTATCATACGGTTACAGTGTACAGTGCAGTGTCTGTTCCCAAAACGATTTGAAGCTGGTATGGGACATGCACTAAACAGCCACAGTGTAGCATACGGTAACAGTGTACAGTACAGTGTCTGTATGTTCCCAAAACGATTTGAAGCTGGTATGGGACACGCATTAAACAGCCACATTGTATCATACGGTAACAGTGTAGAGTACAGCGTCTAGGCGAGGTTGTGGTGATGGTGGTGTGATTCTGGACATAAATCAGACCTGTTCCCCACCTGTTCCAACACCACTCCCTGCTTAGGACTTGAGGAATGGTCCACAGTCAGGTCATGGCGGGGATACAGGAATATAATCAACTCACCCACGCAAAGTGACGGTGAGGTGGAAATAGCATCAAGGTTAAATATCATTAATCATGAGTCTTGATCCTTGTATTCGTTACATAGAATGGGTTCTTTTTTTTAACCTAGGAGTTTCGATGTATAAAACGTATCTGCCGTCTGCTATGAAATTGTGACAAATGCCATTCATATATTTCACATCCATACAAGAAACTTCTCTCTCTCTCTCTCTCTCTGTGTGTGTGTGTGTGTGTGTGTGTGTGTGTGTGTGTGTGTGTGTGTGTGTGTGTGTGTGTGTGTGTGTGTGTTCACGCACACACTCAAATGATTAGAAGTTTTGAATTGTGAGTAAAATGCCAGTTGTTGCTGTCTCCTGTTCAGCGTTTTGCTAAAGAGAAACGGTGTGATGGGTACAACGACTGTCTGGACAACGGCGATGAGATAGAATGTACAGCACAATACTATCGAATTGACGAAACAACCTCCACCTGTAATTGACTTTGATGTACCTGGAGGTTTAGCTGTGACCTCTCTACCAGAAAGCGACACCGAGTGCTCAGAGTGATGGCGATGCCTGTGGTCTCCCTGTCTGTGTCAGCTGTAATGACAACCCACTGCCCAGGTCATGAGGACAAAGCTGACTGTCAGAATTACAAGACGTACCCAGGCTTTTCTCGATGTCGTACGAAAGGGAAGACAATGTGTCTGCACGTGAATCAC
>CM065724.1:70028786-70061286 GCA_033310375.1 Conus canariensis
CGTCATCAACAGGTTATCATCTCTTCGATAATAATAGTAAACCTGTGATGGTTTGTTGTCCCTACGGCCAATTAGCTATAGGACCTATAATTCTTACCTTTTTAACCCCATCAAGGCTATCACCCGATGCTTCGACGATATCAGCGCTATCATTACACCAAGGTTATTACCATCTCAGGGCTTCTGTCACATTGAGGTCTGTCAGCATACCAAGGCCATCAGTTCACTAGGGCTATCACCACGACAGGGTTGCCACCATATCAGGGCTATCACTATTGCCTGATGCTTTTGACATTTCAGGGCTCTCGCAATATCAGGGCTGTTACAATGTCATGGCTTTCACCCTACCAGGATTAACACCTGTCGCTATTCCCATGTCAGCCATCACTATGTTCTGTCTGTTACCGTATCAAAGCTATTACCACATCAAGGCTATTGCCATATCCAGGCTATTACCATATCAAGGCTATTACCATATCAAGGCTGTTACCACGTCAAGGCTGTTACCACATCAAGGCTGTTACCACATCAAGGCTATTACCACATCAAGGCTATTACCATATCAGGACTATTGGGGCTATAACCATATCAGGACGATTACAATGTCAGGGTTCTTACCACATCAGGACGATTGTTATGTCAGTGTTATTACCACATTAGGACGATTACAATGTCGGGGCTGTTACCATATCAGGACAATTACAATGTCAGAGCCATTACCATGTTAGAACAATTACAGTGTTGGGGCTATTACCATATTAGGACAATCACGTTGTTGGGCTATTACGTGTTAGACAATGTTGGGGTGATTACCATATCAGGAAAATTACACAGTGTAATGCCGGGATTATAAACGTATTAGGACATTTACAATGTCGGGGCTCTTACCATATAAGGACCATTACATATCAGGACAATTATAACACCAGGGCTATCACCACATCAGGACAATTACAATGCCAGGGACCTTATCAGAATTATTACCATATCAGGGTTCTTACCATATTAGAGCTATCAATACCATAGAAAAAAGTCAGAGTCATGCCTTAAGAAGAAAACTGCAAAAATCTACGCGACTGCTATCAGCAGTGTACTTTGTACAAACGTTACCTGTTTTAAAGACAGACCGAAAACGTGATTCCATTCAGCATTTTACAGGAATGGGGAATAGCGTTTTTAACTCTACCTAGAACTTCATGACGAGTGGGGAAGGTCGTTGTCAGTTCCAATCTTCACTTCAACTGGAGTAGGGAAGGCTTCGATAAGCTCTGTCCAGCACTTGACTAAGAGTAAAGAAGGACTTCTCTGAGCTCTACCCAAGAGTAGGGAAGGCTTCTCTGAGCTCTCTCCAGGAGTAGGAAAGGCTTCTCTGAGCTCTGTGGAGCACTTCACTAGAGTAGGGAGGCTTCTCTAGCTCTCTCCAGGAGTAGGAAAGGCTTCCTCAGCTCTGTTCAGCACTTCACTAGGAGTAGTGAGGCTTCTCTAAGCTCTGTCCAGACTCTACTTTCACACTAAGGATAGTAGGAAAGCTCTGTTCTACTAGAGTTAGCAACCTCTTCACTAGCAGTATGGAAGGCTTCTCTCAGCTCTCTCCCCGAGTAGGGAAGGCCTTAGCTCTCCAGCTCTATCATCCAACACTTTGCCGGGAGTAGGGAAGGCCTTTCTCAGCTCTATCCAACACTTTGCCGGGAGTAGGGAAGGCCTTTCTCAGCTCTATCCAACACTTTGCCGGGAGTAGGGAAGGCCTTTCTCAGCTCTATCCAACACTTTGCCGGGAGTAGGGAAGGCCTTTCTCAGCTCTATCCAACACTTTGCCGGGAGTAGGGAAGGCCTTTCTCAGCTCTATCCAACACTTTGCCGGGAGTAGGGAAGGCCTTTCTCAGCTCTATCCAACACTTTGCCGGGAGTAGGGAAGGCCTTTCTCAGCTCTATCCAACACTTCACTAGGAGTAGGGAAGACTTCTCTAAGCTCTGTCAAGGAGTATGGAAGGCTTATCCAGGCTCTAGCCAGCACTTCACTAGGAGTATGGAAGGCTTCTCGCAGCTCTACCCAGAAGTAGGGAAGGCTTCTCTCAACTCTACCCAGAAGTAGGGAAGGCTTCTCTCAGCTCTACCCAGAAGTAGGGAAGGCTTCTCTCAACTCTACCCAGAAGTAGGGAAGGCTTCTCTAATCACCCATCTAGCACTTGACTAGGAGTAGAGAAGGCTTCTCTAATCACCCATCTAGCACTTGACTAGGGGTAGAGAAGGCTTCTCTCAGCTGCATCCAGGAGTAGGGAAGCTTCTCTGAGCTCTATCCAGCGCTTCACTAGGAGTAGGGAAGGCCCTTTACTTTCCAGGCCATTATTGTTGCGTTTTAGTTTAGAGTTGTTCTGCATTGTAGCGTTCAGGCTGCTTTGTTATCATCGTTGCTACATTGATTCTATTTGAAGCGCCCATGCTGTGTTGCGCAACAACTGTCGGCCTGATTGCTGTGATCAAGGCCACGCAGACATCTTTAGTGTGTATTCGTAGAAGTTTACTGACAATATTGAAATAAGTATGACTCTTTCGTTTGTTAAATTTACCCTGCTTCACTGGCTTGAAACAATATTGAAGTATTACTCTGTTATATTTAAATAAACATTAATTTTGCAGTCAATAAGCTGGATGGATAGATAGTAAGATAGCAAGATAGATAGATAGATAGATATTTCATCTGTAAGATAGATATTTTGTTTGTATATATTGCATAAAATCGAATAATCTGATCATGACTTTGTTTCCATAAAGTATCATTAAAACACATATTTGGTCTCGCGTGTGTACGTGCGTGCGTGCGTGCGTGCGTGCATGCGTGCGTGCGTGTGTGTGTGTTTGTGTGTGTGTGTGTGTGTGTGTGTGTGCGTGTGCGTGTGTGCGTGTATGCGTGTATGTGTGTGTGCGTGCGTGCGTGCGTGCATGCGTGCGTGCGCGCGCGCGGCGTGTGTGTGTGTGTTGTGTGTGTGTGTGTGTGTGTGTGTGTGTACGAGTGGCGAAAGACAAGACACAAAGAAGACGAAGCAATGAGGGCATACCATAGCAATCGAAGGTCTTCCCAACGACGGCAACTGAAAACATAACAACAGTATTTCAGTTCATGTCTGCCTGTCTGAGTGTCTGTTTTATTGGGGTAGGTCTGTCCCGTGTGCCTATTTTCCTGGTTCTGTCTGCCTGTGTGCCTACCTCCTTCAGCACTCTATGTGTATATGTCTGTCTTTGCGCGTTCTGTCATTTATATGTCTGGGTTCTGTCCGCCTGTATGTCTGTCTTCTAGGGCTCAGTATGTATGGCCGTCTTCTGGGCTTCTGTCTGTATGTACGTCTGTCTTCTGGGCTTCTGTCTGTATGTACGTCCGTCTTCTGGGATTCTGTTTGTATGCTTGTACATCTTCTGATTTTCTGTATGTATGCATGTCCGTCTTCTGGGGCTCTGCCTGTATGTCTGTCTGTCTTCCGGGCTCTGTCTGTGTGTACGTCTGTTTTATGGGGCTCTGTCTGTGTGTGCGTCTGTTTTCGGGGGCTCTGTCTGTATGTATGTCTGTTTTCTGGGGCTCTGTCTGTATGTATGTCTGCTTTATGGGCTCTGTCTGTGTGTATGTCTGTTTTCTGGGGCTCTGTCTGTATGTATGTCTGTTTTCTGAAGCTCTGTCTGTGTGTATGTCTGTTTTCTGGGGCTCTGTCTGTATGTATGTCTGTTTTCTGAGGCTCTGTCTGTGTATGTCTGCTTTATGGGGTTCTGTCTGTGTGTACGTCTGTTTTCTGGGGCTCTGTCTGTATGTATGTCTGTTTTCTGAGGCTCTGTCTGTGTGTATGTCTGTTTTCTGGGGCTCTGTCTGTGTACGTCTGTCTTCTGGGGCTCTGTCTGTATGTATGTCTGTTTTATGGGGCTTTGTATGTATGTACGTCTGTCTTCTGGGGCTCTGTCTGTATGTATGTCCTGTCTTCTGGGGCTCTGTCTGTGTACGTCTGTCTTCTGGGGCTCTGTCTGTATGTATGTCTGTTTTATAGGGCTTTGTATGTATGTACGTCTGTCTTCTAGGGCTCTGTCTGTATGTATGTCTGTCTTCTGGGGCTCTGTCTGTATGTATGTCTGTCTTCGGGTTCTGTCTGGATGTACGTCTGTCTTCTGGGCTCTGTCTGTATGTATGTCTGTCTTCTGGGGCTCTGTCTGTATGTATGTCTGTCTTCTATGGCTCTGTCTGTATGTACGTCTTTTTCTGGGGCTCTTTCGGTATGTATGTCTGTTTTCTGGGGCTCTGTCTGTGTGTATGTCTGTTTTATGGGGCTCTGTCTGTATATATGTCTGTCTTCTGGGGCTCTGTCTGTGTGTATGTCTGTCTTCTGGGGCTCTGTCTGTATGTATGTCTGTTTTATAGGGCTTTGTATGTATGTATGTCTGTTTTCTGGGGCTCTTTCTGTACGTATGTCTGTTTTCTGGGGCTCTGTCTGTGTGTATGTCTGTTTTCTGGGCTCTGTCTGTGTGTATGTCTGTTTTCTGGGGCTCTGTCTGTATGTATGTCTGTCTTCTGGGTTCTATGTGCATGTATGTTCGTCTTCTGAGGCTCTGTCTGTATGTACGGTCTTTTTTCTGGGGCTCTTCTGTATGTATGTCTGTTTTCTGGGGCTCTGTCTGTATGTATGTCTGTCTTCTGGGGCTCTGTCTGTATACGTCTGTCTTCTGGGGCTCTGTCTGTATGTATGTCTGTTTTCTGGGGCTTTGTATGTATGTATGTCTGTTTTCTGGGGCTCTTTCTGTACGTATGTCTGTTTTCTGGGGCTCTGTCTGTGTGTATGTCTGTTTTCTGGGGCTCTGTCTGTGTGTATGTCTGTCTTCTGGGGCTCTGTCTGTATGTATGTCTGTCTTCTGGGGTTCTATTTGTATGTATGTTCGTCTTCTGAGGCTCTGTCTGTGTACGTCTGTCTTCTGGGGCTCTGTATGTATGTATGTCTGTTTTATGGGCTCTGTCTGTATGTATGTCTGTTTTGGGGGGTTTTGTATGTATGTATGTCTGTCTTCTATGGCTCTGTTTGTATGTATGTCTGTCTTCTGGGGCTCTGTCTGTCTGTATGTCTGTCTTCTGGTGTTCTGTCTGTATGTACGTCTGTCTTCTGGGGCTTTGTATGTATGTATGTCTGTCTTCTATGGCTCTGTCTGTATGTACGTCCTTTTTCTGGGCTTTGTCTGTGTGTATATCTGTCTTCTAGGGCTCTGTCTGTATGTACGTCTTTTTCTGAGGCTCTGTCTGTCTGTATGTCTGTTTGCTGAGACTCTGTCTGAATGTACGTCCGTCTTCTAGAGTTCTATTCGTATGTATTTTGTCTTCTGAGGCTCTGTCTGTATGTACGTCCATCTTCTGGGGCTCTGTATATATGTATGCCCGTTTTCTGGGGCTCTGTATAAATGTATGCCCGTTTTCTGGGGTCCTGTCTGTATCCACGCATGTGTTCTGGTTTTCTGTCTGTATGCATGCCTGTGTTCTGGTTTTTCTGTCTGTATGTATGCCTGTGTTCTACGGATCTGTCTCTTCGTGCTTCTCCCTGAGGTGTGTATCGTTGTGTGAACCTGTTTCCTTGTCTTTCTCCGCATCTGCCTGCATATGTTTATGTGCCCGTATGCACACACACACACACACACACACACACACACACACACACACACCACACACACAACACAACACAACACAACACAACACAACACAACACACACACACACACACACACACACACACACACACACACACACACACCACACACACACACACACAACACACACACAACACAACACAACACAACACACACACACACACACACACACACACACACACACACACACTCACACACACACACACCTCTCTCTCTCCTCTCTCTCTCTCTCTCTCCTCTCTCTCTCTCTCTCTCTCTCTTACCTTGGGGCGGAGTCCGGAAGAAGGCATACTGTCCCCTGCTCCCAGCGCTGCCAGTCCCCCGGAGCCCAGCGTTTGCAGCGTGTTTCCTGACAGAACGGGGTTCAGTCCCCCGCCTCCTCCCCCTGTCGGCCCCAGGTTGCTGAGACTGTTCAGACCGCTCAGGGAGGCGCTAGGGGGGTCGTTGTTGATGCTGTTGAGGTTGGCGAGCATCGGGTTGAAAGAGCTGCTTCCGGTTCCGCTCAGAGTGGGGGACGTACCTCCGCCGGAACTCATCTGCTTCATCATGTTCTGGACATTGGAGAGCTGCGGACGGAAAGCAGTGAACCGCGTGTGTCAGACGTCGGTTAGTTCGTGTTGACTGGCTGTCAGACGTCGGTTAGTTCGTGTTGATTGGCTGTCAGACGTCGGTAAGTTCGTGTTGACTGGCTGTCAGACGTCGGTTAGTTCGTGTTGACTGGCTGTCAGACGTCGGTAAGTTCGTGTTGACTGGCTGTCAGACGTCGGTTAGTTTGTGTTGACTGGCTGTCAGACGTCGGTTAGTTCGTGTTGATTGGCTGTCAGACGTCAGTAAGTTCGTGTTGACTGGCTGTCAGACATCGGTTAGTTCGTGTTGACTGGCTGTCAGACGTCGGTTAGTTCGTGTTGATTGGCTGTCAGACGTCGGTAAGTTTGTGTTGACTGGCTGTCAGACGTCGGTAAGTTCGTGTTGACTGGCTGTCAGACGTCGGTAAGTTCGTGTTGACTGGCTGTCAGACGTCGGTAAGTTCGTGTTGATTGGCTGTCAGACGTCGGTAAGTTCGTGTTGACTGGCTGTCAGACGTCGGTAAGTTCGTGTTGATTGGCTGTCAGACGTCGGTTAGTTCGTGTTGATTGGCTGTCAGACGTCGGTTAGTTCGTGTTGACTAGTTATGAGACGTCAGACAGTTCATGCTGACTGGCTATCAGACGTCGGTGAGTTCGTGTTGACTGGCTGTCAGATGTCAGTGCTCTCCAGAGTTGTGCAAACGACAGCAGCGCTAGCCAGACTAACACCCGTATAGATTAACAGAAAACATCACAATCAGTTCCAAGATCAGACTAATGCACTCCCTGGTCATTGTCATATTTCTCTATGCCTCTGACAGCTGATTTTGAGAGAAGGGTTCAGGCCTTAGTGGTGATATGCTTCCGTAAGATCCTTGGCATTTCATACAAGATCACATTTTCAGCTTGGAGGTCCAGACCAGAGTAAGGCAAGCTATTGGACCATATGAAGACCTGTTGTCCACAGTGAAAGAAAGAAAATTAGATGGTTTGGTCATTATCAAGATCAACAGGACTTGTCAAAGCCATTCTACAAGGAACAGTGCAAGGAGGCAGAAGGAGAGGAAGACGAGAGAAAGAGATGGGAGGACATCAGTGCATGGACTCAGCAGCTGCCTAAGAGCATCTGAGAACCAATAGGAGTGAAGGAAGCTGGTGCCAAGTCTTCCTTGGCGCCCCGACGGTCTTCAAGATTCCAGGATAGGTAATAGGTGAGATGTGATTATTTATGTGTCATATATACTTTCTGTGTGACTCAAATACTTTGCTCATCTAATGTCCACAGAGTTGCAAACATTTTTCATCGGACTTGCGACAATCATGTACACTTTGTTTCAGGATTTCAAAAACCTCCTCAACGTCCTCTTTTAGGAGTATTTGTTTGGCTATGAAGCCTGTCTCCAGCGCTGTAGAAAGTGCTGTAGTGCAGTAGATGTGCAGAGATGCCAACTGACCCGATTCCTGATCTTCTGTTATTGCAGGTCGCAGTGTGTTGACAGTTTTACCCCAGCAGTACAGTTGTTCGGACGGGTTCATTTCAGCTGGGCATGATCATTGCAAACTATAAGTTGCTAGTAGCTTGACAACACACATGGTGTGCGGAGCATGGGTGGTGAAAGGGGGTGAGACCACTGGCCTGAGGTGATGAAGCTGATCAGGAGCCAACCAGGTGCGTGTTGACTCTGAACCTGCTTACAATGGACCAGTCAGCTGATCTGAAATTTCCCCGACAGAAAAACATGAGACTTTCTTCTTTGTCAAGTTATCTCTCGCATCAGCTTCACTGTATCATGGAGTGCAACCAAGAAGTTTCAATGTGCCGTTGGCACTGATACTACGGTCTCCATTAGCACTGATACTACGGTCTCCATTAGCACTGATACTACGGTCTCCATTAGCACTGACAGTACGGTTTCTATTAGCACTGACACTATGGTTTCCATTAGCACTGACACTACGGTTTCCATTAGCACTGACCCTATGGTTTCCATTAGCACTGACACTACAGTTTCCATTAGCACCGACACTACGGTTTCCATTAGCACTGACACTATGGTTTCCATTAGCACAGACATTACATTTTCTATTAGCACTGATGCTACTGTTCCTGATACCTCTGATACGCTTGTTTCTATTAGCACCCATACCACGGTGTCTAGTAGCACTGACACAACTTTTTCTGTTTCTAGAAACAATACTATTTCTTCTGTTACCACTAATACTACAACGTCTGTAAGACTAATACTGCTAATTCTTTTAACTCAGATACTGCTGCTGTTGTAAGCATTGATTCTACTACCATTGTCATTACTGGTACCACTACTGCTATTAGCACAGATATTCCTGCATATGTTAGTATTGATACTATTGCTTCCATTAGTACTAATACTATCACTTCTGTTTGCACTGATAACACTTTGCTTCTGATAGCATTGATACGACTGCTTCTGTTAGCATGGATTTGACTGACCTTGTATGCTGTTGGGACTTTTACTGCTGATGTCAACACTTTGATTATATATATATATTATATATATATATACATTATAATGAATAATTATATAGCGCCTATTCTCAGCTAGAGACCAAGCTCTAAGCGCTTTACAATCCACACTCGTTTACACAATGGGCTGCCTACCTGAATTGCGCCGACTGAAGAGCTGCCAGCTGGCGCTTCATTCAGTCGTTTCCCATGTCATCCAGTCCATTTCATTCAATATCGGTCACTCAGTTTCCTTACTTTCTTCATTCTTTCCATTTCTTACGCAGGGTGCATGTTATATATATGTAACATGTCATCCATACCAATGGCCAATTTGGCCTTCTCTTCCAAAAGTTGGTGATGGGATTTTACGTGTGTGCAAGATGTTATGTGTGTGTTCACACACGGAACTTCAGTTTATAGTCCCATTTGAAGGACTGTATGGGAAATGGAGTCAGAGCCAATGTTAACTCCGAGGGAAAAATCCGCCTGTACCGAAATGGCCCGGCGGAGATTCGAACCCCCAACCTCAGGATCATGAGTCCGGCGCTCTACCAACTGAGCTATTCCATTTAGTTTTGTCAGCACTGATACCTTAGCTTTGTCAGCATAGATACTTCTGCTTTTGTAAGCACTAATATTACAGTTGATGATCGCAACGAATCTTAGTGGTTCTCAGCACTGATTCTGCCACTGTGGCTAACACTCATACTACTGTTGTTGTTAGCACTGATTCTGAAGTACAGTAATTGGTGTGTGAACAATGTGGTGGTGTCCTTACCATGACATGGACATTTATCAGAAATGTAGGAATGGGTTTGTTAAGTGTGGTGGTGTCTTATCATGGATGACATGGACATGTCAGAGTTATAATGATGGTAGTGTGAACAGTGTGGAGATGTCCTCCCTTTCACCACCAGACATTCTATTTTGCATAAATCCCTATCACCAGCCATTTTTCAGAAAATCTCTTATTTCATACCAGCATGTGTGAAATGCAGATATCTCTGGAACTAAGCAACCAATTCTCATGCTGTTTTTTTGGAAATGGAGGAAATAAACTGTACTTTTGTTAAATTATTGAATGTTAGTAATGGTTAGAAAACAACAATTACAAATTTTTGGTAATTTCAAATGGAAAAAAATGCAAAATAAAAAATTGAATGCTACCTTTAGTGTCAACATAAAAAAGAAGAAAGCATGCAATCAAACTCTGAACAAAGAAGGAAAAATACTCCACTCACAAAATAAAGACCAGAAAGTATGTAATATCCAACAGAAAAATGAAAAAAAAAAACAGCAATAAATCAACATACCCCAACAGCAGAAAAAGAGCTGGAAGACGTCCACAGGTTGAAAATCATCCTTGTTCACCAGCACTCCTGAAACAACATTCAGAGGAATAATTAGTGATATGACTAATGAGGTTATGCAGAAAAGAAACCACACACACACACACACACACACACACACACACACACACACACACAATACACGCACACAGCACAGACACACACACACACACACACACACACACACACACACACACACACACACACATAACAAACTTCTACACCCCACTGCACACACATGAAAGAAAAAAAAAGAAGGGAAACAAAACACACACACCCCACCACACACAACACACAACAACACAAACACACACACACACAAAACACACACACACACACACACACACACACACTTTCTTATGCCCCACTTGTACACACATGAAAGAAAGAAAAAGGGAACACACACACACACACACACACACACACACACACACACACACATACACATGCGCATGCACCACACACACACACACACACACACACACACACACACACACATACATCCCTTTCACTCTCATTTTTCAAAGCAATATTTTCTATGAAAACAGACATTCACTTGCCTGTGGGTCTCTATAACCTCGCGAGCGAGTCTGATAGGGCAGCTCACCACTCCAACTCTCTCTGCAGCAGACCTCTTGACACGTGTCAATCAGTCAGCCACGCCCCCTTCGACCTCGATTCATGGCAAGTCAGCTGGGCTTGCAGTTCATTCATTATCTCATGGCTGCCACTCACCCCCTATAAGGCCTCTCTCACTGTGTGATAGGCACAAAAAGTTGGCCCAGAGCCAGCAACGCTAAGCTTGTTCAAGGGCCTCTTGTGTGTGTGTGTGTGTGTGTGTGTGTGTGTGTGTGTGTGTGTGTGAGATGCACTGAGCACTGCTCAGCCAGTTGGCACGCCTCCAACAGTCAGCCACTGTGATAATTCGTCAAGCCCCCCCCCCCCCCCCCCCCCCCCTTACAAGTAGCCAGATGTTTGCTGCTCACAATCTGGGTGTTCTTTATCTTATTCAGTATCAACTGACCGTCTTTTCAAAATTTCCAGCACCTGATCTGTGGTAAATGTACAGTGAGGCTGAGTAGGTGAAGTGCTTGGTTGTGACGTCATAGTGAATGGAAAAACAATCAGAATAAATTGATAAAGAACACTTAACTGAACAGCGCTCTGATGAAGCAAAATGGCCGTGAGCACAGGTCAGGATATCACCCAACTATGACATTTCTTTCTGGCTTTCTGTCTCATCAGATTAGAGAGTGAGAATATCGGGACTTAGGTAACCCTAGCTGGTCGCCAAAAGGCGCCTTTGGCGGTGACACACATTGCCGCCAAATGGCGCCTTTGGTGGTGAAAGGGGTAAATGACAAGGACATTATGTCAAAAGTGTAGCAATGGGTGTGTGAACAGTGTGAAGATGTCCTTACCATGGATGACATGGACATTATGTCAGAAGTGCAGTAATTGATGTGTTAACTGTGGAGATGTCCTTACCATGACATGGACATTATGTAAGAAGTGTAGTAATGGGTGTGCTAAGTGTGGAGATGTCCTTACAATGACAAGGACATTATGTCAGAAGTGTAGTAATGGGTGTGAACAGTGTGAAGATGTCCTTACCATGACATGGACATTATGTCAGAAGTGTAGCAATGGGTGTGTTACGTGTGGAGATGTCCTTACCATGACATGGACATTATGTCAGAAGTGTAGTAATGGGTGTGAAAAGTGTGAAGATGTCCTTACTTGACATGGACATTATGTCAGAAGTGTAGTAATGGGTGTGAACAGTGTGAAAATGTCCTTACCATGGATGACATGGATGTCAGTCACTACCTGTGCTCCCCCCGCTCTGCATATTGTTCAGTGCACCTAGCTGTGAAAAAATGAAAATGAATGAGTTGTCATCATTGTACATTGTCGTTAACAGTGTGAGATGTCCTTACCATAGATGACGTGGACGTTATGTCAGAATTTGTAGTAATGGGTGTGAATAGTGTGGAGATGTCTTCCATGACATGACATTATGTCAGAGTGTAGTAATGGGTGTGAACAGTTGAATGTCCTTACCATGACATGGACATTATGTCAGAAGTGTAGTAATGGGTGTGAACAGTGTGAAGGTGTCCTTACCATGACATGGACATTATGTCAGAAGTGTAGTAATGGGTGTGAACAGTGTGGACATGTCCTTACTGTGACATGGACATTATGTCAGAAGTGTAGTAATGGGTGTGAACAGTGTGGACATGTCCTTACTGTGACATGGACATTATGTCAGAAGCGTAGTAATGGGTGTGAACAGTGTGAAGATGTCCTTACCATGGATGACATGGATGTCGGTCCACTACCTGTGCTCCCCCCGCTCTGCATATTGCTCAGTGCACCGAGCTGTGAGAAAAGAAAAATGAATATGCTATCATTGTCATCGTCATTACCTTACATATCCACGTTTATCAATCACCATCACCCCACTGGCATCATGACAATAATTTGTGTCCTCGTATCCACTGCAGTAGTGTTGCTGTCATTGCTCGTCATCCTCATCAGTCGTCGTCTTTGTCGTTTATGGTCATTGACATTATGATGATTTTGATCAGGTCATCACGATCGTCTTCTTCCTTGTCTTTTATCAAAGTTATCATCATCATTGTGTTGAACTTAAGAAACAGTTCTCTCTCTCTCTCTCTCTCTCTCTCTCTCTTCTCTCTCTCTCTCTCTCTCTCTCTCTTTCTTCACACTTCATTCCTTCACCTCCTCTCTCTCTCTGCATCTCTATCTCTATCTGTTTATCTCGATCGGTCACTTTCTCAAGGACGCAACTTTCCACACCAGTGATTCTGACAGTCAGCAGGTTTGTCTTACCATGAACGAAAAATCAGTCGTCTCGTTTAATGGGCAAGTCAATCATATGGCACTTCATCCTCATAAAACAAAATTCATATTGATAACAAAGCAAAAGCATTAAAAAAAAATCACCCTAGATTTGTCAATTCAGAAAAACAGATGTGACTTTCTTCTTTGCCAAGTTATTTCTGGCATCAGTTTCACTGTATCATGGAGTGCAACCAAGACGTTTTAATGTGGTGAAGCATTCTAGCGCTGTGGATATACTGCAACTGTTTAGCACCAGGGGCAGCAGCGTTGGCCAAGCTCTATGCTATGATGCAGATGCAGAAGTATAGTAGTAGGTATGTGAACAGTGTGAAGATGTCCTTACCATGGAAGACAAGGACATTATGTCAGAAGTGTAGTGATGGGTGTGTAAAGTGTGGAGATGTCCTTACCATAGATGACATGGGCATTATGTGAGAAGTGTAATAATAGGTATGAACAGTGTGGAGATGTCCTTACCATAGATGACATGGACATTATGTCAGAACTGTTGTAATGGGTGTGTTAAGTGTGAAGATGCCCTAACTATGTCATGGACATTATATCAAAAGTGTAGTAATGGGTGTGTTAAGTGTGAAGATGCCCTAACCATGTCATGGACATTATGTCAAAAGTGTAGTAATGGGTGTGTTAAGTGTGAAGATGCCCTAACCATGTCATGGACATTATGTCAAAAGTGTAGTAATGGGTGTGTTAAGTGTGAAGATGCCCTAACCATGACATGGACGTTTTGTCAGAAGTGTAGTAATGGGTGTGAACAGTGTGGAAATGTCCTTACCATGGATGACATGGATGTTGATCCACTACCGTGCTCCCCCCGCTCTGCATTTTGCTCAGTGTATCCAGCTGTGAAAAAAGGAAATTGAATGAGTTGTCATCACTGTCATTGTCGTTAACTTACGTGTGTATTTTTTGTCAATCATCATTAGCCCACTAACTTCATAACTCCTATTTTCATCATTGCCAACCACTGCAGTATTGACGTCGTCATCACCGTCACTAACTTGGTCATGTTATCAGGATTGTCTTCGTCCTTGTCATTTATCGTCATCGACATTATGATGGTCTTGGTGATTTCATCACAATTGTCTTCATCCTGTCGTTTATCAAAGTTGTCGTCATCATTGTGTTGAACTGCATAGAAAACCTTTTGTCTCTGTATCTGTTCCTCTCTCTCTCTCTCTCTCTCTCTCTCTCTCTCTCTCTCTCTCTCTCTCTCTGTTTGTCTGTCAGTCAGCCAGTCAGCCAGTTAGTCTGTCTGTCTGTTTGTCTATCTGTCTGCCTCTCTCTCTCTCTCTCTCTCTCTCTCTCTCTCTCTCACACACACACACACACACACACACACACACAATCGTTCTAAGCGTTAAAACCTTACACTAGAATTGTCAATTCTGACTAATGCCCACGCTAATATTGAAGTTTCCTATTTCAAAATGTCAAGAACAACGATCGACAATAATTCTTTTGGTGCCAATATTTAGAAATGTTGTCTAGAAATCTTTTCGCAAAGCCATATCATCTAAGAAAACAGATTTTTAGACTACAGCATCTAGCCAAACCATAGACTACACCCCTGTGTTGCTGGAATTAGCTAGGAATTGTATGCTTCATTGAATGAAAGAGCTGTCGACAGTGGTATTTTTGGCCAGTGGGCTTTGCGCTTAAAAGTATGAGCTGGTACATCCATGGAACTTTCCCATGGAATTTCTGTGGTGTCAAGTCTAGAGACCATTGCAGTATCACATCTGCCAGGGAGCAGTTATGTCCCTTGACGTCTTAATGGACTGTTCTATTCGTGCCTGCACCCTGTCTGAGCAGAGTGCCGTTTTCCAAGGGTGGTGCAGGATTGCTCTCAGCTGGTTGCTTCTGCTGTTGAAGACGGTACTTCTCTGGGTCCCATTCGCACCTTTGGGTGTATCTTTGTCTTGCCTATCTTTTGGCGACTCTGGGGAAACGTCCACTGACGGCGAGGAAAGACTCACTGACCGCAGGCAAGTCCTGTTGACAGCAGGAAAGACTGGAACCCGAGATCCTCTTCACAGGGCACGTAAGACCTCATGGCGAAAGCTTGGCAGCGTCTGGAGTTGTGCTGTCTTCACCTGTCAGCGGAACAGCAACGAGTGATGATGCGGGATGCACATGGCAGTTGCTTAACGGCGGCGTAGTTCGCCGTTGGGCTCTGCAGTCATGAAATATGGGCTGGTACTCCCATGGGAACGCTCCCATGGAGGTTCTCTCGTATCATGTGCCATTACACAGTGGCTTCTGCCAGAGAGAAATTATGTCCCTTGACGTCTTACTGGAATGTCTTGTGCATGCCTGCTCTCTATGGGAACACAGCACAGGATTCTAAGGGTGGTGCAGGATTGTTCCCAGCTGGATGGTTCGGCAGTTGATGTTACTTCTCTGGGTCCCACTCACACTTTCAGGTATATTTCTTTTTCTTCTTCACAACTATATGTCCGGATTTAACCAGGAATGATATGCTTCATTCATGAAACAACTGTCAAGGGAACAAACCTACATTAGTACACTGATTACAACAGGCAGGCAGCCTTTCATCCCAGTCCAAATCGTCATACAACAGAGAGCTTCTCATCTCGGGTATCGGGAGGCGAATCTGTTTTCATATGGTTAATTTTTTCTGCCTTTGCTTTCTTTTCTTTCTGTCTTTTTGCTTTCACATATTCGTTGTCTACATTTCCTGTTGTATTATTGACTCCTGTGCCATTCTTAATCCACTTGTTCTTTCCAGTCGTCGGATCACGCCTGGCCTTCTACAGATGTCATCAGAGCTGCATTCTTCAATATTCATCATGTGTTTAGTAAGCTTGGTGATGTTTCTCACATGAACGTGTAAAGTAGTCGGATAACTTCTCACTCTTCATTTGTTAGATATTCTTAGCCTCCATCAAAAAATCTCTGTTCGGTGATATTGATATCAATCTAAGGTGTACTTTACATGACATGGACATTATGTCAGAAGTGTAGGAATGGGTGTGTGAACACTGTGGAGATGTCCTTACCATGACGTAGACATTATGTCAGAAGCGTTGTTATGGGTGTCTGAACAGTGTGGACATGTTCTTACCATGATAAGGACATTATGTCAGAAGTGTGTAATGGGTGTGAATAGTGTGGAGATGTCCTTACCATGACATGGACATTATGTCAGAAGTGTAGTAATGGCTGTGAACAGTGTGGAGATGTCCTTACCATGACATGAACATTATGTCAGAAGTGTAGCAATGGGTGCGTAAACAGTGTGGACATGTCCTTTACGTGGCATGGACATTATGTCAGAAGTGTAATAATGGGTGTCAACAGTGTGGAGATGTCCTTACCATGACATGGATATTATGTCAGAAGTGTAGTAATGGGTGTGTTAAGTGTGGAGATGTCCTTACCATGACAGGGACATTATGTCAGAAGTGTAGTAATGTGTGTGTTAAGTGTGGAGATGTCCTTACCATGACATGGACATTATGTCAGAAGTGTAGTAATGGCTGTGAACAGTGTGGAGATGTCCTTACCATGACATGGACATTATGTAAGAAGTGTAGTAATGGCTGTGAACAGTGTGGAGATGTCCTTAACATGACAGGGGCATTATGTAAGAAGTGTAGTAATGGGTGTGAACAGTGTGAAGATGTCCTTACCGTGACATGGACATTATGTCAGAAGTGTAGTAATGGGTGTGTTACGTGTGGAGATGTCCTTACCATGACAGGAACATTATGTCAGAAGTGTAGCAATGGGTGTGAACAGTGTGAAGATGTCCTTACCGTGACATGGACATTATGTCAGAAGTATAGTAATGGGTGTGTTACGTGTGGAGATGTCCTTACCATGACAGGGACATTATGTCAGAAGTGTAGTAATGGGTGTGTTCAGTGTGGAGATGTCCTTACCATGACAGGGACATTATGTCAGCAGTGTAGTAATGGGTGTGAACAGTGTGAAGATGTCCTTACCATGACATGGACGTTATGTCAGAAGTGTAGTAATGGGTGTGAACAGTGTGGAGATGTCCTTACCATGACAGGGGCATTATGTCAGCAGTGTAGTAATGGGTGTGAACAGTGTGGAGATGTCCTTAACATGACAGGGGCATTATGTGAGAAGTGTAGTAATGGGTGTGAACAGTGTGGAGATGTCCTTACCATGACAGGGGCATTATGTGAGGAGTGTAGGAATGTGTGTGTTAAGTGTGGAGATGTCCTTTCCATGACAGGGACATTATGTCAGAAGTGTAGTAATGTGTGTGTTAAGTGTGGAGATGTCCTTAACATGACAGGGACATTATGTCAGAAGTGTAGTAATGGGTGTGAACAGTGTGGAGATGTCCTTACCATGACATGGACATTATGTCAAAAGTGTAGTAATGGCTGTGAGCAGTGTGGAGATGTCCTTACCATGACATGGACATTATGTCAGAAGTGTAGTAATGGCTGTGAATAGTGTGAAGATGTCCTTACCATGGATGACATGGACGTCGATCCCGTGCTCCCCCCGTTCTGCATATTGCTCAGTGTACCGAGCTGTGAAAAAACAGAAAATGAATGAGTTGTTTTCGTCATTGTCATTGTCGTTGCCTTTCCTATATATTGTCACTAGTCACCATAAGCCTGCTAGATTCATAACTGATATTCTCATCATCGCCATCGACTACCGTATTGTCTTTGTCATCGCCTTCACTATCTTGGTTGTGTCATCAGGGTTTTCCTTCGTTCTTGCCGTTTATTGGTTTATTGACATCAATATAAGGATGGGCTTGGTCACGTCATCAGAATTTTCTAACTCCTGTCGTTTATCAAGTTGTCGTCTTTGTTGTGATGAACTTTATAGAGAACATCTCTCTCTCTCTCTCTCGCTCTCTCTCTCTCTCTCTCTCTCTCTATCTATATAAAATATATATATATGTTTATCTATCTGTCTGTCTATCTATCTATCTATCTGTCTCTCTGTGTATCTACCTCTCTATCTATGTGAATAGGTTTTCCCAACTGCTTCTGTCTGTCTGTCTATCTGTCTCTCTGTCTGTCTGTCTGTCTGACTCTCTCTCTCTCTCTCTCGCTCTCGCTCTCTCTCTCTCTCTCTCTCTCTCTCTCTCTCTCTCTCTCTCTCTCTCTCTTTCTCGTTGTGAAGCTAGCTAAACACTTGTTTTCTACAGGAAAACATCACGTTAATTTGTTCTTACAAACCCCCATGATTTATGATACGGGGAATTTCAACAGAAGGGACAGGGCATGGAATTGTTTTGCGTGAGTCTAGTGATGATCTTTCTGTTCTTGTAACTGGAGATTTGAGCGCAAGCACTTCATCCCGTAATTACTGTTTTCGTGGCGATGATAAGGACTTTGATGAGAGAGAAAATCCCAAATGATAAAAGTTTTCCAGGGCGGTCACGTTCTATCTGTCTGTCTGTATGCTTCTTTGTCTCTCTCTGCCTCCCTCTGTCTCCTCTCTGTTTCTGTCTCTGTCTCTCTCTCTCTCTGTCTCTGTCTCTCTCTCTCTCTCTCTCTCTCTCTCTCTCTCTCTCTCTCTCTCTCTCTCTCTCTCTCTCTCTCTCTCTGGTATGGCCATAATGACTGTCACATGATCCACCGATTAATGCCTGATTTCACCTCTTGTAGAGTTTCTATTTCAATGTTGAGCATAATTATTGTGCCAGCCTTGAGATGGAATCAGTACACAGTCTGAGACTTCCTGCTTCCATGCTGAGGATAGAACTAGTGTGTACAGTGTGTTTGTTATTACACAGTGTGTTGCTGAAGTGAAGTGAATCACTCAGGATCAAAACCATAGCTGATGGCCTCTGACTGCTGACGTTCTATGTCCCAGCTGCCTTGAACACGATGTCCTGCTTGAGCAAAGCAATGACTGACGATGGCCAGGCCCTTGGCAGACACAAACTGATGCAACGTGTGGGGACAGTGCAGACAAGTACGTGACAGGTGTCCTTCAAAGGCATCATAACTCAGACAACTAGTCCCTCACGTCAGCAACACGGCAGTGCTGGGGTCAAAGGTCGGCAGCCGTCAGCAGTCCAGTCCACAGCAGATGTGTTCCACAGTGGGAGAGTGCTATACAGCTTGCATTGCCATAGTTTGGTTAAAGCGGCAGATACCCCAAGCACCACACGACCCGGACATTGTTGCCGGTGATGTCTAGCACCACACAACACGGCCGTTGTTGCCGGTGATGTCTAGCACCACACAACACGGCCGTTGTTGCCGGTGATGTCTAGCACCACACAACCCGGCCGTTGTTGCCGGTGATGTCTAGCACCACACAACCCGGCCATTGTTGCCGGTGATGTCTAGCACCACACAACACGGCCATTGTTGCTGGTGATGTCTAGCACCACACAACACGGCCATTGTTGCCGGTGATGTCTAGCAGCACACAAACCGGCCATTGTTGCCGGTGATGTCTATTACCACTCAACACGGCCATTGTTGTCGGTGATGTCTAGCGCCACACAACACGGCCATTGTTGCCGGTGATGTCTAGCGCCACACAACCCGGCCATTGTTGCCGGTGATGTCTAGCACCACACAACCCGGCCATTGTTGCCAGTGATGTCTAGCGCCACACATCACGGCCATTGTTGTCGGTGATGTCTAGCACCACACAAACCGGCCATTGTTGCCGGTGATGTCTAGCGCCACACAACCGGCCATTGTTGCCGCTGATGTCTAGCACCACACAAACCGGCCATTGTTGCCGGTGATGTCTAGCACCACACAAACCGGCCATTGTTGCCGGTGATGTCTAGCACCACACAACCCGGCCATTGTTGCCGCTGATGTCTAGCACCACACAACACGGCCATTGTTGCCGCTGATGTCTAGCACCACACAAACCGGCCGTTGTTGCCGGTGATGTCTAGCACCACACAACACGGCCATTGTTGCCGCTGATGTCTAGCACCACACAACACGGCCATTGTTGCTGGTGATGTCTAGCACCACACAAACCGGCCATTGTTGCCGGTGATGTCTAGCACGACACAAACCGGCCATTGTTGCCGCTGATGTCTAGCACCACACAAACCGGCCATTGTTGCCGGTGATGTCTAGCACCACACAACCCGGCCATTGTTGCCGCTGATGTCTAGCACCACACAACACGGCCATCGTTGCCAGTGATGTCTAGCACCACACAACACGGCCATTGTTGCCGCTGATGTCTAGCACCACACAACACGGCCATTGTTGCCGGTGATGTCTAGCACCACACAACACGGCCATTGTTGCTGGTGATGTCTAGCACCACACAACACGGCCATTGTTGCCGCTGATGTCTAGCACCACACAAACCGGCCATTGTTGCCGCTGATGTCTAGCACCACACATCACGGCCATTGTTGCCGGTGATGTCTAGCACCACACAACACGGCCATCGTTGCTGGTGATGTCTAGCACCACACAACACGGCCATTGTTGCCGCTGATGTCTAGCACCACACAAACCGGCCATTGTTGCCGCTGATGTCTAGCACCACACAACACGGCCATTGTTGCCGGTGATGTCTAGCAACACACAACACGGCCATTGTTGCCGGTGATGTCTAGCAACATAGTTGTTGTCGGTGATGTTTAGCAGCACACAGTTGTCGCTGATGTCTAACAGCACACAGTTGTTGCTGATGTCTAGCAGCACACAGTTGTTGCTGATGTCTAGCAGCACACAGTTGTTGTCGCTGATGTCTAGCAGCACACAGTTGTTGCTGATGTCTAGCAGCACACAGTTGTTGTTGCTGATGTCTAGCAGTACACAGTTGTTGTCGCTGATGTCTAGCAGTACACAGTTGTTGTCGCTGATGTCTAGCAGCACACAGTTGTTGCTGATGTCTAGCAGCACACAGTTGTTGTTGCTGATGTCTAGCAGTACACAGTTGTTGTCGCTGATGTCTAGCAGCACACAGTTGTTGCTGATGTCTAGCAGCACACAGTTGTTGCTGATGTCTAGCAGTACACAGTTGTTGTCGCTGATGTCTAGCAGCACACAGTTGTTACAGCTGTTGTTGCTGATGTCTAGCAGTACACAGTTGTTACAGTTGTTGTCGCTGATGTCTAGCAGCACACAGTTGTTACAGTTGTTGTCGCTGATGTCTAGCAGTACACAGTTGTTACAGTTGTTGTTGCTGATGTCTAGCAGTACACAGTTGTTGCCTCTGATGTCTAACAGCACACAACACGGCCATTGTTGTCGCTAATATATAGCAGCACACAGTTGTTGTCGCTGATGTCTAGCAGCACACAACACGGCCATTGTTGTCGCTAATATATAGCAGCACACAGTTGTTATCGCTGATGTCTAGCAGTACACAGTTGTTATCGCTGATGTCTAGCAGCACACAGTTGTTGTCGCTGATGTCTAGCAGTACACAGTTGTTGTCGCTGATGTCTAGCAGCACACAGTTGTCGCTGATGTCTAGCAGCACACAGGTGTCGCTGATGTCTAGCAGCACACAGTTGTTGTCGCTGATGTCTAGCAGTACACAGTTGTTGTCGCTGATGTCTAGCAGCACACAGTTGTTGTCGCTGATGTCTAGCAGTACACAGTTGTCGCTGATGTCTAGCAGTACACAGTTGTTGTCGCTGATGTCTAGCAGCACACAGTTGTTGCTGATGTCTAGCAGCACACAGTTGTTGTCGCTGATGTCTAGCAGTACACAGTTGTTGTCGCTGATGTCTAGCAGCACACAGTTGTTGTCGCTGATGTCTAGCAGCACACAGTTGTTGTCGCTAATGTCTAGCAGCACACAGTTGTTGTCGCTGATGTCTAGCAGCACACAGTTGTTGCCACTGATGTCTATAGTGAACAATGACAGTATGAAAACTCAGAACATGGGAGGTAGGTCCGAGGAGGCTGACCTGGTTGCCTAACTTGACTAGCAGAGGCTCCACCATCGTGTTCTCCAGTGACACCGACGGGTTGTTGGCATTGATGTTCTTCCTCTACATGATGACCTGCCAGAAGATCTGGATCAAAGCTGGAAAACCAACACGAAGGACATTTATCCCTACATATGCCACTGTGGAGCATCTATACATAGGACAAGCTACCCCGAAGAGTTTCCTCGAGTTTCATGCTGTCAGGGGAAGTGACATTGCATCATACATTCCGAACATCCCACGAAAGCATGCTGGAAAGTGTTGGAGGAGTATCACCATGAAGGGCCTAAGTGACAGTCCTGAAAGTATTGGAGACATATCACCATTTGTTGAAGGCCTTAGTGACAGTCCTGAGGGTGTCAAAGGCAAATCATCATCTGTTCAAGGCCTTAGTGACAGTCCTGAAAGTATTGGAGACATATCACCATTTGCTGAAGGCCTTAGTGACAATCCTGAAAGTGTTGGAAACATATCACCCATCTTAGGGACAGTCCGGCGGGTGTCGAAGGCAAATTATCATCTGTTCAAGGCCTTAGTGACGGTGATGCCCCCAGCCACCAAACCATTCAAGATTCTGAAAAGATCTGCTGCAAATTCAATAGCGCATGCGATGCAACCAGCATTAACGGAGAACGCTCAGGCATGTAGGTCAAGGACCACATCGTGATTGTCAAGGATCACATCATGGTTGTCAAGGATCACATCATGGTTATCAAGGGTCACATCATGGTTGTCAAGGGTCACATCATGGTTGTCAAGGGTTACATCATAGATAATCTGCGACCAGCGAGAAATACACTCTTAATAGACATGAAGCGCCCTCCATATCCAACCCTGGTTCGGTGGCAACTCACTTGTAGCATCTGGCGCTACCAGCAGCTGAAATTGTGGGCTGGAAAGTGGAAGAAGCATCTCTTTTTCTTGAGCTCACCCGTCGCAGCTCGCTGTCCCAGATGCCTGTGAAGATGTCTGAGCTGTGCTGGCACCACAGAATATCGAACAACCCAGTGCAAGTGCAGGATGACAAACTACTCCAGGTACGTCACGTGCAAGTGCACACAATCCAGTGGCGCGTGCAACAAAAGAGTGGCGCTGGGTTTCTAGGTCTTTGCATATCAATCAGTTTGTTGATTAGAACCATGAACTGCATGAATGTATGCTATGACCATAAGCTTCTGCGACAAGCAGAGGCTATCTTTTTCTGATCGGAGAAATCAAGTTCTAAACTTTTGCCATGTTAAAGCATTTAGTCACTATCGTATTTGAAATCAATATCAGTCTTTTGGTGGATGATGTTTTTGCATTGAACGGAAGTACTGCTCATGTAAGTATGGTCAAATGCTGGTCGTAAATTCGTTTCTGGTGGCCATTTCTTTTTGCTAATTCTGACAAAATAAGGAGACTACAAACCTGGCAAACAACTGTAATAGATTTCTCTCTCTCTCTCTCCTCTCTCTCTCTCTCTCTCTCTCTCTCTCTCTCTCTCTCTCTCTCTCTCTTTGTGTGTGTGTGTGTGTGTGTGTGTGTGTGTGTGTGTGTGTGTGTGTGTGTGTGTGTGTGTTGACAAAAGGATTGGTCATTCAATCTGTACCTACCATATTGCCAAAAGGATTGGTCGTTCCATCTATACCTACCACGTTGCCAAAAGGATTGGTCATTCAATCTGTACCTACCATGTTGCCAAAAGGATTGGTCGTTCCATCTGTACCAGACGACGATGGCGAATTGGAGGTGTCCAAGGACAATATGGGGGACGAAGAAGACCCAGTGTCCCCAACACCCCCCGCCCCACCGCCACCGCCCAGAAACCCGCTCATGTCCGGGAAGCTCGGATCAGTGATTCCAGAGGTCGTGTTGGGTTCAGTGCTGCCAAACGGGTCTCCCGCGCCGCCCGTGCCGCCCAGGCCGTCGAAGCCGCCATTGAAGTTGGGGGGTGGGGGCTGGGTGACGGGGCCGGACATCCCCGGGGAGACGCAGACTTTGCAGCCTCCAGCACCGCAGCACTTTTTGTCCCCTGGGCAGTGGCTGTCCACCTGGCACTGGTCAGCACACGACACCTGCTGGTCCAGGTACGGACACTCACCTGTCTTGTCCACTGTGAGGGGAGCAATGGGGTGGAGGGGGGGCGAGAGAGGAAGATTCAGGTAAGTGGTGCCGGTGTTCTTCAGTTCTACTTGATGTACAGACTGTTCTTCTGTGTATATTGACTTACGGTCTGTTTGTCACTCTTGATTGATTTATGAATCAGTGTTGTCTGACCTAAGGACTGTTTGTCAGTGTTGACTGAGTGATGGTCTGTTTGTCAGGGTTGACAGAGTGATGGTCTGTTTGTCAGTGTTGACTGAGTGATGGTCTGTTTGTCAGTGTTGACTGAGTGATGGTCTGTCAGTGTTGACTGAGTGATGGTCTGTTTGTCAGTGTTGACTGAGTAATGGTCTGTTTGTGTTGACTGAGTGATGGTCTGTTTGTCAGTGTTGACTAAGTGATGGTCTGTGAGTGTTGACTGAGTGATGGCCTGTTTGTCAGTGTTGACTGAGTGATGGTCTGCTTGTCAGTGTTAACTGAGTGATGGTCTGTTTGTCAGTGTTAACTGAGTGATGGTCTGTTTGTCAGGGTTGACTGAGTCATAGTCATTCAGTGTTGACTGAGTAATGGTTTGTCACTGTTGACTGAGTGATGATCTGTCAGTGTTGACTGAGTGATAGTCTGTTCGTCAGTGTTTACTGAGTCATAGACATTCAGTGTTGAATCAGTGATGGTTTGTCAGTGTTGACTGAGTGATGGTCTGTCAGTGTTGACTGAGTCATGGTCTGTCAGTGTTGACTGAGTGATGGTCCTTCAGTGTTGACTGAGTAATGGTCTGTCAGTGTTGACTGAGTATGTCTGTCATGGTGACTGAGTAGTCTGTCAGTGTTGACTGAGTAATGGTCTGTCAGTGTTTACTGATGATGGTCTGTCTGTACTGAGTAATGGTTGTCAGTGTTGACAGTGTGGTCTGCAGTTGACTGGTAATGTTGTCAGTGTTGACCAAGTGATGGTCTGTCAGTGTTGACTGAGTAATGGTCTGTCAGTGTTGACCAAGTGATGGTCTGTCAGTGTTGACTGAGTAATGGTCTGTCAGTGTTGACCAAGTGATGGTCTGTCAGTGTTGACTGAGTGATGGTCTGTCAGTGTTGACCAAGTGATGGTCTGTCAGTGTTTACCGAGTCATAGTCATTCAGTGTTGAACCAGTGATGGTCTGTCAATGTTGATTGAGTGAGGGTCTGTCAGTGTTTACTGAGTCATAGTCATTCAGTGTTGACTGAGTGGTGATCTGTCAGAGTTGACTGAGTGGTGATCTGTCAGAGTTGACTGAGTGGTGATCTGTCAGAGTTGACTGAGTGGTGATCTATCAGTGTTGACTGAGTGATGGTCTGTCAGAGTTGACTGAGTGGTGATCTGTCAGAGTTGACTGAGTGGTGATCTGTCAGAGTTGACTGAGTGGTGATCTGTCAGTGTTGACTGAGTGATGGTCTGTCAAGTTGACTGAGTGGTGGTCTGTCAGAGTTGACTGAGTGGTGATCTGTCAGTGTTGACTGAGTGATGGTCTGTCAGAGTTGACTGAGTGGTGGTCTGTCAGAGTTGACTGAGTGGTGATCTGTCAGAGTTGACTGAGTGGTGATCTGTCAGAGTTGACTGAGTGGTGATCTGTCAGTGTTGACTGAGTGGTGATCTGTCAGAGTTGACTGAGTGTGATCTGTCAGAGTTGACTGAGTGGTGATCTGTCAGTGTTGACTGAGTGATAGTCTGATCAGTGTTGAGTGAGTGATAGTCTGTCAGTGTGGACTGAGTGATAGTCTGTCAGTGTGTCAGAGTTGACTGAGTGGTGATCTGTCAGAGCTGACTGACTCATGCAGGAAGAGAGAAGACGGAAGTACTGTGTCGCCAAACAAAGGAATAAGCTCATCACAAAACAAACACGTGTCTGGATGGATTTGGTCTTCTTCATGCAAGACAAATAAGATTCATGAGGATGAAATGAAGGACAAACTGTCACTCTTCTCTTAGATCTGGGTGTGCAAAGCCACAAAGTGCAATCGAAGCAGAAGGGGAGAAAATATGGGTTAAAATAGTAACACTCACAGGACGAAAATCGGAAAATACTATCAATGATAATAATAATAATAATGATAACAGTGGTTTACTCATGCATTATAATAGTAACACTGACGATACTAGTCATACTACTACTACAACTACTACTACTACTACTACTACTACTACTACTACTACTATGATGATGATAATGATAATAATAATGATAACAAGGGTTTATTCATACATTATAATAGTAACACTGAAGATACTAGTAATAATAATATTAATATTGATAATAATAATAATAATCATAATCATAATGATAACAAGGGTTTATTCTTGCATTATAATAGTAACACTGAATATACTAGTAATAACAATAATAATGATAATAATAATAATTGTAATGATAATAATGATAATAATAATTGTTATTATTATAGTAATGGTAGTATACTCATACATTATAATACTAACACTAAAGATACTAGTATTAATAACAATAATAATAACAATAATAATGGTAGTATACTCATACATTACAACACTGATACTGATGATAATAGTACTGTAATAATAATGAGAACAATTCTCACAGGCGAAGAGGAAGGAGAGCTGCAAGAGAACAGGGGTCCTCTCACCAAGCCGAACCCCATCATGCATGGTCCCACAGACCCATTAAATATTATATGCGAAGTAGCTTGGTGTACGCGATCCACTGCGAACTGTGCGGTAAGATCTATGTAGGTGAGACATTCCCCCCACTTCAGACGCGCATCGCACATCGCTGAACAACCTGGCTGACCGAAACGAATCGCTCTGGGCTCCAACCATGCCTCAACCTCAACTTCAAACCAGTGAGTAAAAAAAATACTGGTAGTCAATTTCTTTTTTCTCACAATGCTGTTTATTTATGAAGTTGAATATACTGAGAATCTGATGATAGACAGGTTGTACTGAGTTAGAAAGCTCCATTGAACAACGACATGATTACAGCAAAAGGCTACACGACACTTCATACAACAGAACAGGAGGTGATGAAGACAGTGGAAATAAAGATCAGGGAACATTTCAGAATCTGAATGGGGAACATGGACAACAACTTGCTGAGGCAGAGGGTGTTGTGCACTGTCACAGAGGGGAGTCTGTCGGAGTAGGTATTGTTGAAGAGCCGTGTGGTGACCAGCCAGCTCCAAACAATGGAGATGCTGATAATGATCCTGTTCAACGGGAACCAAACAATGGAGATGCTGATAATGATCCTGTTCAACGAGAACCAAACAATGGAGATGCTGACAATGATCCTGTTCACCAGGAACCAAACAATGTAGATGCTGACAATGATCCTGTTCACCAGGAACCAAACAATGTGGATGCTGACAATGATCCTGTTCACCAGGAACCAAACAATGTGGATGCTGACAATGATCCTGTTCACCAGGAACCAAACAATGTGGATGCTGACAATGATCCTGTTCACCAGGAACCAAACAATGTGGATGCTGACAATGATCCTGTTCACCAGGAACCAAACAATGTGGATGCTGACAATGATCCTGTTCAATGGGAACCAAACAATGGAGCTGCAAACAAGGATCCTCTTCAACAGCAACAAGCACCAGCCATTAACCCAGCACCACCTCCTGCAGCCCACAACACCCTGCACCAGGTGCACCATGTCAACTAAAGCTGCACAGATGGTCAGAAAAATCATGTGAACAGAGACTGGAGACAACAGGATCCACCTCAGAACAGGCTGCCTACCCGGCAGCCATGGCACAATGTTCTTCCTGCACGCTGTCTTGAACAACACTTTCCCCACAGGACGTGTCCTTCCATGACGATGGAGCTGGCCACCTTGTTGATCAAACACATCTTGATGCCAGCACAGCAAAGGGGACCACGTCTTCTAGACAAACGGGCAGCACATGAGCACACAGATGGCAATCCTTCTGGTTTCAGGATACAACCCACTGCCAAGGGGCTGCAAGTACTGGGAAAGAAGCACTGATGTCCTAAAGGAGCTGTGTGCAATGCGATAACCTGTACAAGATTGGAAGAGTGTCTGAAATATCTTTACCTGTGTGACAACAAGCGCATTGACCCCATTGACAAACTAGCAGAAGTTGGAACTTTTTGGATGTGAGCAACGAGCGATCTCCCCTACACTATCCTGTATACAGATGTCTCAACGATACCTTATTTTGGACACCACTCCTGCAAGCAATTCATCCGTGGGAAGTCAGTTAGATGTGGACACAAACTGTGGTGCCTTGCAGACCCACTTGGATGTCTCGTGCAGATTGAGACCTACATCATTGCTGGACAGGGATATGGGCCAGTGGGCCTTGAAAGCTTGACGTCAGAGCTGCCAGAATACCCCATTGACTTCCTCACATCCCTCCCACTGGTGAATGAACTGGCTGCAAACTGGCAACTTCCAACGCCACTGGCAACTTCCAACACAAATGGCAACTTCCAACACAAATGGCAACTTCCAACACAAATGGCAACTTCCAAACAACTGGCAACTTCCAAACACAACTGGCAACTTCCAACACAACTGGCAACTTCCAACACAAGTGGCAACTTCAACACAAGTGGCAACTTCCAACACAGCTGGCAACTTCCAACACAGCTGGCAACTTCCAACACACATGGCAACTTCCAACACAAGTGGCAACTTCCAACACAATGGCAACTTCCAACACAACTGGCAACTTCCAACACAGCTGGCAACTTCCAACACAGCTGGTAACTTCCAACACGACAGGCAACTTCCATCACAACAGGAAACTTCCATCACATCTGGCAACTTCCAGCGCCACTGGTAACTTCCAACACAAATGGCAACTTCCAACATCAACATGGCAACTTCCAACACAACTGGCAACTTCCAACACAGCTGGCAACTTCCCACTGACCAACACAACTGGCAACTTCCAACACAACTGGCAACTTCCAACACACATGGCAACTTCCAACACAAGTGGCAACTTCCAACACAACTGGCAACTTCCAACACAGCTGGTAACTTCCAACACGACAGGCAACTTCCATCACAACAGGAAACTTCCATCACATCTGGCAACTTCCATCACATCTGGCAACTTCCAACACAACTGGCAACGTCAAACACATCTGGCAACTTCCAACACAACTGGCAACGTCAAACACATCTGGCAACTTCCAACACAACAGGCAACTTTCAACACATCTGGCAACTTCCAACACAACAGGCAACTTTCAACACAACTGGTAACTTCCATCACAACTGGCAACTTTCGAGACAGCCGGCAACTTCCAACACAAATGGCAACTTCCAACACAACCAACAACTTCCAACACAACTGGCAGCTTCCATCACAACTGGCAACTTTCAACACAACTGGCAACTTCCATCATAACTGGCAACTTCCAACACAGCTGGCAACTTCCATCACAACTGGCAACGTTCATCATAATTGGCAACTTCCAACACAGCTGGCAACACAGCTGACAACTTCCATCACAACTGGCAACTTCCATCACAACTGGCAACTTCCAACACAACTGGCAACTTCCAACACAACTGGCAACGTCCAACACAACTGGCAACTTCCAACACAACTGGCAACTTCCATCAAGACAGGCAACTTCTATCACAACAGGCACCTTCCATCACAACAGGCAACTTTCAACACAGCTGGCAACGTCCAACACAAACTGGCAACGTCCAATACAACTGGCAACGTCCAACACAAATGGCAACTTCTATCACAACTGCATCACAACTGGCAACTTCCAACACAGCTGGCAACTTCCATCAAGACAGGCAACCTCTATCACAACTGGCACCTTCCATCACAACAGGCAACTTTCAACACAGCTGGCAACGTCCAACACAACTGGCAACGTCCAATACAACTGGCAACGTCCAACACAAATGGCAACTTCTATCACAACTGTATCACAACTTGCAACTTCCAATACAACTGGCAACTTCCAATACAACTGGCACCGTCCAACACATATGGCAACTTCTATCACAACTGTATCACAACTGGCAACTTCCAACACAACTGGTAACTTCTATCACAACTGGCAACTTCCAATACAACTGGCAACGTCCAACACAAATGGCAACTTCTATCACAACTGTATCACAACTGGCAACTTCCAACACAACTGGCAACTTCTATCACAACTGTATCACAACAGGCAACTTTCAACACAACTGGCAACTTCTATCACAACTGTATCACAACTGGCAACTTTCAACACAACTGGCAACTTCTATCACAACTGTATCACAACTCGCAACTTTCAACACAATTGGCAACTTCTATCACAACTGTATTGCAACTGGCAACTTCCAACACAACTGGCAACTTTCAACACAACTGGCAACTTCCAACACAACTGGCAACTTCCAACACAACTGGCAATTTCCAGTGCAACCGCATGCAGCCCTGCTCACTCCTGCACGCAGGTACATTTGCTAGAGGACCACGAGGATCTATTGACATTCCTTTGGACAGAACAGAAATCGTTCTCGTCCTCCAGTGGAGCAACAACAATGTTGTGACAATGGCTTCAAACTATGATCCAGTCCAGCCTCTGGGAAATGCAAGATATTGGTCGAGAGGAGAGAGAGAGAGAGAGAGAGAGAGAGAGAGAGAGAGAGAGAGAGAGAGAGAGAGAGAGAGTTTGTTCAGGCAGTTCAGCCACATCTCAACCAGTCAGCCAAATGCCTTAGTGGCAGGGGTCGACAGAGCCGACCAGAACATCAACACGCACACGAGGAGAATCCGGACGAAGTATTTCGGGCCTTTCTTTGCCCATGCTTTTGAGTTAGCACTGCAGAATGTCTCGCTCCTCGACAGAAGAAGTGCACCATCTGATGCACGTCACCTTCTGGTTTCCGTGGAAACATCGTACGGTACCACCTGCGTGCTGCTGTGCTGCAGCACCAATGCCACGACAGGCTGCTGTGCTCTGGGATCGCGGTCCTGACCATGACATGACAGGACGCAACGCCTCCCTGGCGATGCTAACGTTCAGACACGGTGTGCTTGATGGCACCATAACATCAGGAAGATGTGCCAGAAATGTGGCACTGGTCTGCACTTGCTCTCTGTTTCAACGGATTCCTTGGAGTGCCATCAAACATTTTGAGCCACGATGTTGTTTAGAACATTGCAACAAACGGAGAAACAGTTTCATGAAGTGCCAGAATCATAACATTTCTGAGTGCTTTTGAAGAACCCAATGTTCACAGAGTAATGACATCGTTTTGTTTAGGCCTTTCCATCTGCATTATAGATAACATCCGATGATGTGTACACCATGCACTCACACCATCACTGAGGCATACAAGGGCTGTATTTAACATGTGTTTTGTTTGTGAATTTTCTGCACTCTTTGATTCCTTTACTAAAACAACACTCAGTCGCACCACTGTCTTTACTTACTTAAATCTTTAGGTTCTGTTTGTGTGGATGTGACCTGATAAAGAGCTCACCATCATCGTTTGTTATTATTTCGATAGAAAACGCTATTCTATTCTGTGCCCATGCACCCCTGTTGAGTGCATCAAGCAGTAATCTTGAGGTAGTCAGCCATGCCCGTGCACTCTAGGATGGGGCGCCTCTGTTAAATATACAAAACATGTTTCCATCAAATCATTTGAATTTTTTCTCACAAAAGATGGTGAATTTGCATTTCAAGCTCAAAACCACATCCCCCCCCCCCCCCCCCCCCCCCCCCCCCCCCCTTAAAGTGACAGAGCTTCTATGAGCTGACATTAATGGGTCAAATCTCGTTCAGTCTCGTTTCTATTCCGTAGCCTGTTTGCGCTCGGTCCGAAGACGTAAGTGACGGACTGTTCGTCCATCGTCTTGATTGTCTTGAACGGTTTTTTGTTGTTGTTGTTTGTTTGTTTTGCTTGTTGTTGTTGTTTGTCTTGCCTGAAGAAGACCAAATCGATCAAAACGCCTTGAATTGTTTCCTCATTTGTTTATTCTTTCGTTTGGCAGCGCAGTACTTCCGTTTTTTGCTGTTGGTTCACTCTTGCTAGCAGTTACCCCCACTTTAAAAACTGACTTATGGAATGTTGGTAAGTGTTGACTGATTTATAGACCGTTCGTCTGTGTTGATTGACTTGTTGTGTGTGTGTGTGTGTGTGTGTGTGTGTGTGTGTGTGTGTGTGTGTGTGTGTGTGGTGTGGTGTGTGTGCGTGCGTGTGTGTGGTGTGTGTGTGCATGTGTGTGTGCGTGCGTGTGTGTGTGTGAAACAGACAGACAGACAGAGACACAGAGAGAGAGAGAAGACAGAGAGAGAGAGAGAGAGAGAGAGAGAAGAGAGAGAGAGAGAGAGGTAGTACTCACTGAAGCAAGTGGGGGAGGCGAAGCATGGGTACTCCACGCAGTCAGTCTCTGTCATCACACAGTGGTAGTTGGGCATGCAGGTATGTGTCTGCACGTCGGAAACAGTACACAATCAGCTCTCTCTCTCTCTCTCTCTCTCTCTTCTCTCTCTCTCTCACCACCCACACACACACACACACACACACACACACACACAC
>CM065724.1:70066286-70101286 GCA_033310375.1 Conus canariensis
GTGTGATTAATGATGTTTTCTTTTTAAGTGGTGTCTGATATTAGTTTTGTTTTCTTTCAAAGCGTTGTCTACAACCAGCTCTGTTTATGCTAGCTGTGTGTGCTTTTAATCATGTTTTGGTTTTAGGCTTTCTTACTGAGTGCTATCTGACGTTGCTTTAGCTTTCTTATTAAGTGCTATCTGGCGTTGCTTTAGCTTTCTTATTAAGTGCTATCTGGCGTTGCTTTAGCTTTCTTATTAAGTGCTATCTGGCGTTGCTTTAGCTTTCTTATTAAGTGCTATCTGGCGTTGCTTTAGCTTTCTTATTAAGTGCTATCTGACGGTGAGTTGCTTTCTTATTAAGTGCTATCTGGCGTTGCTTTAGCTTTCTTATTAAGTGCTATCTGACGTTGTTTTAGCTTTCTTATTAAGTGCTATCTGACGTTGGTTTTGCTTTTTTATTAAGTGCTATCTGACGTTGCAGTTGCTTTCTTATTAAGTGCTATCTGACGTTGTTTTTGCTTTTTTTATTAAGTGCTATCTGACGTTGCAGTTGCTTTCTTATTAAGTGCTATCTGGCGTTGCTTTAGCTTTCTTATTAAGTGCTATCTGACGTTGCTTTAGCTTTCTTATTAAGTGCTACCTGACGTTGCAGTTGCTTTCTTATTAAGTGCTATCTGACGTTGTTTTAGCTTTCTTATTAAGTGCTATCTGACGTTGCAGTTGCTTTCTTATTAAGTGCTATCTGACGTTGTTTTTGCTTTTTATTAAGTGCTATCTGACGTTGCAATTGCTTTCTTATTAAGTGCTATCTGATGTTGTTTTTGCTTTCTTATTAAGTGCTATCTGACGTTGCAGTTGCTTTCTTATTAAGTGCTATCTGACGTTCTGTTTGCTTTCTTATTAAGTGCTATCTGACGTTGCAGTTGCTTTCTTATTAAGTGCTATCTGACGTTGCAATTGCTTTCTTATTAAGTGCTATCTAATGTTGTTTTTGCTTTCTTATTAAGTGCTATCTGACGTTGCAGTTGCTTTCTTATTAAGTGCTATCTGACGGTGAGTTGCTTTCTTATTAAGTGCTATCTGACGTTGTTTTTGCTTTCTTATTAAGTGCTATCTGACGTTGCAGTTGCTTTCTTATTAAGTGGTGTCTGACGTTGCAGTTGCTTTCTTATTAAGTGCTATCTGACGTTGCAGTTGCTTTCTTATTATGTACTATCTGACGTTGCAGTTGCTTTCTTGTTAAGTGGTGTCTGACGTCGTCTTTGCTTTCTTATTAAGTGCCATCTGACGTTGCAGTTGCTTTCTTATTATGTACTATCTGACGTTGCAGTTGCTTTCTTATTAAGTGGTGTCTGAGTCGTTTTTGCTTTCTTATTAAGTTCTATCTGACGTCGTTTTTGCTTTCTTATTAAGTGGTGTCTGACGTCATCTTTGCTTTCTTATTAAGTGGTGTCTGACGTCGTCTTTGCTTTCTTATTAAGTGGTGTCTGACGTCGTTTTTGCTTTCTTATTATGTTCTATCTGACGTCGTCTTTGCTTTCTTATTAAGTGGTGTCTGACGTCGTCTTTGCTTTCTTATTAAGTGCTATCTGACGTTGCAGTTGCTTCCTTATTAAGTGCTATCTGACGTTGCAGTTGCTTTCTTATTCAGTGCTGTCCGACGTCGTTTCTGCTTTCTCATTAAGTGGTGTTTGACGTCAGATGTATTTTCCTTTTAGGTGCTGTCTGAAATTGATCTTGATTCTTTTCATGTGTTACGTGACGTTTGTTCTGCATGTTTTTCAAGTGCTCGTTGACTCGCGTCTTTCCTTCTTTATAAGTGTTTATACACCAGTCTTTTCCTGCTTGTTAAGTATTCTCTCGTGTCAGTCCAGCCTCCACTTTAGGGTCTGTCTGACGTGAGTCTTGTCTAATGTTTAACTGTTATCTAACGTGAGTCTTGTCTAATGTTTAAATGTTATCTAACGTGAGTCTTGCCTAATGTTTAACTGTTATCTAACGTGAGTCTTGTCTAATGTTTAACTGTTATCTAACGTGAGTCTTGTCTAATGCTTAAATGTTATCTAACGTGAGTCTTGCCTAATGTTTAAATGTTATCTAACGTAAGTCTTGCCTAAGGTTTAAGTGTTATCTAACGTGAGTCTTGCCTAGTGTTTGAAAAAGTCATCTAATGTGAGTCTTGCTTAATGTTATCTAACCTGAGTCTTAACTAATGTTTAAATGTTATCTAACGTGAGTCTTGCCTTATATGTAAATGATAAAACTCTTGCCTAATGTTTAAATGTTAACTAACGCAAGTCTTGCCTCATATTTAAATGATATTTAACGTGACTCTCGCCTAATGTTTAAATGTTAACTAACGCAAGTCTTGTCTAATGTTTAAATGGTATCTAACGTGTGTCTTGCCTAATGTTTAACTGTCATCTAACGTGAGTCTTGCCTAATGTTTAACTGTTATCTAACGTGAGTCTTGACTAATGTTTAATTGTTATCTAACGTGAGTCTTGCCTAATGTTTAAATGTTATCTGATGTGAGTCTTGCCTAATGTTTAATTGTTGTCTAACGTGTGTCTTGCCTAATGTTTTACTGTTATCTGATGTGAGTCTTGCCTAATGTTTAATTGTTATCTAACGTGAGTCTTGCCTAATGTTTAACTGTTATCTAACGTGAGTCTTGCCTAATGCTTTACTGTTATCTGATGTAAGTCTTGCCTAATGTTTAATTGTTATCTAACGTGTGTCTTGCCTAATGTTTTAGTGTTATCTGACGTGAGTCTTGCCTAATGTTTAACTCTTTTCTAACGTGAGTCTTGCCTAATGTTTAACTCTTATCTAACGGAAGTTTTGCCTGCTTTATGAATGTTGTCTGATGTGAATATTGTCTCCTTTTTAAGCGCTCTCTGACGTTGGTGTTGATGTCATTCTCGGTGCTGGCTGGCAATCGTTTGCTTGCTGTCACTGTTATTGTTGACATGAGGTTGTCCTCGCTTTTAAAAACTATGTGACGTTAGGTTTCCCTGCTTGCTATATGTTGCCTGACGTGAGTCCTGTCTCCATTTTAAGTCCTGTGTGACGTAAATCCGTAAATTCTGGCAGGGGGCCGAAATAGCTCAGTTGGCAGAGCGCCGGACTCGTGATCCTGAGGTTACGGGTTCGAATTTCGGTACGGGGGGATTTTCCCCTCGGAGTTAACATTGGTTCTGACTCCATTCCCCATACAGTCCTTCGAATGAGACTATAAACCGAGGTTCCGTGTGTGAACGCATGCACAACATCTTGCACACACGTCAAATCCCATCACCAACTTTCGGAAGAGAAGGCCAGTTTGGCCGTTGGTATGGATAACACGTTACACACAGCATGGACCTACCCCGAAGTTGGAGTATGGCTGCCTTAATTGCGGGATAAAAAAAAAAACGGTCATACACACGAAAGTGTCAAAATCTTCAACTCGATGAAGGTGGACACTCAAAGAAAGAAGAAGAATCTTGTCTGTTTGTTTTTTCTTTTAAAGTGCTCTCTGACGTCATTCTTGTCCAGTCTTTCAGTGCTGTCTGATGTGAATCTTGTCTACGTTTTATGGGCTGACTGACGTGAGTCTTGCGTGCTGTTAAAGATCTGATTCTGGTGAGTCTTGTGTCCTATTTAACTGCTGTCTGACATTAGTCACTTCATTTTTGAAGTGCTGTGTGACGTTAGTCTTGCCTACTTTTTAGGTGCTGTTTGACATCAGTCTTGCCTACTTTTTAGGACTTCTCTGACGTCAGTCTCGTTAACGTTTTAAAGTGCTGTTTGACGTGAGTCTTGCCTGTTTGAAAGTGATATCTGACGTCAGTCTTCCTAATGTTTTAAGCGCTGTATAAGTTTTGCATGGTTTTATGTGTTGTCTGAAGTTTGACTAGCTGGCTTAATCCAACTACTGTCTCTTAGTCTTGCTTTGTTTGTCAGTTCTGTCTGACGTCAGATTTATTTTCAACGATTTAATGCAACACATCACAACACACTTCAGGACAAAACGAGAGAATACAATACAAAACGATACAATACAACGCAGTTCAGTGCAACAGAAACAACAGACCAGAACACAAGTCAATCCTTCCTTCACAGTTGCTGCAGGAAACAAGATCCATACAGACATTGCAGCCTACGCCACACAACACAACACTACACAACATATTGCCACGCAAACAACACTACGCAAGCAACATAACGCCACGTAACACAACACTACACAAGACAACGCCACGTAACAACACTACACAACATAACCCCACACAACACAATACTACACAACGTAACGCCACACAACACAACAAAACGCCACACAAACACAACACTACACAACGTAACGCCACACAACACAACACTACACAACATAACGCCACACCACACAACAAAACGCCACACAACACAACACTACACAACGTAACGCCACACAACACAACAAAACGCCACACAACACAACACTACACAACGTAACGCCACACAACACAACACTACACAACATAACGCCACACCACACAACACTACACAACATAACGCCACATAACACAACACTACACAACATAACGCCACAAAACACAACAAAACGCCACACAACACAACACTAAACAACATAACGCCACATAACACAACACTACACAACATAACGCCACACAACACAACAAAACGCCACACAACACAACACCACACAACATAACGCCACATAACACAACACTACACAACATAACGCCACACAACACAACACTACACAACTTAACGCCACACAACACAACACTACACAACATAACACACACAACTACACAACATAACGCCACATAACACAACACTAAACAACATAACGCCACATAACACAACACTAAACAACATAACGCCACACAACACAACACAACACTACACAACATAACGCCACATAACACAACACTACACAACATAACGCCACACAACACAACACTACACAACATAACGCCACATAACACAACACTACACAACATAACGCCACATGACACACTAAACAACATAACGCCACACAACACTACACAACATAACGGAACGCAACACAACACTACACAACATAACGCAACGCAACACAATACAACGCTACACAGCACATCACAACACTACACAACGTAGCGCCACACAACACACTACACAACGTAACGCCACACAACACAACACTAACACAACATAACGTCATGCAACACAACACTAGACAACATAACTCAACGCAACGCGACAAAACGCGACATAACACAACGCAATGCGACACAATGCAGCCTTACACAGCACATCACAACACTACACAACGTAATGCAACATACAATCCAGTCCTCACCTCACAGGTGCTATACTGAACAGGTCCATACAACGCAATATACAATCCAGTCTCACCTCTCAGGTGCTATAGGGAACACGTCCATACAACGCAACATACAATACGTTCCTTACCTCACAGGTGCTAAAGGAAACAGGTCCTCACCTCACAGGTGCTATAGGGAAAAGCATACAACACAACATATAGTCCAGTCCTTACCTCGCAGGCGCTATAGGGAACAGGTCAATACACCAGTCCTCACCTCACAGGTGCTATAGGGAACAGGTCAATACATCAATACACCAGTCCTCACCTCACAGGTGCTATAGGGAACAGGTCAATACACCAGTCCTTACCTCACAGGTGCGATAGGGAACAATTCCATACACCAGTCCTCACCTCACAGGTGCGATAGGGAACACGTCAATACACCAGTCCTCACCTCACAGGTGCTATAGGGAACAGGTCAATACACCAGTCCTCACCTCACAGGTGCAATAGGGAACAATTCCATACACCAGTCCTCACCTCACAGGTGCAATAGGGAACAATTCCATACACCAGTCCTCACCTCACAGGTGCGATAGGGAACAGTTCAATACACCAGTCCTCACCTCACAGGTGCAATAGGGAACAATTCCATACACCAGTCCTCACCTCACAGGTGCTACAGGGAACAGGTCAATACACCAGTCCTCACCTCACAGGTGCAATAGGGAACAATTCCATACACAAGTCCTCACCTCACAGGTGCTATAGGGAACAGGTCAATACACCAGTCCTCACCTCACAGGTGCGATAGGGAACAATTCCATACACCAGTCCTCACCTCACAGGTGCTATAGGGAACAGGTCAATACACCAGTCCTCACCTCACAGGTGCTATAGGGAACAGGTCAATACACCAGTCCTCACCTCACAGGTGCTACAGGGAACAGGTCCCTACTCCAGTCCTCACCTCACAGGTGTGATAGGGAACAATTCCATACACCAGTCCTCACCTCACAGGTGCTACAGGGAACAGGTCCCTACTCCAGTCCTCACCTCACAGGTGTGATATGGAACAATTCCATACACCAGTCCTCACTTCACAGGTGCTACAGGGAACAGGTCCATACTCCAGTCCTCACCTCACAGGTGCGATAGGGAACAATTCCATACACCAGTCCTCACCTCACAGGTGCAATAGGGAACAATTCCATACACCAGTCTTCACTTCACAGGTGCTACAGGGAACAATTCCATACACCAGTCCTCACTTCACAGGTGCTACAGGGAACAGGTCCCTACTCCAGTCCTCACCTCACAGGTGCTACAGGGAACAATTCCATACACCAGTACTCACTTCACAGGTGCTACAGGGAACAGGTCCCTACTCCAGTCCTCACCTCACAGGTGCTACAGAGAACAATTCCATACACCAGTACTCACTTCACAGGTGCTACAGGGAACAGGTCCCTACTCCAGTCCTCACCTCACAGGTGCTATAGGGAACAGGTCCCTACTCCAGTCCTCACCTCACAGGTGCAATAGGGAACAGGTCCATACAACGTAACATTCACTCCAGCCCTCACCTCACAGGTGCTATAAAGAACAGGTCCATACACCAATCCTCACCTCACAGGTGCTAAAGGGAACAGGGTCCATACAGGCGTTGCAGCCTACACCAGTGTCGCAGCATCTCTGGAAGCCCGGACATTCCTGGTCATGACGACAGAACGTCTTGCAACTGCCACGTGACAGGTAGTAATGGCCGGGCTTGGTCAGGCAGGAGCCGCTTTCTTCTGCAAGTTAGAGTCAGTGTTCTTTGCTAATTACGCATCTGGTGTGTTGGATTGGGACAGAGTGACTGAGTACCCCAGTGTGTTCAAGTAGGGGTGTATAAAGGACAATGTATGAATCGCCCATGTTGGAAAGGTCAAACAAGTTGCACATTTGGCATTTCCACATGCAACATTGAATTCATCGCCCACCTTGCGCTGAAGAGATCTAAGCTAAGTGACAAACTCGTTCATTTTCATTGTCCTATTTGTTTGTGTCTTCCCTGAAGAAGACCTTAGGGGTCGAAACGCGTCGTGGTTTGTCTTGTGACTCGTTTGTCCACGTTTATCTTGGCGGTTCACTAACATTTATTTAAGATTTGCAAGAAATAATAAAAGGCACACACACACACACACACACACACACACACACACACACACACACACACACACACACACACACTGACACACATCTCTTTGTCTCTCTCTTTATATATATTTATATATATATATATATATATTACAATAAACTAATGAATTCCAAGGATAAGTACCAAGCACCATTCCAGCAACTTACAGAGCAGCTTGGTGTTGCAATGACTGCAAGAAATATTCAACTATAAACAAAGCTTGCTCTTATGTCCTAGATTGAAGAAATAGGGGAGATAAGCATTCATATCTGCAGTGGTAGATAATTCTGCCTAACTAACAGTATGTGACTGAGTGGGTGAATGGGAAAAATAAAATAAATGCTTCTGAAAATGAGCTTTCAGCAAGCTTGTAGTCTCCAAGGGGAGACAATCTCCAATGGGGAGGAAACTCACTAACATATAACTCCTGGTCAGATACTGATATTTCGAAACCTGATTGTTTTCTCCAGTGACCGCGGAAAGTGGTAATTTGACTCCTCTGCCTTTTCAGCTTTAAGAAGAATACTATCCCAGAAAAAGGCTGGTGTGCAATACCGTAGTATGTTTGTTGAGTTTTTCAAAAAAACAACCAAAGATGCCACCTAAGAAGCAAAAGAAAATATGAAAGAGCAAAACAAGCTACATTGCTTGCTCTTATGTCCAGGAGTTATATGTTAGTGAGTTTCCTCCCCATTGGAGATTGTCTCCCCCTTGGAGACTACAAGCTTGCTGAAGTATTTCAGAAGCATTTATTATTTCCCATTCACCCACTCAAGCAACATACAGGTTTAGTTAGCAGAATTATCTACCACTGCAGATATGAATCTATCTCCCCTATTCTTAAATTTCTAGATTAAGAAACTTGTTTATAGTGAATATTCTTGCGTCATTGCAAACCAACTGCTCTGTAAGTTGCTGGAATGGTGGTCGTACTTATCCTTGAATTCATTAGTTATTGTAATTAGTCCCTTGCGGATCATCCAAGAACTGGCCCAGCACTTGGTCTTAAGAGTTACTTTTTATATATTTCTATTTTCAAGAAAATGTAGTTGTTTTGCCTTTCTATTTTCTTTTGCTTCTTAGGTGGCAACTTGGTTGTTATTTTTTTGAAACTCAAAACATACTACGTAATGCACACAAGCTTTTCTGTATATTGTATCTTCTTAAAAAACCGAAAGCAAGGAGTCAAATACCACTTTACCGCGGTCACTGAGGAGAAACATCAGTTTCGAAATATCATGTATCTGACCAGGAGTTATATGTTAGTGAGTTTCCTCCCCATTGGAGATTGTCTCCCCCTTGGAGACTACAAGCTTGCTGAAGGCTCATTTTCAGAAGCATTTATTTTATTTTTCCCCATTCACCCACTCAAGCACATACTTTAGTTAGGCAGAATTATCTACCACTGCAGATATGAATGCTTATCTCCCCCTATTTCTTCAATCTAGGACATAAGAGCAACTTTGTTTATAGTTGAATATTTCTTGCAGTCATTGCAACACCAAGCTGCTCTGTAAGTTGCTGGAATGGTGCTCGGTACTTATCCTTGGAATTCATTAGTTTATTGTAATTTAGTCCCTTGCGGATTCATTCCAAGAACTGGCCCTCAGCACTTGTGTCTTAAGAGGTTATCTTTTTATATTTTCTACTTTTCACAAGAAAATGTAGCTTGTTTTGCTCTTTCATAATTTTCTTTTGCTTCTTAGGTGGCACCTTTGGTTGGTTTTTTTTTAAACTCAACAAACATACTACGGTATTGCACACCAGCCTTTTTCTGGTATAGTATTCTTCTTAAAACCGAAAAGGCAGAGGAGTCAAATTACCACTTTCCGCGGTCACTGAGGAGAAACAATCAGGTTTCGAAATATCAGTATCTGACCAGGAGTTATATGTTAGTGAGTTTCCTCCCCATTGGAGATTGTCTCCCCCTTGGAGACTACAAGCTTGCTGAAAGCTCATTTTCAGAAGCATTTATTTTATTTTTCCCCATTCACCCACTCAAGCACATACTGTTAGTTAGGCAGAATTATCTACCACTGCAGATATGAATGCTTATCTCCCCCTATTTCTTCAATCTAGGACATAAGAGCAAGCTTTGTTTATAATTGAATATTTCTTGCAGTCATTGCAACACCAAGCTGCTCTGTAAGTTGCTGGAATGGTGCTCGGTACTTATCCTTGAAGTTATTAGTTTATTGTAATTTAGTCCCTTGCGGATTCATTCCAAGAACTGGCCCTCAGTACTAGTGTCTTAAGAGGTTATCTTTTTATTTTTTCTACTTTTCACAAGAAAATATCACTTGTTTTGCTCTTTCATAATTTTCTTTTGCTTCTTAGGTGGCACCTTTGGTTTTTTTTTTTTGAAAACTCAACAAACATACTACGGTATTGCACACCAGCCTTTTTCTGGTATAGTATTCTTCTTAAAACCGAGAGTCAAATTACCACTTTCTGCGGTCACTGAGGAGAAACAATCAGGTTTCGAAATATCAGTATCTGACCAGGAGTTATATGTTTGTGAGTTTCCTCCCCATTGGAGATTGTCCCCCTTGGAGACTACAAGCTTGCTGAAGGCTCATTTTCAGAAGCATTTATTTTATTTTTCCCCATTCACCCACTCAAGCACATACTGTTAGTTAGGCAGAATTATCTACCACTGCAGATATGAATGCTTATCTCCCCTATTTCTTCAATCTAGGACATAAGAGCAACTTTGTTTATAATTGAATATTTCTTGCAGTCATTGCAACACCAAGCTGCTCTGTAAGTTGCTGGAATGGTGCTCGGTACTTATCCTTGAATTCATTAGTTTATTGTAATTTAGTCCCTTGCGGATTCATTCCAAGAACTGGCCCTCAGCACTTGTGTCTTAAGAGGTTATCTTTTTATATTTTCTACTTTTCACAAGAAAATGTAGCTTGTTTTGCTCTTTCATAATTTTCTTTTGCTTCTTAGGTGGCACCTTTGGTTGGTTTTTTTGAAAACTCAACAAATATACTACAGTATTGCACACCAGCCTTTTTCTCGGATAGTATATATTTGGGTTGCCCACCGCCGGTGTTATATAGCGTGTGCGGCCCGGTTGCAGCTGTTTTTACGTGCGTGTTGGTTGCACGTGTTTTTTTTTTTTTGGTTTTCAGGTTGTTGTACGGGGTGATTCACTAACAACGATTTCCATTTGTGCCTGCAGTTATTTACTATTTCTGTTTTAGTATTAAGAGTTGCTAAGTGTGGTTTACTCCTTGACAAAAACATCCAGAAAAACTACAAAAAAGCCGACAAAAATATACATGACAGTATCCGCACTAAAAAAAGAACTTGCACAGCGCATAGACTTAAGTGACAGGATAGAAGCGACAGCAACAAAAGAAGCTTCATAACACTCAAAGACCACAAGCCCAACTTTCATACCAACATGTAGACTAATAAATCCATCCAAATCTGAATTAGGCAAAATAAGCAAGAAAATTCTGGAAAAAATAATAAAGAACGTAAAATCAAACTCTGAATACAACCTCTGGAAGAACACATACGAAGTTATCCAATGGTTCAAAAAACTCAATAAACAAAATAATACAATATTCATCACATTTGACATAGTAGACTTTTACCCATCTTTAGATGAGGAACTACTCAACAAAGCACTGAAGTTTGCCAGTAACCACACAGACATAACAGGGTCAGAAATGGAAATCATTCTCCACACCAAGAAAACATTACTGCACAGCAAAAATGAAACCTGGATCAAGAAAACGAACAGAAACTCAACATTTGACGTAACCATGGGATCATATGATGGTGCAGAAACATGCGAACTGGTCGGGCTATTCATGCTATCCAACATCAAGAAAAAACTCGCAAAGCAAGTCGGACTATACAGAGATGATGGCCTTGCTGCACTAACCAACAACCCAAGAACCATTGAAAATAAGAAAAAAGAACTATGCAAAATCTTCCAAAATCACAACTTAAAAATTACCATTGAAGCAAACAAAAAGGTAGTGAACTACTTAGACATAACACTGGATCGCAATAATCACATATATAAACCATACAAGAAACCCAACGACACACCTCTTTATGTACACATCAAAAGTAACCATCCACCAACTGTATTAAAGACCATATCCCACGGCATAAACAAGAGACTATCAAATCTGTCATGCAGTGAGAGAGTGTTCAACAATGCAGCAGTAGAATACCAGGAGGCACTACAAAGAAGTGGATACAATTACAAACTACAATACAACCCAGATAACAACACAAATAAAAGCAAGAAAAATAGAAAAAGAAAAATCGTATGGTACAACCCCCCATACGACGGGAAACTCAAAACAAACATAGGGAAAGAATTCTTCAAAATCTTAACAACTTCATTTCCAAAAGAACACAAACTGTCCAAAATATTTAACAAAAACACTGTCAAACTATCGTACTCATGTATGCCCAACCTCAAAAACCTAATTGATGCATCCAACAAAATGAAAACCAACACAGCAAAGAAGGGTGAAGAAAGCAAATCTTGCAATTGCACCAATAAAGAGCAGTGTCCACTAAGCAATAAATGTCTTCACAACAATATTGTATACCAGGCTACCGTGACATCAGAAAATGAAAAAGAAACATACATAGGGATCACTGAAAACCACTTCAAAACCAGATATGCAAACCACAAACAGTCATTCAACAAAGAAAAATACAAAAACCAAACTGAATTGAGCAAATACATTTGGAAACTTAAAGACGCAAAAATAAACTATAACATATCCTGGAAAATCATAAAAAGGGCATCACCATACAGCAATATTTCAAAAAGATGCAACCTATGCCTAACTGAAAAATGGCTAATACTATGTAAACCACACTTAGCAACTCTTAATACTAAAACAGAAATAGTAAATAACTGCAGGCACAAATGGAAATCGTTGTTAGTGAACACACCCCGTACAACAACCTTTGAAAACAAAAAAAAAACACGTGCAACCAACACGCACGTATACACAGCTGCAACCGGGCCCCACACGCTATATAACACTGGCTGTGGGCAACCCAAACTCCATCCTGATGATAGCCAAGCACTAGAAACAAATTTGTAGATAATTTTAATATTCCTCCTAATACTTGTCTTAACTATATATATATATATATAATATATATATATATATATATAATATATAAATAATAACAATAAACATAAATTCCAAGGATAAGTACCAAGCACCTATATATATATATATATATACACATATATATAATATAAATATATATATATATTATATATCTTTTTAGATATAGATATATATAGATATATATATATATACATACAGAGAGAGATGTGTGTGTGTGTGTGTGTGTGTGTGTGTGTGTGTGTGTGTGTGTGTGTGTGTGTACTAAACAAATAAAACCTGTCCGGTTCACGGTTTTATTGACAATGAAAGCTGATTGTGATTCTGATTGCGACTGACACACCCTGTTTTCCTGTACTTACTCATGACCCCAGTACAGCACACCCCGGGTGGTTCCAGGCAGGTGGTGCCAGTAGGACACTCGGTGCCGATGGACGCGGACCCACACTGGATTTCGGACAGGGCCCCCCCATCCTGAGAATGCAGCAGAGGGTTGTCGTACTGACAGACACTACCAGCACCCATGGGCAGATGCTGTGGTTCTGGGGGAAACAAAGGCACAGTGTCAGCAGTCTTCACATAGGTCATCAGATGGTGTGGTTCTGGGGGAACCAAAGACACAGTGTCAAGTCTTCACATAGATCATCAGATGTTGTGGTTCTGGGGGAACCAAAGACACAGTGTCAAGTCTTCATATAGATCATCAGATGTTGTGGTTCTGTGGGAACCAAAGGCACAGTGTCAACAGTCTTCACATAGGTCATCAGATGGTGTGGTTCTGTGGGAACCAAAGGCACAGTGTCAACAGTCTTCACATAGATCATCAGATGGTGTGGTTCTGTGGGAACCAAAGCACAGTGTCAACAGTCTTCACATGATCATCAGATGGTGTGGTCTTGGGAGTTTAAGACACAGTGCGAAGAGTCTTCACGCTGATATAATACACGGCATTGACGTCATCACACTGATATGATGCATAGCATTGCCGTCATCACCTGATATAATCATAGCATTGCCGTCATCACGCTGATATAATACATAGCATTACCTGTCTCACGCTGATATAATACATAGCATTGCCGTCATCCACACTGATATAATACATAGCATTACCGTCGCCCCACTGATATAATACATGGCATTCCGTCCACACCTGATAAATACATGCATTGACGTCATCACACTGATATGATACATGCATTGCCGTCATCACCTGATAGAATACATAGCATTACCGTCATCACCCTGATATAATACATAGCATTACCGTCGCCACACTGATATAATACATGGCATTGACGTCATCACACTGATATAATACATAGCATTGCCGTCATCACCCTGATATAATACATAGCATTACCGTCATCACGCTGATAGAATACATAGCATTACCGTCATCACGCTGATATAATACATAGCATTACCGTCATCACGCTGATAGAATACATAACATTCCTGTCATCACCCTGATATAATATATAGCATTGCCAGAAAAAAAGAAATAACGTAAATGGAATGCAGTTGCACACACACACACACACACACACACACACACACACACACACACACACACACACACACACACACACACGTGGCTCTCTTTACATGGATATGTGCATGCGTGCGGCGCGCGCGCGTGTGTGTGTGTGTGTGTGTGTGTGTGTGTGTGTGTGTGTGTGTGTGTGTGTATGCGTGTGTTTTGTGTGTGTGCTATTTCATAGTTTGTTTGATTATTTGTTTGTTTCATATGTTTTCTTATTAGTTTCCTCAATATTTTTTTTTCAAATAGGGTGCAATTATATAAACATGTGCTCATATATGGCGCTTGTATTTTAGAGTTTAAAGCTAGTTTACTTCAACAGCAACGGCCAGTGTGAAGAATGGCTGGCTTTGCTCACACTGTTACTATTTTAAGGTGAAGATCCATGGGGAAAGCGTGCAAAATCCATTCCAGGTATGTGTCCTCTCCAACGTTTTTCTTCTCACACTTTTTTGATGTGAGTATTTTAGTGCCTGGTGCTAGTTTAGTGGTGTAGTTACGGAGAATGGGAAAAAATGACCAAATAGGCCAAACCTTTTACCATTGTAGCATAAAGAATCTATTCATTGTCATGTCTGTCCCGTCAGTTCTCCACCCCCACCCCCACCCCTCTCTCTCTCTCTCTCTCTTCTCTCTCTCTCTCTCGCTCTCGCTCTCTCTCTCTCTCTCTCTCTCTCTCTCTCTCTCTCTCTCTCTCTCTCTCTCTCTCCAAGAAACTAGAAGTACCATCCACAGACCATTACGTTTGGATGACTTCATATTCTTTCTAAAGCATGATGGACGAGGACCATCTATGATGATTTAAAAGAAAAACTTGAAAAACAAACTGTCGAAGACAGACTTATAAACAGGTGTAGCAGCACACGTTAATGCTGGGTGTAATGCTGGAGAGACCTGATGGTAATCAGAAAAGCCTTGTACTCAGCAATGCATATGTACATCCAGGTACATCCCATAACATCAAAAACGGCTTGGATCTGTGTGAGGACGCTAGAAGATGAATTTGGAGAATCTGTTATGGTATGTGGAGGTCTTAATGCACGGTCAAAATTTCAAGATGAGCATCGAACTCAGGTACTCCGAACATCGAACAATCCCTAAGGTACTCCGCAGACGGAGATGCTGGATGAAGTACACAGCGCACTGACAACGACATTTCCAACACATACAGGGCAGCAGTGTGACACTGACATCATTTCCAACACATACAGGGCGGCAGTGTGACACTGACAACATCATCTCCAACACATACAGGGCAGCAGTGTGACACTGACAACATCATCTCCAACACATACAGGGCAGCAGTGTGACACTGACAACATCATCTACAACACATACATGGCGGCAGGGTGACACTGACAACATCATCTCCAACACATAGAGGGCGGCAGGGTGACACTGACAACATCATCTCCAAGACATACACAGGGCGGCAGGGTGACACTGACAACATCATCTCCAACACATACACAGGGCGGCATATGACACTGACAACATCATCTCCAACACATACAGGGCGGCAGGGTGACACTGACATCATCATCTCCAACACATACAGGGCAGCAGTGTGACACTGACAACATCATCTCCAACACATACAGGGCGGCAGGGTGACACTGACAACATCATCTCCAACACATACAGGGCAGCAGTGTGACACTGACAACATCATCTCCAACACATACAGGGCAGCAGTGTGACACTTACAACATCATCTCCAACACATACAGGGCGGCAGGGTGACACTGACAACATCATCTCCAACACATACAGTGCGGCAGGGTGACACTGACATCATCATCTCCAACACATACAGTGCGGCAGGGTGACACTGACATCATCTCCAACACATACAGGGTGGCAGGGTGACACTGACATCATCTCCAACACATACAGGGCGGCAGGGTGACACTGACATCATCTCCAACACATACAGGGCGGCAGGGTGACACTGACATCATCTCCAACACATACAGGGTGGCAGGGTGACACTGACATCATCATCTCCAACACATACAAGGCGGCAGGGTGACACTGACAACATCATCTCCAACACATACAGTGCGGCAGGGTGACACTGACATCATCTCCAACACATACAGGGCGGCAGGGTGACACTGACATCATCTCCAACACATACAGGGCGGCAGGGTGACACTGACATCATCTCCAACACATACAGGACGGCAGGGTGACACTGACATCATCTCCAACACATACAGGGCGGCAGGGTGACACTGACAACATCATCTCCAACACATACAGGGCAGCAGGGTGACACTGACAACATCATCTCCAACACATACAGGGCGGCAGGGTGACACTGACACATCATCTCCAACACATACAGTGCGGCAGGGTGACACTGACATCATCATCTCCAACACATACAGGCGACAGGGTGACACTGACATACATCATCTCCAACACATACAGGGCGGCAGGGTGACACTGACATCATTTCCAACACATACAGGGCGGCAGGGTGACACTGACATCATCTCCAACACATACAGGGCGGCAGGGTGACACTGACAACATCATCTCCAAACACATACAGGGCGGCAGGGTGACACTGACAACATCATCTCCAAACATACCAGGGCGGCAGGGTGACACTGACAACATCATCTCCAAACATACAGGGCGGCAGTGTGACACTGACAACATCATCTCCAACACATACAAGGCGGCACAGGGTGACACTGACATACATATCTCCAACACATACAGGGCGGCAGGGTGACACTGACAATCATCTCCAACACATACAGGGCGGCAGGGTGACACTGACAACATCATCTCCAACACATACAAGGGCGGCAGGGTGACACTGACAACATCATCTCCAACACATACAGGCGGCAGGGTGACACTGAACATCATCTCCAACACATACAGGGCGGCAGGGTGACACTGACAATCATCTCCAACACATACAGGGCGGCAGGGTGACACTGAACATCATCTCCAACACATACAGGGCGGCAGGGTGACACTGACATCATCATCCAACACATACAGGGCGGCAGGGTGACACTGACATCATCATCTCCAACACATACAAGGCGCAGGGTGACACTGACAACATCATCTCCAACACATACAGTGCGGCAGGGTGACACTGACAACATCATCTCCAACACATACAGTGCGGCAGGGTGACACTGACATCATCATCTCCAACACATCAGGGCGGCAGGGTGACACTGACAACATTCTCCAACACATACAGGGCGGCAGGTATGACACTGACAACATCATCTCAACACATACAGGGCGGCAGGGTGACACTGACAACATATCTCCAACACATACAGGGCGGCAGGGTGACACTGACAACATCATCTCCAACACATACAGGGCGGCAGGGTGACACTGACAACATCATCTCCAACACATACAGGGCGCAGGGTGACACTGACAACATCATCTCCAACACATACAGGGCGGCAGGGTGACACTGACAACATCATCTCCAACACATACAGGGCGCAGGTGACACTGACAACATCATCTCCAACACATACAGGGCAGGCAGGGTGACACTGACAACATCTCTCCAACACATACAGGGCGGCAGGTGACATGACAACATCATCCAACACATACAGCGCAGTGACACTGACAACATCATCTCAACACATACAGGCAGGGTGACACTGACAACATCATCTCCAACACATACAGGGCGGCAGGGTGACACTGACATCATCATCTCCAACACATACAGGGCGGCAGGGTGACACTGACATCATCATCTCCAACACATACAGGGCGACAGGGTGACACTGACATCATCATCTCCAACACATACAGGGCGGCAGGGTGACACTGACATCATTTCCAACACATACAGGGCGGCAGGGTGACACTGACATCATCTCCAACACATACAGGGCGGCAGGGTGACACTGACAACATCATCTCCAAACATACACAGGGCGGCAGGGTGACACTGACAACATCATCTCCAAGACATACACAGGGCGGCAGGGTGACACTGACAACATCATCTCCAACACATACACAGGGCGGCAGTGTGACACTGACAAATCATCATATCTCAACACATACAGGCGGCAGGGTGACACTGAAAATCATCTCCAACAATACAGGCGGCAGGGTGACACTGACATCATCCTCCAACAATCAGGGCGGAGGGTGACACTGACATCATTCTCCAACACATACAGGCGGCATGATGACACTGACAACATCATCTCAACACATACAGGGCGGCAGGGTGACACTGACAACATATCTCCAACAATACAGGCGGCAGGGTGACACTGACAACATCATCTCCAACACATCAGGGCGGCAGGGTGACACTGACAACATCATCTCCAACACATACAGGCGGCAGGGTGACACTGACAACATCATCTCCAACACATACAGGGCGGCAGGGTGACACTGACAACATTCACTCCCAACAACATACAGGGCGGCAGGTGACACTGACAACATCTCTCCAAACACATACATGGGCGGCAGGGTGACACTGACAACATCATTCACAACACATACAGGGCAGCAGGTGACACTGACAACATCATCTCCAACACATACAGGGCGCAGGGTGACACTGACAACATCATCTCCAACACATACAGGGCGCAGGGTACACTGACAACATCATCTCCAACACATACAGGGCGGCAGGTGACACTGACAACATCTTCCAACACATACAGGGCGGCAGGTGACACTGAAAATCAATTCCAAACATTACAGGGCGCAGGTACACTGACAAATCATTCCAACATACAGGCGCAGGGTGACACTGAACATCATCTCCAAACATACAGGGCGGCAGGGTGACACTGACACATCATCTCCAAACATACAGGGCGGCAGGGTGACACTGACAACATCATCTCCAACACATACAGGGCGCAGGGTGACACTGACACATCATCTCCAACACATACAGGGCGGCAGGGCACTGACACATCTCCAACACATACAGGGCGACAGGGTGACACTGACATCATTCCAACACATACAGGGCGGCAGGGTGACACTGACAACATCTCCAACACATACACGGCGCAGGGTGACACTGACAATCATCTCCAACACATACAGGGCGGCAGGGTGACACTGACAACAATCTCCAACACATACAGGTTGGCAGAGACACTGACATCATCTCCAACACATACAGGCGGCAGGGTGACACTGACAACATCTCCAACACATACAGGTTCGGCAGGATGACACTGACATCATCTCCAACACATACAGGGCGGCAGGGTGACACTGACATCATCTCCAACACATACAGGGCGGCAGGATGACACTGACATCATCTCCAACACATACAGGGCGGCAGGGTGACACTGACATCATCTCCAACACATACAGGGCGGCGGGTGACACTGACATCATCTCCAACACATACAGGCGGCAGGGTGACACTGACATCATCTCCAACACATACAGGGCGGCGGGTGACACTGACATCATCTCCAACACATACAGGGCGGCAGGGTGACACTGACATCATCTCCAACACATACAGGGCGGCAGGGTGACACTGACATCATCTCCAACACATACAGGGCGGCAGGATGACACTGACATCATCTCCAACACATACAGGGCGGCAGGGTGACACTGACATCATCTCCAACACATACAGGGCGGCAGGGTGACACTGACATCATCTCCAACACATACAGGGCGGCAGGGATGACACTGACACACTCAACACATACAGGCGGGGTGACACTGACATCATCTCCAACACATACAGGGCGGGGTGACACTGACACATTTCCAACACATACAGGGCGGCGGGCACTACTGACAGTATCATGACTTTGCTCTCCTTGCACCACAAGTCATTTCGGAAGCTCTTCCACATCAGTGAGGAGACTGTTTCCCAGCCGAATTCAGTGTACAGAAACTATCAAAAGTCAAAACAAACGAAACGAAAGGACCGTTCCAATATGACAACAATCAAGGAAACATCCTTAGGAAAGTTACGGAGATGTGCACGTGTCCATAGATGTGAGTGAATGCGTTTGTGTGTGTACGTGTGTGTGTGTGTGTGTGTGTGTGTGTGTGTGTGTGTGTGTGTGTGTGTGTGGTGTGTGTGTAGGTATGTGCGTGCATGGGTGCGTGCGTGTGTGCGTCCGTACATATTTGTGTGTGTGTGTGTGTGTGTGTGTGTGTGTGTGTGTGTGTGTGTGTGTGTGTGTGTGTGTGTGTGTGTGAGTGTGTGTGTGTGTGTGTGTATGTGTGTGCGTGTGTGTGTGTGCGTGTGTGTGTGTGTGTGTGTGTGTGTGTGTTGTTGTTGTTGTTGTTGTTGTTCTTGTTGTTCATGTTGTTCTTGCTACTATGACATGCGCGCGTGCTTACGCGCTTACACACTTACACATGCACATGGACACGCGAGTATGCGCACACACACACACACACACACACACACACACACACACACACACACACACACACACACACACACGTGAGCATATACACGCACACAGGCGTGTGCGCACACAAAACGCACACACGCGCGCACACACACATGCGAGCACGCACTGACGCGCGCACACATGCACATATGTGCACGCGCACATACATACACACACGTACGCACATACACGCGCAAACAGGCGCGCGCGCGTACACACACACACAAACGCACACACACACACGCTCGCGCACGCGCGCACCGACAGATGCGCATTCGCCCATGTACACAGGCGCACATACATATACATGTATATGTACACATAAATGTGCAAATGCGTGCTTGCAGGAGCATGCTCACACAAGCCCACAGGTCACACCCACGCATACACACACACACACACACACACACACACACACACACACACACACACATACACACACACCGCGCGCGCGCGCGCACGCACACACACATACACACACACACACACACACACACACACACACACATACACACACACACACACAAAGATGGTGGACTGAGGAGATTACAGAACTGTTAACCGACTGTCAATGTTATTGAGTTTCACCGGCTGTCTAGTCGTAACAGCTATAATTTGTGTACTGGACAATGTATGATTGTTCGCTTGACTCACTGATGTAGGTACAGTCACCGATCGACCTTTAATTGTTTGATAACATTGAGACTGAAACTTAATGTAAATGTGTGTGTGTGTGTGTGTGTGTGTGTGTGTGTGTGTGTGTGTGTGTGTGTGTGTGTGTGTGTGTGTGTGGTGTGTGTGTGTTTCAAATTTAACCAAATCTTAAATAAATGTTAGCGAACCGCCCAGAGAACGTGGACAAACGAGTCACAAGACGAAACACAACGCGTTTCGACCTCTTAGGTCTTCATTGGGTGAGACATAAACGAATAAAACAACGAAAATTCACTTAGCTTTGATCGCTTCAGATCACTTCACAGGGTTCAGCGCAAGGAAGATTCAACGCCTTCTTCCTTGCGCTGAACCCTGTGAAGTGATCTGAAGCGATCAAAGCTAAGTGAATTTTCGTTGTTTTATTCGTTTATGTCTCACCCGATGAAGACCTAAGAGGTCGAAACGCGTTGTGTTTCGTCTTGTGACTCGTTTGTCCACGTTCTCTGGGCGGTTCGCTAACATTTATTTAAGATTTGTTTAGATTTCCGCCTGCAGTCGTCTCGCTTTGCAACTAGATCAAATTTAACGTCTATCCACTCTAGGTGATATTAGACGAAAAAAAAAAAAAACTACATCAATGAGAACAAACAGTCAAACAAAACCCTCATGATAAAGCCAGAAAGCTACAAATGGTTTTGATATGGGAGAGTACAGTGAGAGGTAGGGGATGGATATGGATGGTCCTTTCGTATATATTATGTAAATTTAGTAGTAGGTTAGTAATTGACTCACTTAAAAGTAACCTCATAAGTATGAGTAAATAAATGTAAGAAACTATAAGTACTTATTTATTGGACTCTTTGATAAAGAAAGAAAGAATTCATAGGTTAATGCTGGTGATTCGAAAATATTTGTAATAGTATATGTAGAAAGTATGGGTATAAATTGTTTGATAGCAGCACATGAAATAATATGATAAACTGTGATGCTCTGTCCACAAACACATGAGGCATTTTTACTAAATTTTGTTGTAAAAGCATCGGCTTTCCACCTATACATAAGGGACGATAACTTCCTGCTGATGAGGGAGTGTGTTTTTAAGTTTGCAATACTAAAATCTGTGTAAATATGCTTTTTGTGAGACTTTTTGAATGAATTCTGGAAATGGTTCCAAGCAAATGATTCCACTATACTATATTGTTCTTGAACCGTAAGTGGAAAATCCATCCTGAGAGACTCTGAACTACATTTTGCACCTTGTTTTGCAGCTCTGTCTACTTTGTCGTTATAATAAAACGAACAGTGTGACGGTATCCAGCAGAAAGTAATTGCCGTGCCTTGTATAGAGAGAGCATGAATTAAACAGCTAATTTCAATTATAATTTCTTATCTATTCTGCAGTTTTAATGATTTCAGTGCCTGAAGCACAGACTTTGAATCAACACAAAAAAGTACTTGAAATGTAGATCGTGGGAAATTTAGAAGATGATTTAACGCCATTAATATTGCAGTAAGTCCCGCAGTAAAAACCGATTTATTTTTTCCCAGTGAAAAACATTTCTCTACTTTTAAATCAGGTATCAAATAAGCAGAGCCCGCATTTTTCTGAATTAATGACCCATCTGTGTATACTTTTAAATGATTTGGATACTTCTCTTCAATATGAAATTTAGCATTGCTTGCCACTATATTTATATTGTCCTTCTTTTTTAGATTAGTGTGGTCAATATCAAAATGGGCCCTTTGAAGTTCCCAGGGTGGTGTAGGGAAGAAAGACGGCCTTGCAGATACAGACTTTTCGTCAACAGTAATGCCCGTGGCTTGCCTAAGCTCAAATGTATACGTTGCCAAAGTAATCTGAGAGGATATTGTTTTTGCACGTGTAGGAAAGTCGATATCTGATCTAATTTTAATTTCATTTTTCACATCATTCTTAACTGGAATGCTTCTTATCACAAATTTCGTGGCAGCCACTTCCCTCTGATCATCTAAGGGTAAAATTTGAGCTTCATTATATGTCCGAAGACAAGATGCATGGGTGGGAAGACCCATTGCAAGTTTGAGCGCTTTACATTCTATACTTTGAAGCTTCTTTAACAGATATTTTGGTGCACTAAAAAACACTTCTTGCGCATATGTTAATTTTGATCTTATTAGACATTTACATAGATAAATTAGAGTGGACGTGTCTTGTCCCCATCGCTGTGTAATCACAATTTTGAGAAAATTTAAAGTTTTCCTTGCCTTTGTCAGCAAATAATCTATGTGTTGATTCCAAGACATTTCCGATGTGAGGTTAACGCCCAAAAACTTGATTTGTGAAGCATAATTGAGAACTACTCCATTCATTTTGAAAATAGGCATTTTGTCGGGATTCGAGCCACTGTTGAATAAAACAATGTTTGTTTTTTCTGCAGATAAACTTTGTCCATTCTTTGTCAAGTACTCTGCTATATGTCGAGCTCTTTTTGATACATTTTTTTGTATGGTTTATGCTACGTAGTGGGGTTTTCTTTTTTAAGGTTACTTCCATCCACATGCATATATCGTCAGCATATTGAATTAAGATGACATTTTTACATATTTTACTGGGTAAATCATACATTAGTAATGAAAATAGGAAAGGAGCAATAACTGATCCTTGAGGGATACCCATTGTAAGAGTTCTTTTAGTTGAATACGTGTTCTCTATTCTAGTTTGAATTTTTCGATTCTTTAGAAAACAATTGATATAATCATAAATATGACCAGACAGACCGATGTTTTTTTAATTTAAGTAAGAGCCGAGAATGCCAGACTTGATTATAAACCTTATTTATGTAAAAAAATGTCGCTAATGTACATTTTCGTCTAGCAAATTGCTTTGTTATGTTTGTTGTAAGTTTCACTAACAGTTCTGTTGTCGATCTACTCTTTCTGAAACCAGCCTGATTTATAGGTATTATTTCATTTTTCTCACAAAAGTGTGTAAGTCTGTTTAAAACGATTCTTTCCAAAAGTTTGCATACATGGGATGTTAATGCTATAGGTCTATAATTGTTTATGTCTGTGCAGGTTTTGCCATGTTTGTGTATGGGAACCACGATTGATTCTTTCCAAATTTTTGGCATATCACCATCACACCAGCATTTTTGAAATATTTCATACAGGAAATTGATAAAATTTTCAGGCAGATTTTTTAGCATTTGATTCGAAATTGCGTCCAGTCCCACCGACGTTTTTTTATTTGGGATGGAATTTATTGCATCTTTGAGTTCCTGAAGCGTTAGATGTGCATTAATATAGTTTGTGTTATCAGGAATAGGATCTTTGTAAATTTCTTTTTGCTCTTCTTGATCTCTATACTCATTACAAATCTTTGATAAACCATTTTCACAGCTGACATTAGCAAAAATGTTAGCGAAGGCTTCTGCTTTCTGCTGGACACTTGGTAAGGGATTATCATTTTGTTTTATTGGATATGTTGGTAACTTAATGTCATTTTTCATTACTTTTATCTCCTGCCAAATTTTTCCTATATCCTTATGTTCTTTTATTTCAGTTTTGCAAAATGTGGACCAGTAGTGCTGCTTTGCATCTTGGATTATTTCATCACTATGCTTACTAGCCATTTTCATTTCTCTATGTTTTCTATCTTTTTGGTCTGTTCCTTTGTCCCTGATATATATCTTATATTTTTCTTTCTTTTCATCAACAGCATGCTTGCAGTCATCATTCCACCATACATTTCCTTCGTGCTTCCCTGGTTTAGATATATGTATCCTTGGAATAGAATTATCTGCAGCTGCTATAAGGGAAGACTGAAATAAAGTGTAAAGATCGTCTATGTTAACTGTGCTTGTAATATCTATGGTCACAGTTTGAAGAAAGTTTTTAAAAGCTGACCAATCTGCATATTTATAATTGTATTTTGGAAGTGTATCAGGTTTTGTTTCTCTTTGTTCTATCTCTTTATTGATAGAAATTTTAATGGGAGTGTGGTCAGATCCTAGCAAGCCATCTACAGGATTCCATGAACAATCTGTTGCAAGTGAAGGAGATATGAAAGCGAGATCTATAGCTGAGGGTCTATGAGTTGCTATATCAGGGATGCGGGTAACATTTCCATTATTTAACAAATACAAATTTGAGTCTGCTATGTTATCAATGAATCTGTGTGTGTGTGTGTGTGTGTGTGTGTGTGTGTGTTTGTGTGTGTGTGTGTGTGTGTGTGTGTGTGTGCGTGTGTGTGTGTGTGTGTGTGGTATGTGTGTGTGTGTGTGTATGTGTGTGTGTGTGTGTGTGTGTGTGCGCGCGCGTGTACGTGCGTGCGTGCGTGCGTGCGTGCGTGCGTGCGTGTTTATATATATATATAAAAATAGAGAGAGAGATTATACAGATATATAGATATAGATGTGTGTGTGTGTGTGTGTGTGTGTGTGTGTAAGATTGATTCTAAGTATAAGCTTACACTTATAGGGTCTTGGTTTCATTTTTCTACCTATATTTTCGGTGGATGGAGTGCTTTCTTTTTATGTTTGTTTGTGTTTTTTTTTTTAACTTATTATTCCGTTGTTTCATTTGCTTTCTTGTTTTGTTTTTACATGGTCCTTTTTTTAACAGAAAGTTTCTCTGTGTTATAGCATGTGCTCATGCTCATGTTTTTGATGTGCGTATTTTAATGTTTCGTGCCAGTAGGTGGAGTAGTGACGGCAAGCAGAGAAAATGGCTAAGTGAATCAAAACATTTATCATGGCGAAATAAAGAATCATTTATCACTGTCATGTTCTCTCACTTCTTCCACTACCACCACCACCACCACCCCGCCCGCTCTCTCTCTCTCTCTCTCTCTCTCTCTCTCTCTCTCTCTCTCTCTCTTACTTTTTTTCTCTGTGTGTGCGTGCGTGCGTGAGTGTGTGTGTGAGTGCATGAGCGCTCGCGCGTGTGCGTGCGTGCGTGCGTGCGTGTGTGTGTGTGTGTGTGTGTGTGTGTGTGTGTGTGTGTGTGTGTGCGTGTGTGTGAGTGTGTGTGTGTGTGTGTGTGTGTGTGTGTGTGTGTGTGTGTGTGTAAGTGTGTGTGTGTCTGTGTGTGTGTGTGTGTGTGTGTGTGTGTGTGTGTGTGTGTGTGTGTGTGTGTGTGTGTGACTTCCTTTACCTTCTATTTCTGTTCGTGTTCTCAACTCTTTTTTTTTTTTTTTCCTGTTTTCGTTCTTGTCCTTGCCTCGCCAGTCCTGCTTGTGTTTGTCACGTAAGTACATGTTCTAACCTTCCCAACCTTTGTGTTGTCACATCACGTTATGATATATGTCCACCTTCCCTTCATTCGTCTTGTCACCTCACAGAAGGACGTTTGTCAACGATATCCACGTTTGTGTTGTCACATCATACCAGGATCTAAGTAAGCCAACATAATTATGTACATAAAGTACAAACGTACCTAAGTATACAAGTATACAACTGCGTAAGTCACCTTTCGACAAGTTTCCCGACTATCACGTGTTATGACCCTTCAGAAGCTATCAGAATGTCATCATTTATTCCAGCCACGTAAGGTCCGAATGAACAGATCACAGAACTTGTTCGGTGAGTAGGCAGGGAAGGTATTTCGGGACCGCAGAGTAGTGAATGGCTCTCTGTAGCAGAGGGCAACCTTTCACACCACAATTACATTATGTCTATCTCCGTGACTACAATCCCTGACGACGGAAGGGGTATGGGGTGATAGAGTGTGGTGGACGAGAGGGACATAGAAACGCAGTACCAAGTCTAGCGAGCCTTAAAGAAATCTAAAACGTCATTTTTACCTTAGCTCCGCGGCACTGCGATTATGACGCGTATAATATGACGTCAAGATAAAACAGTCAGAATAACGCAAGGAACTACTATGGGATGGATTTTTGTCAGTTGACTTTGGCAACCAGAGAATAGTAGTTGAGTCCTTTGTCTTTCAGAGAGAAAGAAAGGATTTGGGGTCAACTGAGCTTGTGTTGGCTGGGTTTGGATTCAACAGTGCTGTGGTAAGCTGCGTTGGAGTGCACAAGACTATGTTAAGCTGTGTCAAGCTGTTTGAATCGTTTTGAGCTGTCTTGAAGTTGCATGAAGCTGTGGTAGGCTGTACTGAATCGCATCAAGCAATGTTAAGCTGTGATGGATTCTGTGAAGCTCTTGTATTGAGCAATGCAAATTTACAACAAGCCAAACGAAGCTGTGTTGAGTTGTGCGACGCTGTATTGAGTTGTAATGAACTGCAACTAGCCGTGGCGAGTTGCGTTGGACTGCATGTAACTGCGTTGAGTTATGTGAGCTGAAGGGGCTGTGCTGGACAAGACAGAACTGTTTCAAGCTGCAAAGATCGTTGTTGAACTGTTTCGAAAAGCGTTAATAGCATCAAGTTGCCCAACGGAGTTGTGAAGGATTGCATCTGGTTGTTCCGAGCTGTTGTGTCACACTGAACGACGTGGTATGCTGCAATAACGAACTACTTCAAGCTATGTTGGACGGTTTTCAACTGTTCCGAGCTGACCTGTATACTCAAGCCGGACGGAGTCTGCTGCTGTGCTGTGGAGTATTCAGAGCTGCTGCCGTGTTGTGGATTATACGCAGTTGCTGCCGTGCTGTGGATTATACGCAGTTGCTGCCGTGCTGTGAATTATACGCAGTTGCTGCCGTACTGTGAATTATACGCAGTTACTGCCGTGCTGTGGATTGTACGCAGTTGCTGCCGTGCTGTGGATTATACGCAGTTGCTGCCGTGCTGTGGATTATACGCAGTTGCTGCCGTGCTGTGAATTATACGCAGTTGCTGCCGTGCTGTGGATTATTATACGCAGTTGCTGCCGTGCTGTGGATTATACGCAGTTGCTGCCGTGCTGTGAATTATACGCAGTTGCTGCCGTGCTGTGGATTATACGCAGTTGCTGCCGTGCTGTGAATTATACGCAGTTGCTGCCGTGCTGTGGATTATTATACGCAGTTGCTGCCGTGCTGTGGATTATTATACGCAGTTGCTGCCGTGCTGTGGATTATTATACGCAGTTGCTGCCGTGCTGTGGATTATTATACGCAGTTGCTGCCGTGCTGTGGATTATACGGAGCTGCTGCCGTGTTGTGGATTAAAGTACTTCAGAGCTGTACAGTGGACTAATTGGAGTATATACTGCTATGCTGTTGCAGGAATTTTCGTCCATTCTCCAAGAAACCAAACTCAAGGACATTGGAGCATTATGACAATAACTGTATGTTGGGACATGCATGCAGGTGGATGTCGATGAATTTTGTTGGGAACTTATTCTATGGAGTGAAAAGTCCCAGATTGTATGTCCCTAGCATGCGGGACGAGATCCCAGAGGTTCAATGATGATAATTGTTCTTATTGTACATAGAAGTGTTTTGCAGTCCAACCTGGTATAATTGCTCCGTCTGTCGTGAATTTTGTTTGTAAACCCCATAATCTGGTTACACAGAGCAACGGATGTGGGGTGTATGGGGTGACAGAGGAAGGGGTGTACGCGGTGACAAAGGAAGGGGTGTACGGGGTGACAGAGGAAGGGATGTGAGGTGTACGGGGTGACAGAGGAAGGGGTGTACGGGGTGACAGAGGAAGGGGTGTGAGGTGTACGGGATTACAGAGGAAGGGGTGTACAGGGTGACAGAGGAAGGGGTGTACGGGGTGACAGAGGAAGGGGTGTGGGGTGTACGGGGTGACAGAGGAAGGGATGTACGGGGTGACAGAGGAAGGGGTGTACAGGGTGACAGAGGAAGGGGTGTACGGGGTGACAGAGGAAGGGGTGTACGGGGTGACAGAGGGAGGGTGTGGGGGTGTACGGGGTGACAGAGGAAGGGGTGTGGGGTGTACAGGGTGACAAAAGAAGGGGTGTACATGTGACAGAGGAAAGGGTTACAGGGTGACAGAGGAAGGTGTGTGGGGTGTACGGGGTGACAGAGGGAGGGGTGTTCGGGGTGACAGAGGAAAGGGTGTACGGGGTGACAGAGGAAGGGGTGTACGGGGTGACAGAGGAAGGTGTGTGGGGTGTACGGGGTGACAGAGGAAGGGGTGTACGGGGTGACAGAGGAAGGGTGTACATGTGACAGAGGAAAGGGTTACAGGGTGACAGAGGAAGGGGTTACGGGGTGACAGAGGAAGGGGTGTACGGGGTGACAGAGGAAGGGGTGTGGGGTGTACGGGGTGACAGAGGAAGGGGTGTACGGGGTGACAGAGGAAGGGGTGTACATGTGACAGAGGAAAGGGTTACAGGGTGACAGAGGGAGGGGTGTAGGGGTGACAGAGGAAGGGGTGTACGGGGTGACAGAGGAAGGGGTTGTACGGGGTGACAGAGGAAGGGGTGTACAGGGTGACAGAGGAAGGGGTGTACGGGGTGACAGAGGAAGGGGTGTGGGGTGTACAGGGTGACAAAAGAAGGGGTGTACATGTGACAGAGGAAAGGGTTACAGGGTGACAGAGGAAGGGGTGTACGGGGTGACAGAGGAAGGGGTGTGGGGTGTACAGGGTGACAGAGGAAGGGGTGTACGGGGTGACAGAGGAAGGGGTGTACGGGGTGACAGAAGAAAGAGTGTACGGGGTGACAGAAGAAGGGGTGTACGGGGTGACAGAGGAAGGGGTGTACGGGGTGACAGAAGAAAGAGTGTACGGGGTGACAGAGGAAGGGGTGTACGGGGGTGACAGAGGAAAGGGTGTATGCGGTAACAGAGGAAGGGGTGTACTGGGTGACAGAGGAAGGGGTGTGGGGTTGTACGGGGTGACAGAGGAAGGGGTGTGAGGTGTATGGGGTGACAGAGGAAGGGGTGTGAGGTGTACGGGGTGACAGAGGAAGGGGTGTGAGGTGTATGGGGTGACAGAGGAAGGGGTGAGGGGTGTACAGGGTGACAGAGGAAGGGGTGTTATGGGGTGACAGAGGAAGGGATGTGGGGTGTACAGGGTGACAGAGGAGGGGGTGTACGGGGTGACAGAGGGAGGGGTGCACGGGGTGACAGAGGAAGGGGTGTGGGGTGTACAGCGTGACAGAGGAAGGGGGGTGGGGTGTACGGGGTGACAGAGGAAGGGGTGTACGGGGTGAAAGAGGGAGGGGTGCACGGGGTGACAGAGCAAGGGGTGTGGGGTGTACGGGGTGACAGAGGAGGGGTGTAAGGGGTGACAGAGGAAGGGGTGTACTGGGTGACAGAGGAATGGGTGTACGAGGTGACAGAGGAAGGGGTGTGGGTGTACAGGGTGACAGAGGAAGGGGTGTACGGGGTGACAGAGGAAGACGTGTGGGGTGTACAGGTGACAGAGGAAGGGGTGTACAGGTGACAGAGGAATGGGTGTACGGGGTGACAGAGGAAGGGTCGTATGGGTCGACAGAGGAAGGGGTGTACGGGGTGACAGAGGAAGGGGCGTGGGGTGTACGGGGTGGCAGAGGAAGGGGTGTACGGGTTGACAGAGGAAGGGGTGTACGGGCTGACAGAGGAAGGGGTGTACGGGCTGACAGAGGAAGGGGTGTATGGGATGACAGAGGGAGGGATGTACGGGGTGACAGAGGGAGGGTGTACAAGAGACAGAGGAAAGGGGTGTACGGGGTGACAGAGGAAGGGGTGTGGGGTGTACGGGGTGACAGAGGAAGGGGTGTACAGGGTGACAGAGGAAGGGGTGTACGGGGTGACAAAGGAAGGGGTGTACGGGGTGACAGAGGGAGGGGTGTATGGGGTGACAGAGGAAGGGGCGTGGGGTGACAGAGGAAGGGGTGTACGGGGTGACAGAGGAAGGGGTGTACGGGTTGACAGAGGAATGGGTTACGGGTTGACAGAGGGAGGGGTGTACGGGGTGACAGAGGAAGGGATCTACGGGTCGACAGAGGAAGGGGTGTACGGGGTGACAGAGGGAGGGGTGTATGGGCTGACAGAGGAAGGGGTGTACAGGGTGACAGAGGAAGGGGTGTACAGGTGACAGAGGAAGGGGTGTATGGGGTGACAGAGGAAGGGGTGTACAGGTGACAGAGGAAGGGTTGTATGTGGTAAAAGAGGGAGGGGTGTACGGGGTGACAGAGGAAGGGGTGTACTGGGTGACAAAGGAAGGGGTGTACAGGGTGACAGAGGGAGGGGTGTATGGGGTGACAGAGGAAGGGTGTGGGGTGACAGAGGAAGGCGTGTACAGGTGACAGAGGAAGGGGTGTACGGGCTGACAGAGGAAGGGGTGTGGGGTGTATGGGGTGACAGAGGAAGGGGTGTACAGGGTGACAGAGGAAGGGGTGTTCGGGGTGACAAAGGAAGGGGTGTACGGGGTGACAGAGGGAGGGGTGTACGGGGTGACAGAGGAAGGCGTGTACAGGTGAAAGAGGAAGGTGTGTGGGGTGTACGGGGTGACAGAGGAAGGAGTGTACAGGGTGACAGAGGAAGGGGTGTACGGGGTGACAGAGGAAGGGGTGTGGGGTGACAGAGGGAGGGGTGTACAGGTGACAGAGGAAGGCGTGTACAGGTGACAGAGGAAGGTGTGTGGGGTGTACGGGGTGACAGAGGAAGGGGTGTACGGGTGACAGAGGAAGGGGTATACGGGGTGACAGAGGAAGGGGTGTTTGGGTCGAAAGAGGAAGGGGTGTACGGGGTGACAGAGGGAGGGGTGTGGGTGACAGAGGAAGGGGTGTACGGGGTGACAGAGAGAGGGTGTATGGGGTGACAGAGGAAGGGGTGTGGGGTGACAGAGGAAGGGGTGCAGGGGTGACAGAGGAAGGGTGTGTGGGGTGACAGAGGAAGGGGTGTATGGGCTGACAGAGGAAGGGGTGGGGTGACAGAGGAAGGGGTGTACAGGGGACAGAGGGAGGGGTGTATGGGGTGACAGAGGAAGGGGTGAACGGGAGGTGACAGAGGAAGGCGTGTGGGGTGACAGAGGAAGGGGTGTATGGGCTGACAGAGGAAGGGGTGTGGGGTGACAGAGGAAGGGGTGTACGGGGTGACAGAGGAAGGGGTGTGGGGTGACAGAGGAAGGGGTGTATGGGCTGACAGAGGAAGGGGTGTGGGGTGACAGAGGAAGGGGTGTGGGGTGACAGAGGAAGGGGTGTGGGGTGTACGGGGTGACAGAGGAAGCGGTGTACGGGGTGACAGAGGGAGGGGTGTGGGTGACAGAGGGAGGGGTGTGGGGTGACAGAGGAAGGGGTGCACGGGGTGACAGAGGAAGGGGTGTGGGGTGACAGAGGAAGGGGTGTACGGGGTGACAGAGGAAGGCGTGTGGGGGTGACAGAGGAAGGGGTGTATGGGCTGACAGAGGAAGGGGTGTGGGGTGACAGAGGAAGGGGTGTGGGGTGACAGAGGAAGGGGTGTATGGGCTGACAGAGGAAGGGGTTGGGGTGACAGAGGAAGGGGTGTGGGGTGACAGAGGAAGGGGTGTGGGGTGTACGGGGTGACAGAGGAAGCGGTGTACGGGGTGACAGAGGGAGGGGTGTGGGGTGACAGAGGAAGGGGTGTGGGGTGACAGAGGAAGGGGTGTACGGGGTGACAGAGGAAGGGGTGTGGGGTGACAGAGGAAGGGGTGTGGGGTGACAGAGGAAGGGGTGTACAGGGTGACAGAGGGAGGAGTGTATGGGCTGACAGAGGAAGGAGTGTACGGGGTGACAAAGGGAGGGGTGTGGGGTGACAGAGGAAGGGGTGTGGGGTGACAGAGGAAGGGGTGTACAGGGTGACAGAGGGAGGGGTGTATGGGGTGACAGAGGAAGGGGTGTGGGGTGACAGAGGAAGGGGTGTTCGGGGTGACAGAGGAAGGGTGTACAGGTGACAGAGGAAGTGGTGGACGTGGTGATAGAGGGAGGGGTGTATGTGGTGATAGAGGGAGGGGTGTACGTGGTGATAGAGGGAGGGGTGTACGGGGTGACAGAGGAAGGCGTGTACAGGTGACAGAGGAAGGGGTGTACGGGCTGACAGAGGAAGGGGTGTGGGGTGTACAGGGTGACAGAGGAAGGGGTGTACGGGGTGACAAAGGAAGGGGTGTACGGGGTGACAGAGGGAGGAGTGTACGGGGTGACAGAGGAAGGGGTGTGGGGTGACAGAGGAAGGGGTGTACAGGGTGACAGAGGGAGGGGTGTACAGGGTGACAGAGGAAGGGGTGTACGGGGTGACAGAGGGAGGGGTGTGGGGTGACAGAGGAAGGGGTGTGGGGTGACAGAGGAAGGGGTGTACGGGGTGACAGAGGGAGGGTGTGGGGTGACAGAGGAAGGGGTGTGGGGTGACAGAGGAAGGCGTGTACAGGTGACAGAGGAAGGGGTGTACGGGCTGACAGAGGAAGGGGTGTGGGGTGTACGGGGTGACAGAGGAAGCGGTGTACGGGGTGACAAAGGAAGGGGTGTACAGGGTGATAGAGGGAGGAGTGTACGGGGTGACAGAGGAAGGGGTGTACGGGGTGACAGAGGAAGGGGTGTACTGGGTGATAGAGGAAGGGGTGTGGGGTGTACAGGGTGACAGAGGAAGGGGTGTGGGGTGTATGGGGTGACAGAGGGAGGACTGTACGGGGTGACAGACGAAGGGGTGTGTGGGGTGACAGAGGGAGGGGTGTACTGGGTGATAGAGGAAGGGGTGTGGGGTGTACAGGGTGACAGAGGAAGGGGTGTGGGGTGTATGGGGTGACAGAGGGAGGAGTGTACGGGGTGACAGACGAAGGGGTGTACTGGGTGACAGAGGGAGGGGTGTGGGGTGTACAGGGTGACAGAGGAAGGGGTGTACAGGGTGACAGAGGAAGGGGAGTGGGGTGTACAGGGTGACAGAGGAAGGGGTGTACGGGGTGACAAAGGAAGGGGTGTGTGGGGTGACAGAGGGAGGGGTGTACGGGGTGACAGAGGAAGGGGTGTACAGGGTGACAGAGGAAGGGGTGTACGGGGTGACAAAGGAAGGGGTGTGTGGGGTGACAGAGGAGGGGTGTACGGGGTGACAGAGGAAGGGGTGTACTATACAGAGGGAGGGGTGTACGGGGTGACAGAGGGAGGGGTGTACCTGGTGACAGAGGAAGGGGTGTACTGGGTGACAGAGGAAGGGGTGTGGGTGTACGGGGTGACAGAGGAAGGGGTGTGGGGTGTACGGGGTGACAGAGGGAGGGGTGTACGGGGTGACAGAGGAAGGGGTGTACTATACAGAGGGAGGGTTGTACGGGGTGACAGAGGGAGGGGTGTACGGGGTGACAGAGGAAGGGGTGTACTGGGTGACAGAGGAAGGGTGTGTGGTGTACGGGGTGACAGAGGAAGGGGTGTACAGGTGACAGAGGAAGGGGTGTACGGGGTGACAGAGGAAGGGGTGTATAGGGTGACAGTACAGGGTGACAGAGGAAGGGGTGTACAGGGTGACAGAGGAAGGGGTTACTGGGTGACAGAGGAAGGGGTGTATGGGTTGACAGAGGAACGGGTGTACGAGGTGATAGAGGAATGGGTGTACGGGGTGACAGAGGAAGCGGTGAGGGGTGTACAGATGACAGAGGGAAGGATGTACGGCGTGACAGAGGAAAGGGTATGGGCTGTACAGGTGACAGTGGAAAAGTTGGGCATGGCATCACAAAGGACAGTCTGTTCCAGACGCCATACATCACAGTCAAAGAAGACAGAATACGTCTGCGGGACAAAAAACAGGAAGGGAACACGTACAACAGACTGATAGAGGGGTGAAAGAAGGGAAGGAAAGAAGGAGGGAGAGAAGGAGAGAGAGAGAGAGTGTGTGTGTGTGTGTGTGTGTGTGTGTGTGTGTGTGTGTGTGTGTGAGGGGAAGAGAGAATGAGAGAGGGGGGGAGAGAGAGACGAGCGTGTGTACGCACGTGTGCATGTTTATTATCTTGTGTGTGTGTG
>CM065724.1:70103786-70106286 GCA_033310375.1 Conus canariensis
CAAACAAACAAACAAACAACGTCCATGAAGATGCTGTAGAAAAACAAAAAAAACCCAACTTTTTACATGAATGTGCTTTGTTTTGTTTGTTTCAAAAATGATGATGTCGATGCGACAACTTAGGAAAATCGCTGCTACGACTATCATGTTTTCCCTTTTCTTTTAAATTACAGAATCTTTGTTTGACAATTAATGGCAAAAAAAATACATCAATAATTCCCTTGTTTTCTCATTTTGCTTTATAACAACAAAGTCTCTTTCCAAACAAATGGGAAAGCAAACTGCTTTGCTGTCTTCACAGCTGAAGACATTCACGCTCATTTCAACTGACCTAGTTTCTTGTTTCCTTCAAAGAAAATGTCAACTATTGGGAAAGTAAACAACACCTTTTGCCGCATTGACAGCTCAGATCATTCCTTTGCAGTTCAACTGACATACTGTCACATTATTTCTTTTTCATGAAAATGTCACTGACAACAGATGGGATCAACCTGGATGTGCCTGTGTAGCAGAGAATGTGTAGGGTGAAGGTGCAGGTAATGACAGATAAACGGAAGGGGGAAGTGGATGAGTCATGTGAAGATAATTTTATGAAGGGAGGTAAAAATGGGATGAGTGATATGAAGGCAGTATCACAGAATGGGAGAAGAAACGGATGAATGCTGTGCAAGTGGAAGGGAGGTAAAAATGGGATGAATGATATGAAGGCAATATCACATAAAGGGAGAAGAAACATATAAATGATGTGAAAGTAGAAGGGAGGTAAAAAATAGGATGAGTGATATGAAGGCAATATCACATAAAGGGAGGAGAAACAGATGAATGATGTAACAATAGTATTCCATAAATGGAGGAGAAATGGATGAGGAATGTGAAGGTAATGTTACACGAGTGGAAGGGATAATGGTAGTGACATGAAGTATAATGTCACATCAAGGGAACATGGTGAGTAATAAGTAATACCATAGTACAGCTATACATTATTACAGGCATAATACAGTACTTCCGTTACTAAGTCATTATCCAGGTGATACTTACAGCTATACATTATACAGTGGCATTTTGCAGGTAACACATCATTATAGGTATACCATAATGAAGTAAGATAAAGAAAACCCGAAGGTGCGGAGTAACCAGAGCACTGTCTTCACCTGCCTTAAGAGTCTTACCACCTTGGAGCTTCGCTGTTTGACATGGGTACAGCACGGCAGACACTCATTAAGACATCAAGGACATAATGCTCTAACAGGTAATATCAGTACTACAGGATGCACTATTAACAGCTTAAGTAGCATCCCATGGTTACAGCCCGTATTTCATACTGAAAGCCACGGCGAAAACCTCCACTACAATGACAGTTAATATTGTTATTGCAGGTAATACAATTATTACAGTTAATACCGTTATTACAGGTAATAGCATAATTACAGGTAATACCATCATTACAGGCAAAACCACAATAACAGACAATACCATATTAAGTGAGGGAAAGGCAGGACAATGATGAGTGACACACAGGGTTTTGTTACATAAGCAGTGATGGGGAAAGGGTGATGGTAAGAGTGTGTGTGTGTAAGGGGAGGGGCGGGGTCAGTGATATGCTATGCCACATACGAAAGGCAGGACAAGGTGACAAAAAAGGAAAGGAAATTGGGACATGATATAAACTGAATGGTGATACCGAAAGGAAGGACAATGGTGACACATAAAGGCAGGACAATGGTGACACATGAAAGGCAGGACAATGGTGACACATCAAAGGCAGGACAATGGTGACACATAAAGGCAGGGCAATGGTGACACACGAAAGGCAGGACAATGGTGACACACGAAAGGCAGGACAATGGTGACACATCAAAGGCAGGACAATGGTGACACATCAAAGGCAGGACAATGGTGACCAACGACAATGGCAGGGACAATGGTGACACATCAAAGGCAGGACAATGGTGACACATCAAAGGCAGGACAATGGTGACACACAGAAAGGCAGGACAATGGTGACACATCAAAGGCAGGACAATGGTGACACATCAAAGGCAGGACAATGGTGACACATCAAAGGCAGGACAATGGTGACACATCAAAGGCAGGACAATGGTGACACATCAAAGGCAGGCAATGGTGACACATCAAGGCAGGACATGGTGACACATCAAAGGCAGGACAATGGTGACACATCAAAGGCAGGACAATGGTGACACATGAAAGGCAGGACAATGGTGACACATCAAAGGCAAGGACAATGGTGACACATCAAAGCAGGGACAATGGTGACACATCAAAGGCAGGACAATGGTGACACATGAAATGCAGGACATGGTGACAGAAAGGCAGGACAATGGTGACACATCAAAGGCAGGACAATGGTGACACATCAAAGGCAGGACAATGGTGACACATGAAATGCAGGACAATGGTGAACATGAAATGCAGGACAATGGTGACACATCAAAGGCAGGACAATGGTGACACATCAAAGCAGGACAATGGTGACACA
>CM065724.1:70111286-70136286 GCA_033310375.1 Conus canariensis
CATATCACCAATCAGCAAGATGCTAAACATCAGATACACTGATCCTATCACCAATCAACAGGTGCGTCGAACCATCAGGCAACACTTAGGACCGTACGAAGATCTACTGACATCAGTCAGGAAAGGAAAACTACCTTGGTATGGCCATGTGAGAAGATCCACTGGCCTTGCTAACACAGTCCTCCAGGGAACAGTTGGAGGGGGGAGACGGAAGGGAAGACAGAAACAACGATGGACAGACCACATTGCAGAGTGGACAGGGAAACATGGACAGAGACCCAGGCCTTGGCACACAACCCACAGAACTGGAGGAACCTGGGGAACTGTTCTTCTGTGTGGTGTCCCAGTGACTGCCCACATAGCCCACAGAACTGGAGGAACCTGGGGAACTGTTCTTCAGTGTGGTGCCCAGTCACTGCCCACATAGCCCACAGAACTGGAGGAACCTGGGGAACTGTTCTTCAGTGTGGTGACCCAGTGACTGCCCACATAGCCCACAGAACTGGAGGAACCTGGGGAACTGTTCTTCAGTGTGGTGCCCCAGTCACTGCCCACATAGCCCACAGAACTGGAGGAACCTGGGGAACTGTTCTTCAGTGTGGTGACCCAGTGACTGCCCACATAGCCCACAGAACTGGAGGAACCTGGGGAACTGTTCTTCAGTGTGGTGCCCAGTGACTGCCCACATAGCCTACAGAACTGGAGGAACCTGGGGAACTGTTCTTCAGTGTGGTGTCCCAGTGACTGCCCACATAGCCCACAGAACTGGAGGGAGCTGGGGAACTGTTCTTCAGGGTGGTGCCCCAGTGACTGCCCACATAGCCCACAGAACTGGAGGAACCTGGGGAACTGTTCTTCAGGGTGGTGCCCCAGTGACTGCCCATATAGCCCACAGAGCTGGAGGAACCTGGGGAACTGTTCTTCAGGGTGGTGACCCAGTGACTGCCCACATAGCCCACACAACTGGAGGAACCTGGGAAACTGTTCTTCAGTGTGGTGTCCCAGTGACTGCCCACATAGCCCACAGAACTGGAGGAACCTGGGGAACTGTTCTTCAGTGTGGTGCCCCAGTGACTGCCCACATAGCCCACAGAACTGGAGGAACCTGGGGAACTGTTCTTCAGTGTGGTGCCCGAGTGACTGCCCACATAGCCCACAGAACTGGAGGAACCTGGAGAACTGTTCTTCAGTGTGGTGCCCCAGTGACTGCCCACATAGGCCACAGAACTGGAGGAACCTGGGGAACTGTTCTTCAGTGTGGTATCCCAGTGACTGCCCACATAGCCCACAGAACTGGAGGGACCTGGGGAACTGTTCTTCAGTGTGGTGTCCCAGTGACTGCCCACATAGCCCACAGAACTGGAGGGACCTGGGGAACTGTTCTTCAGTGTGGTGCCCCAGTGACTGCCCACATAGCTGAGGGAGACGACAGTGAAACAAATCTCAATCGCAAAACAATGAAAAGTGTTGGTTACATTAAAAAATACAGCACATTTACTTTGATTAACACGTGTATTTACGTACAGAAAAAAAATTCGGTGCACACACAACAATGTGTATTTGCCTGTTCTGAAAGCCTTTGCAAGCAGTCTTAAAAACAACAAAAACTGGCAAAAAAAAGGAGAGGGGAGGGGGGAGGCACTGAAATATGCGTAGACAAGAAACAATGATAAGGAAATCACCAAGCCAATAAACAGTATACTTTAAATGAATAAGTTGAGGATGAACATGTAGTTGCTAATAATGTTGTTGATCTTGATAACGTAATGATGGTAAGGAGGACAGGAATAAGAGAATGCAAAACCGTGTATATCTAAGCATGTACGTACACACATATTACAGATGGAATGTATTCGTTCTTGCATGATTATAAAAAAAAAAAAACAGCATTCTTTAAAACAGTTGACTTTATTTCAGCAAACAATAGAAAATATTTTTGATAATGTCTTACAAGTTTCACACTTAGTGTTTATTCATCGTTGCTCAAAACTAGATATGTAACTGACCTTGTATAATCAACATGACAAAATTAATGCGATGATCTTCACGAATGATTCTAACAGATCTCAGTAGAAATAATGACATGATAAAGTAAACGAGGTTTTAGTACAATCAGCCGGTGGCATTTTCTGTTGGGTTCTCACAGAGGAGATGGCAGGCGAGTCTTTTGTCAGAGACGGTTGCTCTGGAGGGGTGAACGTTCTAACAGCTAGGCTGACCAACATAGCATCAGTTCAACACTATCATTCCAAAGCAGTCTGCTTTACACTGTGAATTGAAATGCAGTTGCCGTCAGGGAGTGTGTGCACAAGGCTTCCCCCAAGGAGGACACAAAGCCCATACTCACCACTGTCACTGCAAGCCACAACATCGTCTCCCAAAGCAGGTTCCAAAGTCACAGCGTTGTTGGCAGGTTCCAGTCTGACAATGCACAGATAGTGTTGTCCTGCCCTGTGCCACGTCCTCTGGTAGCGGGGTTTGGCTGCCGACTGTGTACCACTCCTGCTTCCTCCTTCGCCGCTTTGCTCCTTGCCCTGTCACGACTCCACACCACTGCGCGTGACGAGGACACAACGAGGGCTTTAATACTGCTTCCCACTGTCTGGCAGACGCTGCTCTGTCATCTGCTTCACACACACACACACACACACACACACACACACACACACACACACACACACACACACACACACACACACGCACGCACGCACGCACGACGCACGCACGCACGCACCACACACACACACACACACACACACACACTTTCACAGAGACATAGTCACATCGCATTTGCATACACTCAATCACAAACACAGCATGTTTAAACCATACACGCGCATCTCTGCATTCATTCAAAGGAGTAACTGGGGAAACAAGAATTCATTTTTTTTGTGCTCCCTTTACCAAACACGACAAAGACCTTCACAATACCTTAAACACACACACATAATAGCTTTTTTAGGAATCTAAATTTCATGTTCAGTTATTATTCAAACCCATTTTCTTCTTTCTTTTCAAAAAACAAGATACAGGTATTACACTTCTCGTTCTCCGTTGTTAAACGTTAAACAGTTGCATTGAAAAAGTTTCTTTTGTAAACAATTCCCCCCTGCGGGAATCAAGTTTCCAGGAGGCTGATCCAGTGACTGGACGCAGAGGTTTTCTGAAAGAAACCCCAAGTCCCAACGTTAGCTTTGGAACTTTTAAGTTTGAATGATTTTTAAAAGACATTATACAACAAGACATAGTAACACATCATACTCACGAATTCGTAGCATTCTGTTTCCAGCATATTCCTGCCTACAGATGGGAATACAAAGTCAAATCTTTACAAAAATATTTATGTCAAAAACTATATGTTTTTCAACCAATTAAGTGTTTTCACAAAATGCTTCTCATTACACAATGTCGATTTTTTTTTTTCATTAATCACATCAATCGTTTACATTTAATTATTGATCATTTTTCTTTTCTCTTTATGTATTTATTATTCCCCAACTGGCAGCTTACCCACAGGGAATCAATATTGACCAAACAGAATCACTAGCAGACTTCTGTCTGCGCTACATCGACATCGACCACTCTCTGGTCGCACGGAAAACCAGGTGTTGTTTTTCACCCACCCACCCCCAAGGTTGAAAATCAACTACCAACTCGGCCCAAGCCAAGCCCTCTATCCTCCTGTTTGGCAGTATCTGGTCTGCCGTACCTATCGGAAACACACCCGTCTTACAAAACAGTGAGCGTCTCACTAATCGCGTGCCTCAGCGTCCAATCAAAGACAAGAAAAGGTTAAGGATTTAAATACTGTTTACATATGGTCTACATATTTGTTGAAAGTTCTAAATCTCGTTTTTTAAAATCGGCCCTGCATTTTACGTCCAGCGACTTCCGTCGAGAGAGAGAGAGAGAGGAGAGAGAGAGAGAGAGAGAGAGAGAGAGAGAGAGAGAGAGAGAGAGAGAGAGAGAGAGATTTCATTGAGGTGTTAGTTCGTGCGGACTAGTCCATACACACTACACCGCATTTTCCAAGCTACGACACTGCAGTGCGCAGGATCCACAGGTGATGGCTTAAACAAGAACTAAGCTGAAAGCATTGAAGATGAGGGTCTCATGGATACTACTGACCAAGACCTCACGTAGCTACCTTATATCATCTGGTGGGTGTGTGTGTGTGTGTGTGTGTGTGTGTGCGCGCGCGCGCGCGCGCGCGCGCTGTTGTCTGTGTGTGTGTGTGTGAGAGAGAGTGTGTGCGTGTGTGTGTGTGTGTGTGTGTGTGTGTGTGGTGTGGAGAGAGAGAGAGAGAGAGAGAGAGAGAGAGAGAGAGAGAGAGAGAGAGAGAGAGAGAGAGAGACTATGTGAAGACTTTTCCCTATTGAACTCCACGAAAACAGACCATGTCTATGTGAGGGCTTTGCCGTATTGAACTGTCTGTGTGAGGATTGTGCCGTATTAAATGTTCTGTGTGAGCACTTTGCTGTATTGACCTCCACGACACAAAATCTGTGTGGGGACGTTGGAGCACTGAACTCCACGACATGAAATCTGTGTGGGGACTTTGGAGCACTGAACTCCACGACACAAAATCTGTGTGGGGACTTTGGAGCACTGAACTCCAATGACACGAAGTCTGTGTGGGGACTTTGGAACACTGAACTCCACGACACAAGTCTGTGTGGGGACTTTGGAGCACTGAACTCCATGACACGAAATCTGTGTGGGGACTTTGGAGCACTGAACTCCATGACACGAAGCTGCATTGACACGACTCACGCCATCTGTGGGACTTTGGAACACTGAATCCAGACACGACCAGCTTGTGAACACGACCCACGCATAGGACCAGACCTGTCAGTGTGACCACTCCTGCCCATGTGCAGACCACTGACCACTACCACCAGTGACCACGAACACTGCCCATTAGTGACATGACCACCGCCCCATTAAGTGACGACCATGCCATTAGTGACCACGACCCACTGCCATCATGACCACGACCCCCCATCAGTGACACGACCACGCCCTCAGGACACGACCCTCTGCCATTAGTGCCACGACCCACTGCCCATCAGTGACCACGACCCACCGCCCCATCAGTGACCACGACCCACCGCCCCATTAAGTGACCACGACCCACCGCCCCATTAAGTGACCACGACCCACTGCCCCATTAAGTGACCACGACCACGCCCCATTACAGTGACCACGACCCCCCACCCCATTAAGTGACCACGACCCACCGCCCCATTAAGTGACCACGACCCACTGCCCCATTCAAGTGAACCACGACCCACCGCCCCATTCAGTGACCACGACCCACCGCCCCATTAAGTGACCATGACCCCTGCCCCATCCAGTGACCTGACCACCCACCCCCAAGTGACCACGACCCACCGCCCCATTAAGTGACCACGACCCACCGCCCCATCCAGTGACCACGACCCACCGCCCCATTAGTGACCACGACCCACCGCCCCATCCAGTGACCACGACCCACTGCCCCATCCAGATGACCACGACCCCGCCCATTAAGTGACCATGACCCCTGCCCCATAAGTGACATGACCCACTGCCCCATTAAGTGACCATGACCCACCCCCCATTAAGTGACCAGACCCACCGCCCCATTAAGTGACCAGACCCACTCCCCATAAGTGACCACGACCCCGCCCATTAAGTGACCACGACCCACCGCCCCATTAGTGACCACGACCCACAGCCAATTAAGTGACCACGACCCATGCCCCATCAGTGATCACGAACCACCCCATCAGTGATCACGACCCACCGCCCCATTAAGTGACCACGACCCACGCCCATAAGTGACCACGACCACAGCCCCATTAAGTGACCACGACCACCGCCCCATTAAGTGACCACGACCCACCGCCCCATTAAGTGACCACGACCACCGCCCATCCAGTGACCATGACCCACGCCCCATCCAGTGACACGACCCACCGCCCCATTATGTGACCACGACCCCCCGCCCCATTAAGTAACCAGACCCACTGCCCATCCAGTGACCTGACCACCGCCCATCAGTGACCCATCCAGTGACCACGACCCACCCATTACGTGACCACCCACCGCCCAAGTGACCACGACCCCATTATACACACCACGCCATCCGTGACCACACCACGCCCGTGACCACGCCGCCCCATAGGACAGACCGCCCTAATGCAGCCCGCCCTTAGTGACCACCACCCCCTAGTGACACGACCACCCCATTAGTGACCACGACCACCCCCATCCAGTGACACGACCCTTCCCATCCGTGATCACGACCCACCCCATCCGTGACCAGACCCACGACCAATTAAGTGACCACGACCAGCCCCATAAGTGACCACGACCACCGCCCATCAGTGATCACGACCCACCGCCCTTAAGTGACCACGACCCACCGCCCCATCGGACCACGACCCACGCCCCATTAAGTGACCACGACCCACCCCCATTAGTGACCACGACCCACAGCCCCATAGTGACCACACCCACGCCCAAGGACCAGACCACCGCCCCATCCAGTGACACGACCACCGCCCCATAAGTGACCAGACCCACCGCCCATTAAGTAACCGACCCGCCCCATCCAGGACCATGACCCACGCCCATCAGTGACCACGACCCACCGCCCATTAAGTGACCACGACCACCACCCCATCCAGTGACCACGACCCACCGCCCATTAGTACCAGACCACCCCATCCGTGACACGACCCACCGCCCATTAAGTGACATGACCACGCCATCAGTGACACGACCACGCCCATTAGTACCATGACCCCCCCCTAAGTGACCAGACCCACGCCATTAAGTGCAGACACCCCCAGGACCAGACCCGCCCATTAAGTGACCACGACCCCCCCATCAGTGACACGACCCACCCCCATAGTGATCACGACCCACCCCCATCCAGTGATCACGAATTCCACCCGCCCCATCCAGTGACCACGACCCACAGACCAATTAAGTGACCACGACCCACTGCCCCATCAAGTGATCACGAACCACCGCCCCATTAAGTGACCACGACCCACTGCCCCATTAAGTGAGCAGGACCCACTGCCCCGTCCAGTGACCACAACCCACCGCCCCATTAAGTGACCACAACCCACTGCCCCATTAAGTGAACTACGACCTACCCCCCATAAGTGACCACAACCCACCGCCCCATTAAGTGACCACGACCACCACCCCATCAGTGACCACGACCCACCGCCCCATTAGAATGACCTCGACCCACCGCCCCATTAAGTAACCACGACCTACCGCCCCATCAAGTGACCACGACCCACCGCCCCATCCAGTGACCACGATCCACCGCCCCATCCAGTGACCACGACCCACCACCCCATTAAGTGACCACGACCCACCACCCCATTAAGTGACCACGACCCACCGCCCCATCAGGCAGACCCTGCTGTCCACTTCTCCCACAGACAATGACCCCGACCCACCGCCCCATCAGGTAGACAGGGGCGCCCTCTGGGTGCCTGCATCTCCCCAGTTGTGTCCCTGTCAGATCCTAGGGATGAAGAACTGGAAGCGACGATGAGCGATCTGTTGTGCACTTGCGCCATTCTCAGTGTGCAAGTGCCTTAATGCTTGAATGCAGTGTATGAGGCAGGAACATAGTCAAGCACGTGATATTTCCAAGCATTGTACGGTGAGTGGTACATTAGCAATTCTTCATGCCCACTCTAATCTTCGCATGTAAGAATTAACGACTGGAGGGAGGAGAAAGGCAGCGGAAATCATTAATATACTCTCACATGGAGAGGACAGAGAAAAAGGAAGAAAAGCAAAAGGCAGCCAAGCATAAGAAGGAAGATGAATCTAAAGTGCTTGACCTTCTTAAGCTTAAAATATTTCTCCTTTCAGCTATGTCCCATGCACGCACGCACACACACACCACACACACACACACACACACACACACACACACACACACACCACACACCAGGCATGCACGCACGCACGCATCCATGCACGCAGACATGGAAGCACGCACGCACGCACGCACGCACACATGCACAAAGACAGAAACAGAGAAGGCGCAAGGGGCTGCAATCCAAAGGAGAGCGGAAGGAAAGACGGGGGTTCGAGGGAAACACTACCCCCCCCCCCCCCCACACACACACACACACACACACACACACACACACACCTTCCGCCCCACGCCGGCCGTGACCTGCGAGGAAACTGTTGCGTGACACGTTTTCTCGTCACGCCTGAGCAGGTGTGTGACCGAACGTGACAAGGGGGGGGGGGGGGGGGGCTGTCACCATGCATGGAATGTTGTACATCAGTATATACAGCAGTACAAGATGTCACCATGCCCGAAATGTTGTACATCAGTACTACAGCATACAAGCTGTCACTGCCGAATGTTGTTCTGTATAGCAGCACAACTGTCGCCATGCCCGAAAAGTTGTACATCAGTACTACAGATGAAGAAACTGTCACCATGCATGAAATGTTGTACATCAGTACATACAGCAGTACAAGCTGCACGGAACATTGTCATCAGTACATATAGCAGTACAAGCTGTCACCATGCACGGAATGTTGTCATCAGTACATACAGCAGTACAAGCTGTCACCATGCTCGGAATGTTCTCATTATTACATTCCGCAGTACAAGCGTCACCACGCTCGGAATGTTGTCATCAGTACCACTCGAGTACAAGCTGCACGGAATGTTGTCATCGGTACATCACGCAGTACAAGCTGTCACATGCTCGGAATGTTGTCATCTAGTACACTCAGAATACAAGCTGCACGGAATGTTGTCATCAGTACACTACAGCAGTACAAGCTGCATGGAATGTTGTCATAGTACATTCACAGTACAAGCTGTCACCATGTTCGGAATGTTGTCATTCAGTACATACAGCCAGATACAATCTGCAGGAATGTTGTCATCAGTACATTACAGCAGTACAATCTGCATGGAATGTTGTCATCAGTACATAAGCAGTACAAGCTGCATGGAATGTTGTCATCAGTACATTCACAGTACAAGCTGTCACCATGTTCGGAATGTTGTCATCAGTACATACAGCAGTACAACTGCATGGAATGTTGTCATCAGTACATACAGCAGTACAAGCTGCATGGAATGTTGTCATCAGTACATTCAGCAGTACAAGCTGCACGGAATGTTGTCATCAGTACATTCAACAGTACAAGCTGCACGGAATGTTGTCATCAGTACATTCAACAGTACAAGCAGCACGGAATGTTGTCATCAGTACATTCAACAGTACAAGCTGCACGGAATGTTGTCATCAGTACATTCAACAGTGCAAGCTGCATGGAATGTTGTCATCAGTACATACAACAGTACAAGCTGTCACCTTGCACGGAATGTTGTCATCAGTACATTCAGCAGTACAAACTGTCACCATGCACGGAATGTTGTCATTAGTACATATTGCAGTACAAGCTGTCACCATGCACGGAATGTTGTCATCAGTATAATCGGTGTCCAGAAACGGATAGCTTACAATCTCATGTCAACGGAAAAATGATGAGACACACGAGAACGAATTTGTAAAACAACTTACATTCAGTTAAGTTTCAAACAGCAACACAACTAACAAGCTGGAACCTTCTTCCCTAAATAAGAAACAACCACCATCCTTTTTCCCTGCTAACTAGCTAAGATTGAAAAAAAAAACTTCAGTTATAAAGAGCTTCTTCTGTTTCAATTCCAGTTCGCGACACAAACACAGACACTCGTGCTGGTAACCACATATACAATTCCAACACATCAATATATATATAATATATATATATATATTTTTTATGTTTAGTTGTTTTTTAGTTGTGTGTTCCACGTGCAATCATCTCAGAAATTCTGTCAGTCTATAATCCTGAAACGGCGTCAAACATCAGGTCCAGTGCTACCCCTGCAGTAGTCCACGGACCCCCAGGTGAGGATCAGACCTAGTGCTGCCCTGCAGGAGTCCAGGTGAGGATGAGACCAATAATGTCTGTGTGGTGCTAATGTAATTAGATACCAATCACTGATAAACTTTGGTTCTGCATGCCGGCAGGCCCCAGTCTCGGTAACGGTTGTTTACACCTCGAGGCTCCAGTGCACATGTCCCGAAAGTGTCTTTTCAGTGTGATGTGAACTACTCTACAAGACCCAGTGCTGCCCCTGCAGGAGTCCACGGACCTCCAGGTGAGGATCATTCCTAGTGCTGTCCCTGCAGTAGTCCAGAGACGTCCAGGTGAGGATCATTCCTAGTGCTGCCCCTGTAGGAGTCCACGGACCTCCAGGTGAGGATCATTCCTAGTGCTGCCCCTGTAGGAGTCCACGGACCTCCAGGTGAGGATCCTGTCCAGTGTCGCTCAGGACCAGTGCCGCTTACTACCACCATCCACATCAGTACTGCCAGAAACCACATTCAAAAACTGGTCTCAAGAGTGCCTTAAAAAGAGACAGTTATGAAGCTGTTTGCATTTGTTATTAAAAAAAAAGTGTTGTTCGACGAGTTTTGTTTTTGGCAGGACAGAATCTATTTGTGTTCTGTCGAAAAAGAGATCAAATAAATCATAGTTCCAATCCAAACGAATACAAATAATCAATTATTGATAATGAATAAGTGACCACAATGGCACAGTTTGGCCAAGTAATGATTGACAGTATGACAGGACAACACAGGCGAGGACATGACACGCCACATCAATCGTCACATGGCAGCAAGAAAGAAGCCACTTGGGGAAACACGGGCAAGAATTGAAGCCAAAGAATGAAAGCTGCGTTACTAGATTTCTAAACGAATGAAACAAACCAGTCACAACACAGACTCAAAGCGTTTCAACCTATTGTTCTTCCCCAGGCGTGACAAAAAAACAAAAACAAAACACACACACACGCACACATCATGATGATGATGGTGATGGTGATGGTAATGGTGGTGGGTGTGGTGATGGTGATGATGATGATGATGATGATGATGATGATGATGGTGGTGGTGGTGGTGGTGGTGGTGGTGGTGGTGGTGGTGGTGATGATGATGATGATGATGATGATGATGATGATGATGATGATGATACTGCTTCTGATGCTGCTGCTCCTGATAATGATGATGATGATGATGATGATGATGATGATGATGATGATGCTGTGATGATGTGTCATGATCTGATCATGATCTGATGGTGAGAGGAGGAGATGAGGAGGAGGATGACAGTTGCACCCTTCGTTTTATGGAAGGTAGGGAATCGGAACATAGGAAGGAGGTGGAAGGATTTCGTTAAAAAGAAATGCTCGTATACAAATAAAAACATAATAATGATGAATGAATGATGCTGATACATAATCATCATATATCATCATCATCATCATCATCATCATCATCATCATCATCATCATCATCATCAATCATCATCATCATCATCATCATCGCCATCCTTCTTCTTCTTCTTCTTCTTCTTCTTCTTCTTCTTCTTCTTCTTCTTCTCATACAGACTGGATCAATATGGTGGCTGTCGTAGCAACGGGCCGTGCAACTACTCCTATGTTTGTGCCGGCAACAGAGGTCATCCTGGCAACAGAGGTCATCCTGGCAACAGAGGTCATCCTCTTAGCAGCCATGAAGGAGAAGACTTGGGACAGCACAACAAGGACAACAGGAAGGAGAAGACTTGGGACAGGACAACAAGGACAACAGGAAGGAGAAGACTTGGGACCGCACAACAAGGACAACAGGAAGGAGAAGACTGGGACGCACAACAAGGACAACAGGAAGGAGAAGACTTGGGACAGCACAACAAGGACAACAGGAAGGAGAAGACTTGGGACAGCACAACAAGGACAACAGGAAGGAGAAGACTTGGGACAGCACAACAAGGACAACAGGAAGGAGAAGACTTGGGACAGCACAACAAGGACAACAGGAAGGAGAAGACTTGGGACAGCACAACAAGGACAACAGGAAGGAGAAGACTTGGGACAGCACAACAAGGACAACAGGAAGGGGAGGACTTGGGACAGCACAACAAGGACAACAGGAAGGGAAGACTTGGGACAGCACAACAAGGACAACAGGAAGGAGAAGACTTGGGACAGCACAACAAGGACAACAGGAAGGAGAAGACTTGGGACAGCACAACAAGGACAACAGGAAGGAGAAGACTTGGGACAGCACAACAAGGACAACAGGAAGGAGAAGACTTGGGACAGCACAACAAGGACAACAGGAAGGAGAAGACTTGGGACAGCACAACAAGGACAACAGGAAGGAGGAAGACTTGGGACAGCACAACAAGGACAACAGGAAGGAGAAGACTTGGGACAGCACAACAAGGACAACAGGAAGGAGAAGACTTGGGACAGCACAACAAGGACAACAGGAAGGAGAAGACTTGGGACAGCACAACAAGGACAACAGGAAGGAGAAGACTTGGGACAGCACAACAAGGACAACAGGAAGGAGAAGACTTGGGACAGCACAACAAGGACAACAGGAAGGAGAAGACTTAGGACAGGACAACAAGGACAACAGGAAGGAGAAGACTTAGGACAGGTCAACAAGGACAACAGGAAGGAGAAGACTTAGAACAGGACAACAGGGACATACAGGAAGGAGAAGACTTGGGACAGCACAACAAGGACAACAGGAAGGAGAAGACTTGGGACAGCACAACAAGGACAACAGGAAGGAGAAGACTTGGGACAGCACAACAAGGACAACAGGAAGGAGAAGACTTGGGACAGCACAACAAGGACAACAGGAAGGAGAAGACTTGGGACAGCACAACAAGGACAACAGGAAGGAGAAGACTTAGGACAGCACAACAAGGACAACAGGAAGGAGAAGACTTGGGACCGCACAACAAGGACATACAGGAAGGAGAAGACTTGGGACAGCACAACAAGGACAACAGGAAGGAGAAGACTTGGGACAGCACAACAAGGACAACAGGAAGGAGAAGACTTGGGACAGCACAACAAGGACAACAGGAAGGAGAAGACTTGGGACAGCACAACAAGGACAACAGGAGGAGAAGACTTGGACAGACAACAAGGACAACAGGAAGGAGAAGACTTAGGACAGACAAAGGACAACAGGAAGGAGAAGCTTAGAACAGGACAACAGGGACATACAGGAAGGAGAAGACTTGGGACAGGACAACAAGGACAACAGGAAGGAGAAGACTTAGAACAGGACAACAGGGACATACAGGAAGGAGAAGACTTGGGACAGCACAACAAGGACAACAGGAAGGAGAAGACTTAGGACAGCACAACAAGGGACATATAGGAGATAATAATGCTGAGGTAATAAGGGGAGGAGCGAGAGAGACAATGACAATGACAATGACAGATTTTTAGTGTCCTTTCAGCAATTAAGCCCTTTAGACAAAGGGGCACGTTTGAACTTAACTCAGTATAATCAATCGCTCACCTCACCCCTCTTTTCTCCCTCTCGCCACCCCTTGCCCACAGCTCATTCCGACAGCTTTCTCCCTCCTTCACCCTTCACCCCACCTTACCTCTATCTCCCCCCCCCCCCCCTTCCCCTTCACTTCTTCAGTCACACGCTTGTGCACGTACTGTATATATATGAGAGAGAGAGAGAGAGAGAGAGAGAGAGAGAGAGAGGGAGAGAGACAGACAGACAGACAGACATACAAAGTGACAGAGAGACAGAGACAGAGAGAAAGACAGACAGAGAGAGAGACAGAGAGAGAGAGAGAGAATAACGAACACTGGTACAAAATTGTGTATTTCTGAAGGGGGAGTACATGAACTGTTTTTAAAATTTCTGTATTTAAAAAAAAAAATCGATTACATTTTGAAGGTTACGAAACTGTACTTTTCCTCTGAGAGAGAGAGAGAGAGAGAGAGAGAGAGAGAGAGAGAGAGAGAGAGGAGAGAGAGAGAGAGAGAAATGCAAGACGGAGGTCAAATAGTGACGCCAAGCGGTTATAAATTCAATACTCAAGCACGGTCAAGCGAGCTGTAAAAGTTAAAAGACTGTCGTGGCGAGCACAGCAAGCCGTTGTGCCGGTGAAATATGACAGCAGTTTCATGGACGTTTCGTGCTTTAGATGACGGCATTTAGTATATAATGCGGTTATCTATGGCGGTTGACAGGGATAATTAGATGGTTTCTTTCATCCAGCTTCAGTCCAAAATTCTCTGCTTCCCTTTCTTTGACTTTGTATCACACACACACACCACACACACGCGCGCGCGCGCGCGCGCGCGCGCGCGCGCGCGCGCACGCACGCACACACACACACACACACACACACACACTGTATTAATTTGTAAATTGCTTGACATGTGTAGTTGTTTCCTCCTGGCGAACGATCGTTTATCTACTGATAGAACACTCTCCTGAAGACCTGACTTGCTTCCCTTCCCTTGGATGTAGATCTTGTGATCCCTTTGATTTCTGGTTTCAGTCCTGTGCTAGAGGTAAACAGTCGGTGGCAGGTACAAACATTTTGATGAGGCAGTCGGTGGCAGGTACAAACATTTTGATGAGGCAGTCGGTGGCAGGTACAAACATTTTGATGAGGCAGTCAGTGGTTGATGCCAAACATTTTGATGAGGCAGTCGGTGGTTGATACCAAACATTTTGATGGGGCAGTCGGTGGTTGATGCCAAACATCTTGATGGGGCAGTCGGTGGTTGATGCCAAACATTGTGGTTTCTCTTTTCCTTAAAGTATTATAATGATGTGAGTGTTGGTGAGCTCTGGAAGTGAGCAATGAAAATTATTGGGTATTAACTATTGGAAAATGTATTCTGATCCCTGTTGTGGATTCGTCTAGTGATAAAAATGTGGAAAAGCAAAAAACATTCTTTTCTTGATAAAAAGGGACAAATGGAAATCGTTCCTTTATCTGTAATCATTGTATTCTTGGCACTTTGAAAAGGGGTACATGAGAAAATCGTTTCTTCAATGTAATCACTCATGGTGATAATCGAGGAATTTTTCTATTGTAATGCACCCATTGTATTAAAACTTAGTAGATTATATTACGGGTATTTTTCCCTAAATTCCAGTGAAAGGTATTATGTTAAGAGTGACTACTGGTGACAAACGAGGAGAATAAATATGTAGGAAGTAGGCCAGGTAATCAATGTAGTTATACAGTTCCCCAGGTGTTGGTGAGGCCCCTGAGTCCGGCCTGAAGCTGATTGCCACCGGGTGTGGGAGTACAGCCCATGCCCCAGCCGCTGTCTCCGTCCAGACGACGTAGAGAAGCTGACCACCAGGTCAGTAGAAGACACGTGTGATAAAAGGCCTCAGGATTCTCCGTCACGACGACGTTGAGAAGTTGACCGCCAGATCGATGGTTCAACGTGTGTGTTTGTTGTTTTTTTTCTGCTGTGTGGTTGTTCGCAGGAGGACTCCACGAACTGCATCCGTGAGCGGCTCTGCCTACTGTGTGAAAACTGTGACTTGAACCGGACGCAGCTAAGTATATAATGTGTGTTAGGACTTTGCTGAAGGTGCCACCGAAGTCAGCGCCGTGGAAAAAATATATTTAATAAGTCAGTTTAGAGAGCGACGGTTAAAAAGCTCCTTGTGTTGTTGCACGCCCTTCCTGGTGGTGGCGTGTATTGAGCTTTTTGTGCCTGTTTATTTATATTATGGTAATATGTGTTTGTAGTGTTTTGATCGTTCAGAATGCATGAAAAAAAAGAATGAAACTTAAGTTTGTGTGTTGCCTGGCTGTCTGTGTTCGTGTGGTGTGGGTGTGTGTCGGAAAAACGTCGTTACACGCATCCAAACTTTTTCTAGTGAGAGTCAGACAGTAAAACACGCACTACCAAACCATCCGTTAACAAGGGGGGCAGGTACACATATAACGGAGTGTGAAGTGTGTGCATACACCAATCTACATAGGGGCTAGGTACACAGATAACACATTGTGAAGTGTGTGCATGCACGAATCTATATAAGGGCTAGGTACACAGATAACACAGTTGAAGTGTGTGCATGCACGTATCTATACAGGAGGTAAGTACACAGATAACACAGTGGAAGTGTGCACACGAACGCTTCCTGGTATGGGCTAGGTACACAAGTGACATGGTTTGAAGTGTGCTCACATGCGTACATGCATGCGACAGACGCAAATAGGGCACCCTTTAAAATGTTTGCATGCACGTTTGTACGCATGCGGAAGGTGCAAAAATGACACAGTTTGACAGCTACGTTTGTACATCTGTACGCGGGCGTGGAAGTAGACGCACGGTGGGCGTGCAGGACGAGGGACATAATATCAAAGGAAGAAAAGAGACAGACTGACAGACAGACAGACAGACAGACAGACAGACAGACAGACAGACAGACAGACAAAAAAGAAAAGAACGAAACCAAACTGCAGAAGGAATGGCAAGAAACAAAGGTTCCAGGCCACAGCAGATGAATCTCTGGTCGTATTGCTGTCGGGACGGCCTTCTTTCTGTCATTAATGTCGGACCTAATGACCTGTGTGTGTGTGTGTGTGTGTGTGTGTGTGTGTGTGTGTGTGTGTGTGTGTGTGTGTGTGTGTGTGTTGTGTGTTGTTGTGTGTTGTGTGTGTGTGTGTGTGTGTGTGTTGTGTGTGTGTGTGTGTGTGTGGTGTGTGTGTGTGTGTGTGTGTGTGTGTGTGTACAGTCAAACGGTTGAAAAATCGGTAGAAGCATTTCTGTTTCTTTGTATTTATAAGGATACTAATAATGAACATTTATAGAGCGCTTTCTGAAGCCCAAAGCGCTTTATAATGCACACGGAACGTAAGAATAATAGTAAGCTGAACACTACTTGCAGAATCTAAAAACAATAATAAGAGTGTGGACAGTTTACATAATAGATTATACAGCTTGCAATACAAGCAATGTATTTCCAACATTTCAGACATGAAACTTCATTGAAATGTACTTCTCCCACACACACACACACACACACGCGCGCGCGCGCGCGCGCGCGCGCGCGCGCGCACGCACACTAAGACACGCACAACCCGCTCCTAAACTAACACAAGCTGGCACGCATATGAAAATATATGCAAACGGCAGAGACAGCAATACCATTTTTGAGATATGTAAAATCTGGCTTGAAAAGATGTGGTGTCCAATTCGCTGTGAATGCGAAAGGAGAGAAGTAATGGTGGATAGAACAAGGCAATGGATTCCAGAACTGCTCGGCAAAGGCACAACGAGTGCGTCCTTCAAGGTGTTGTCTGTTGAAGGTAGGGGTCTGCAAAATACTCTGTTGTTAGCAGAACAGCCGAGAGTTGTGGGTGGAGTGCAGGATTGAAGTAGCTCACACAGCTGCACAGCCGTCTTTCTAGTCACTGTCTAAAGGTGCAGACAACACATTTTGTACTGAATTCTCTGTTCTGCTGGAACCCAGTGAAGATCTTTAAGAAGCAGCTTGACGTGCATTGTCTGACAAGATCTCTACATCATCCTGGCAGCAGCATTCTGGACTTGTGTTGTATCGAGGGATGGCTGGGAATTAGCAGTGGTGTTGTGAGTGTCAGCAGATGGCTGTTAGGGAATTAGGAATGGTGTTGTGAGTGTCAGCAGATGGCTGTTAGGGAATTAGGAGTGGTGTTGAGAGTGTCAACAGATGGCTGGTATGGAATTAGAGTGGTGTTGAGAGTGTCAACAGATGGCTGGTATGGAATTAGGAGTGGTGTTGTGAGTGTCAACAGATGGCTGGTATGGAATTAGGAGTGGTGTTGAGAGTGTCAACAGATGGCTGTTAGGGAATTAGGAGTGGTGTTGTGAGTATCAGCAGATGGCTGGTATGGAATTAGGAGTGGTGTTGTGAGTGTCAACAGATGGCTGGTATGGAATTAGGAGTGGTGTTGTGAGTATCAGCAGATGGCTGTTAGGGAATTAGGAGTGGTGTTGTGAGTATCAGCAGATGGCTGGTATGGAATTAGGAGTGGTGTTGTGAGTGTCAGCAGATGGCTGTTAGGGAATTAGGAATGGTGTTGTGAGTATCAGCAGATGGCTGTTAGGGAATTAGGAGTGGTGTTGTGAGTGTCAGCAGATGGCTGGTATGGAATTAGGAGTGGTGTTGTGAGTGTCAGCAGATGGCTGGTATGGAATTAGGAGTGGTGTTGTGAGTGTCAGCAGATGGCTGGTATGGAATTAGGAGTGGTGTTGTGAGTGTCAGCAGATGGCTGGTATGGAATTGGGAGTGGTGTTGTGAGTGACAGCAGATGGCTGGTATGGAATTAGGAGTGGTGTTGTGAGTGTCAGCAGATGGCTGGTATGGAATTAGGAGTGGTGTTGTGAGTGTCAACAGATGGCTGGTATTGATTTAGGAGTGGTGTTGTGAGTGTCAACAGATGGCTGGTATGGAATTAGGAGTGGTGTTGGGTGTCAACAGATGGCTGGTATGGAATTAGGAGTGGTGTTGTGAGTGTCAACAGATGGCTGTTAGGGAATTAGGAGTGGTGTTGTGAGTGTCAACAGATGGCTGGTATGGAATTAGGAGTGGTGTTGTGAGTGTCAACAGATGGCTGGTATGATTTAGGAGTGGTGTTGTGAGTGTCAACAGATGGCTGGTATGGAATTAGGAGTGGTGTTGAGAATGTCAACAGATGGCTGGTATGGAATTAGGAGTGGTGTTGTGAGTGTCAGCAGATGGCTGGTATGGAATTAGGAATGGTGTTGAGAGTGTCAACAGATGGCTGGTATGGAATTAGGAATGGTGTTGTGAGTGTCAACAGATGGCTGGTATGGAATTAGGAGTGGTGTTGTGAGTGTCAACAGATGGCTGGTATGGAATTAGGAATGGTGTTGAGAGTGTCAACAGATGGCTGGTATGGAATTAGGAGTGGTGTTGTGAGTGTCAACAGATGGCTGGTATGGAATTAGGAGTGGTGTTGTGAGTGTCAACAGATGGCTGGTATGGAATTAGGAGTGGTGTTGTGAGTGTCAGCAGATGGCTGGTATGGAATTAGGAGTGGTGTTGAGAGTGTCAACAGATGGCTGGTATGGAATTAGGAGTGGTGTTGAGTGTCAACAGATGGCTGGTATGGAATTAGGAGTGGTGTTGTGAGTGTCAACAGATGGCTGGTATGGAATTAGGAGTGGTGTTGAGAATGTCAACAGATGGCTGGTATGGAATTAGGAATGGTGTTGAGGGTGTCAACAGATGGCTGGTATGGAATTAGGAGTGGTGTTGAGAGTGTCAACAGATGGCTGGTATGGATTTGGAGTGGTGTTGTGTCAGCAGATGGCTGGTATGGAATTAGGAGTGGTGTTGAGAGTGTCAACAGATGGCTGGTATGGAATTAGGAGTGGTGTTGAGAGTGTCAACAGATGGCTGGTATAGAATTAGGAGTGGTGTTGTGTCAGCAGATGGCTGGTATGGAATTAGGAGTGGTGTTGAGAGTGTCAACAGATGGCTGGTAGGGAATTAGGAGTGGTGTTGAGAGTGTCAACAGATGGCTGGTAGGGAATTAGGAGTGGTGTTGAGAGTGTCAACAGATGGCTGGTATGGATTTGGAGTGGTGTTGTGTCAGCAGATGGCTGGTATGGAATTAGGAGTGGTGTTGAGAGTGTCAACAGATGGCTGGTATGGAATTAGGAGTGGTGTTGAGAGTGTCAACAGATGGCTGGTATGGAATTAGGAGTGGTGTTGAGAGTGTCAACAGATGGCTGGTATGGAATTAGGAGTGGTGTTGAGAGTGTCAACAGATGGCTGGTATGGAATTAGGAGTGGTGTTGAGAGTGTCAACAGATGGCTGGTATGGAATTAGGAGTGGTGTTGTGAGTGTCAGGGGATGGCTGGAAGGGAATGACCAGAGTCCAGTCTGGACAGGACGGAGGAGCTCTCTAGCTTGTTGGCAAGGTCATGTGTGAGATCCTGGCGAGTGGACCTGATGTTTCTGACCTCAGTGTATGCCTCCTTGCATGTTTTCATAATGTCAGATCTTCATCAAACAGAAAGCAGAGTCTGGAACTGTGTGGGAAATTCAACGTCGATGTTGTTCAGTGAAACAGTGTGGGAACAGTGCTGTGAACGCGGCGCCAGAGAATCTGGTAACCTCTGTTTGGTCATCACTGAGCTTCAGTGTGTTATGTTCCGACCGCATTTTGAATTTCTTGCAGCAGTCTTGAAGGAACTCAGCTGTGTCATTCTCAGGCGATTCAGAGTGGCGGCGATGTTATAATATGAAGGGATTCAGTTGATACTTTGTCATTTTCAGGTGATTCAGAATGGTGGCGTGGTGTATTGTCTGCAAACATTTTCTGACGAACTCATTCTCTCCTGTTGATGTTCTTGCCTTCTCGTTTGTTCGTTCCCCTACCCGAATTGTATGACACAAAATGACCCGCTATCCACAAACCCTTGCAGGGTATTACTTTGATTCTCTCCTCAGTGAACAGTGTGTCTTGGGGGAAATATGTCTGTGGTGAGGTCCCTGGTTAACTGATTTAGGTCATGGCCCGGCAGTCACAGGACTGAACACCGTTCTGCATAATGGGAGATAACTTTTCATCCTTGACAATAACTGTGGCTGTGTTTGGCGCACCGGGGTGAGGTAGTGTGGTGAATTATTGCTCTAACCGTCATTCTACAGAAAAATGTCCCTCACCCCCATCTCCGACCAATCCGCTTCACTCTGTTCCCCCACCTGTCCTCCCCCCTTCCACCCTTTGCCCTCATTGTGGTGCGTCAGATCCTGACAGGCGGACAGCCAGCAGGGTGACGTCCGATCTCCCTGACGTCTCCCGAAGACAAGGACGGCATTGTCCGCGTTTCCAGAGTGTGACGCACGGAACAGAACACTGGACAATACATCACGTGCACTGAGTGCCAGGAATGACTTTGTGTACTTGTTGCGGACATGAATGAACAAAAAAGTGGCGTGAACGACAAACCTCACAACAGAAACATGAATTAACAACAGAATGGAATGAACGACAAACTCACAACAGAAACATGAATTAACAACAGAACGGATGCGAATGACAAACCTCACTACACAACTATGAATTAAAACAGAACGGATGTGAATGACAAACCTCACTACACAACTATGAATTAACAACAGAACGGATGTGAATGACAAACCTCACTACACAACTATGAATTAACAACAGAACGGATGTGAATGACAAACTCACTACACAACTATGAATTAACAACAGAACGGATGTGAATGACAAACCTCAGGACAAAACATCAATTAGCAACAGAATGGGTATGCAATACAAACCTTCAAAATAACATATGAATTAACGACACAAGGGCGATGAATCACAAATCTTACAAAGATGTATGGATTATAAACAGAAAGGGTAAACCTCACAACACAAATGTGAATTAAGAACAGAATGGGAGTAGATTACAAACCTTACAACACAGATATGAATTAAGAACAGAATGGGAGTAGATTACAAACCTTACAACACAGATATGAATTAAGAACAGAATGGAAATGAATGACAAACCTTACAACACACACATGAATTAAGAACAGAATGGAAATGAATTCATTTGACAAACCTTACAACACATTATATGAATTAAGAACAGAATGAAAGTGAATGACAAACCTTACAACACATTATATGAATTAAGAACAGAATGAAAGTGAATGACAAACCTTACAACACAGATATAAATCAATAATAGAATGGGAGTGAATTACAAACCTTACAACACAGATATAAATTAACAACAGAATGGGAGTGAATGACGAACCTCACAACGGAAATGTGAAACGACAATTGTACGGGTGTCAAATGCAAACTTCATTACACAAATATGAATCAATAGAATGGGAATAAATTACAAACCTTACAACACATGTCTAAACTGACAATAGAATGAGAGTGAGGTACAAACCTCACAACACAAATCTGAATGGAGAAAACAGTGAGTGTGCATGACAAACGTCACGACACAAACATGAATGAAGAATACAATGGATCTGCAGTTCTAACCTCACAACACAATATTCCTTACTACGCACGGATTTCAGACTCGGTGCACATAGTGTTAAAATGCGGGTCATGATCACACAAAGATATTTCGAAAGCGCCAGCTCAGTCGATTGATTTCCAAACTTCCAAAGCTAATCAGCAGAAATTGGAAAAAAAACAACAACAACAGGAAACCTATTCTGCGTTTCACATAATGCACTGTGATGGGTTCCTGGGGACTTGTGGAATGCTGGCACTGCACTTACAACCCGCTTCTGGTCGTGTCGGCCACTGTGTGCGCATGTCAGGAGAGTTTCTTTCCGAACACCAGGTACGTCACTGGTGACGTAGAGAACTAACACCAGGTACATCATGGTGACTTACAGAACTAACACCAGGTACATCATGGTGACTTACAGAACTAACACCAGGTATATCACTGGTGACTTTAGAGAACTAACACCACGTACATCACTGGTGATCTAGCGAACTAAGATCAGGTACATCACCGGTGACTTAGAGAACTAACACCACGTACATCACTGGTGACTTTAGAGAACTAACACCACGTACATCACTGGTGACTTAGAGAACTAACACCACGTACATCATGGTGACTTATAGAACTAACACCACGTACGTTCACTGGTGACTATGGAGAACTAACACCACGTACATCACTGGTGACTTTAGAGAACTAACACCACGTACATCACTGGTGACTTTAGAGAACTAACACCACGTACATCACTGGTGACTTTAGAGAACTAACACCACCTACATCACTGGTGACTTTAGAGAACTAACACCACGTACATCCCTAGTGACTGTAGAGAACTAACACCAGGTACATCACTGGTGATCTAAAGAATAACACCAGGCACATCACTGGTGATCTAAATAACTAACACCAAGTACATCACTGGTCACTTAGAGAACTAACACTACGTACGTCACTGGTGACTTTAGAGAACTAACACCACGTACATCACTGGTGACTTAGAGAACTAACACCATGTACATCATGGTGACTGAGACAACTAACACCACGTACATCACTGCTGACTTTAGAGAACTAACACCACGCACATCACTGGTGACTTAGAGAACTAACACCAGGTACATCACTGGTGACTTTAGAGAACTAACACCACGTACATCACTGGTGACTTTAGAGAACTAACACCACGTACATCACTGGTGACTTTAGAGAACTAACACCAGGTCAATCACTGGGGACTTTAGAGAGCTAACTCCACGCTCATCACTGGTGATCTAGCGAACTAAGACCAGGTACATCACTGGTGACTTACAGAACAAACACCACGTACATCATGGTGACTTACAGAACTAACACCAGGTACATCATGGTGACCTAGAGAACTAGCACCACGTACATCACTGTGACTTAAAAAAGCAGCGCTGGGTGTATCACTGGTGGCATAGAGAACAAACAACAATGGATGTCACAGTTGACTTAGACAGCAAACTTGTGTAAAACGCCACTTAACACTAGGTATATTAACGCTGCCTTAAAGAATGAATAATGTCTATACTGCTGTTGGCTTAGACGAGAAACGCTATGTAAATCACCTGTGGCTAGGAGAAGAAGCAACAGGAAGATCACTGCTGGCTTAGAGAACGAACACCAGCAGTACGACTGGTGGCTTAGAGAACGAACACCAGCAGTACGACTGGTATATATCACTGGTGGTTTAGAGAAAGAACAGGGATATATCACTGGTGGTTTAGAGAAGGAACACTGGATACATCACTGGTGCTTTAGAGAAGGAACACTGGATACATCACTGGTGCTTTAGAGAAGGAACACTGGATACATCACTGGTGCTTTAGAGAAGGAACACTAGGTATATCACTGGTGGTTTAGAGAAGGAACACTAGACATATCATTGGTGGTTTAGAGAAGGAACACTGGATATATCACTGGTGCTTTAGAGAAGGAACACTGGATATACCACTGGTGCTTTAGAGAAGGAACACTGGATATATCACTGGTGCTCTAGAGAAGGAACACTGGATATATCACTGCTGGTTTAGAGAAGGAACACTGGATACATCACTGCTGGTTTAGAGAAGGAACACTGGATATATCACTGGTGTTTAGAGAAGGAACACTGGATATATCACTGGTGCTTTAGAGAAGGAACACTGGATATATCACTGGTGCTTTAGAGAAGGAACACTGGATATATCACTGCTGGTTTAGAGAAGGAACACTGGATACATCACTGCTGGTTTAGAGAAGGAACACTGGATATATCACTGGTGCTTTAGAGAAGGAACACTGGATATATCACTGGTGCTTTAGAGAAGGAACACTGGATATATCACCGGTGGTTTAGAGAAGGAACAGTGGATCTATCACTGGTGCTTTAGAGAACGAACACTAGATATATCACTAGTGGCGTAGAGAAGGAACACTGGATATATCACTAGTGGTTTAGAGAAGGAACACTAGATATATCACTGGTGTTTTAGAGAACGAACACTAGATATAGCGTCGTGTGTGTGTGTGTGTGTGTGTGTGTGTGTGTGTGTGTGTGTGTGTGTGTGTGTGTGTGTGTGTGTGTGTGTGTGTGTGTGTGTGTGTGTGTGTGTGTGCTTCATGCTATGATTCAATATTGAATGACACCACAATGATGAATGCCAAGGCCATCAGTCACCACGATGACCAATATCAAGGCCCTGTCACCATGCTGACGACTTTCAAGGGTTTCCATTACCAAGGCAACGAATGCCTGGTCTCAGATCAGCACGGTGACAAAGGTCAAGGTCTTGGTTGATGGTTCACTTCCACGTCTCCGGTCACCATCGATTTCAATGTCAAGGTCTCCAACTACCATTGTGACGAATGTCAAGGACTAGAATCACCACGTAACAAATATAGTCCTTCAAGACACTACGGTGACTAATTTTAATGGTCCTCGAACAAAAGTGACATTCTTACTTTTAAACGTTTCCAATCACCATTGTGATCAATATCAATGATCATGGTACAGTGGTGAGATTCGTGTCTGTCAATGTCTGCAAGGAGTATGGCTGCCTTAATGG
>CM065724.1:70143786-70158786 GCA_033310375.1 Conus canariensis
CTAAATGGTCCTCTGACATAGAATTGGTGACGTTGGAACTGTATTTATTTACTAAATGGTCCTCCGATATAGAATTGGTGACGTTGGAACTGTATTTATTTACCATATGGTCATCTTGCATAGAACTGGTGACGTTGGAACTGCATTTATTTACTAAATTTGGTCCTCTGACATAGAATTGGTGACGTTGGAACTGTATTTATGTACCATATGGTCCTCTTGCATAGACTTGGTGACGTTGTAACTGTATTTATTTACTATATGGATCTCTTGCATGGAATTTGTGACCTTGGAACTGGCTTTATTTAATATATGCACCTCTTGCATGAATCAGTGACGTCGGAACTGGATTTATTCAATTTAGTGACCACTTGCACCGGACTGATGACGCTGGAACTGTATTTATTAAATATATGCACCTCTTGCATGGAATCGGTTACGTCGGAACTGGATTCACTCAATATAGTGACCATTGCATGGGACTGGTGACGTTGGAACTGGATTTATTTACTATATGGACCTCTTGCACGGAACTGGTGAGATTGAAAGTGGATTTGTTTACTATAGTGACCTCTTGCATGGGACTGGTGAGAATGGAACTGGATTTATTTATTATATGGACCTCTTGCACGGAATTGGTGACTTTGGAATGTCTTTCTATGCTGTTGTTTATGACTTTGCGAGACATTTTTTCTTTGTGTAAGTCATTACTTAGTGATGTACTTGACTGTTCTTGGTGTTCATTACTTTGTGAGCTATTTGTCTGTTATGAGTGTTATCCGTTACATTGTGAGATATTTGTTATGAGTGTTATCTATTACTTTGCGAGATATTTGTCTCTTAAGAGTGTTGTCTATTTCTTTTGTGGGGCATTTATTTTGAGTGTATCTATTGCTTTGTAAAGTATTAGTCTGTTGCGAGCGTTATCTATTACTCTGTGAGGTATATGTTATGTGTTATCTATTACTTTGTGAGCGTTATTGATTACTTTGCGAGGTATGTGTTTGTTATAAGTGTTATCTATTACTTTGTGAGGTATGTGTCTGTTATAAGTTTATCTATTACTTTGTGAGGTATTTGTTATTAGTGTATTCGGCGCTGACGAAGACCTCTGGTTGGAGGCCGAAAGCTTCGCTTCGGCTAAACTTTCCTGTGTGAAAAGGTAAAAGACTGTGTTTAATCATGTTTTCTATTACTTTGTGATAGACCAGTCTTTTTTTTTTTTTTTTTTTTTTTTTGGGGGGGGGGGGGGGTTGGTGTTGTTTATTATTTGGTGAGGGACTTGTTTTAAGTGTTATTTAGTTCTTTGCAAGGCACTTGGATACTTGTGTGTGTGTGTGTGTGTGTGTGTGTGTGTGTGTGTGTGTGTGTGTGTGTGTGTGTGTGTGTGTGTGTGTGTGCACGCGCGCGCACATGCGCGCGAGTGTGTGAGTGCGTGTGAGCGTGCGTGCGTGTGAGCGTGCGTGCGTGCGTGCATGCGTTTTGTTTTTGTTGCTGTTGGTGCTGCTGCTGCTGTTGTTACCCACACGTACCAAACCCCCCTTAAAGGGAGACAAATCACTCCTCATGTCACTTGTTCTGAACGTATGGCAAACAATGATTTCCTCCCTTGGTCGTTGCGGTTTCAGAGACTCTTCATCCTTCCGGCTGTTTCTGTCAGTCAGGGCATGTGACTGATCTGGGAGGCTGGGTTCAACTTTTATGGCTGAACAGAATACGAAAAGATTTCCGATTTGACCTTTCATCCTTGAAGACATTTACCTCGTTTGCATGAAGATGACATGCTGACATGGTTCGGCTACTCAGGCATTGTTGCATCGGATGAGTTCCACAGATGACGTAACGGCCACTCAGACATTGTTAGATTGGATGAGGTCCACTGATGACGTAACGACCACTCAGATTGTTTGATTGCATGACTTCCACTGATGACGTAATAGCCACTCAGACATTGTTTCATTGGATGAGGTCCACTGATGACGTAACGCCACTCCGACATTGTTTCATTGGATGAGGTCCACTGATGACGTAATGCCACTCAGACATTGTTTGATTAGATGAGTTCCACTGATGACGTAACGGCCACTCAGACATTGTTTCATTGGATGAGGTCCACTGATGACGTAACAGTCACCCAAGACATTGTTGGATTGGTTGTGTTCCACAGATGACGTAACGGCCACTCAGACATTGATTGGATGAGCTCTACTGATGTCGTAATGGCAACTCAAAGCAGACACTGTTTGATTGGATGAGTTGCATTGATTACGTAACGGCCACTCAGACATTGTTTCATTGGATGAGGTCCACTGATGATGTAACAGTCACTCAGACATTGTTCGATAGGATGAGTTCCACTGATGACGTAACGGCCACTCAGACATTGTTTCATTGGATGAGGTCCACTGATGACGTAACGCCACTCCGACATTGTTTCATTGGATGAGGCCCACTGATGACGTAACGCCACTCAGACATTGTTTGATTAGATGAGTTCCACTGATGACGTAACGGCCACTCAGACATTGTTTGATTAGATGAGTTCCACTGATGACGTAACGGCCACTCAGACATTGTTTGATTAGATGAGTTCCACTGATGACGTAACGGCCACTCAGACATTGTTTGATTAGATGAGTTCCACTGATGACGTAACGGCCACTCAGACATTGTTTGATTAGATGAGTTCCACTGATGACGTAATAGCCACTCAGACATTGTTTGATTAGATGAGTTCCACTGATGACGTAATAGCCACTCAGACATTGTTTGATTAGATGAGTTCCACTGATGACGTAATAGCCACTCAGACATTGTTTGATTAGATGAGTTCCACTGATGACGTAATAGCCACTCAGATACTGTTGGATTCGATGAGTTACACTGATGATGTAATGGCCACTCAGACATTGTTGGATTGGATGAGGTCCACTGATGACGTAGCGGCCACTCAGACATTGTTGGATTCGATGAGTTACACTGATGATGTAATGGCCACTCAGACATTGTTGGATTGGATGAGGTCCACTGATGACGTAGCGGCCACTCAGACATTGTTGGATTCGATGAGTTACACTGATGATGTAATGGCCACTCAGACATTGTTGGATTGGATGAGGTCCACTGATGACGTAGCGGCCACTCAGACATTGTTGGATTGGATGAGGTCCACTGATGACGTAGCGGCCACTCAGACACTGTTGGATTCGATGAGTTACACTGATGATGTAATGGCCACCTAAAGTAGACATTGTTTGATTGGATGAGTTGCACTGACGACGTAACGGCAACTCAACGCAGACACTGTTTGACTGGATGAGTTGCACCGATGACGTAGCGGCCATTCAGACATTGTCTGATTGGATGAGTTCCACTGATGACGTAACGGCCACTCACAGCTGACGTTGATTCATTTCGAGGAAAGATGACCGTTCAGGTGTAGCCTGAAGAGAAGAGCGACGTGCGTGGAGAGTGCCTGAGGATGAGAAGGACAGGACAGAGGAAGACACGGAGCAGTTCAATGACTGGACAGAGGAGGACACGGGGCAGTTCAATGACTGGACAGAGGAGGACACGGGGCAGTTCAGTGACTGGACAGAGGAAGACATGAGGGAGTCAGCAGTGAACACCTTCAGGTCAGCAATGACTGGACAGAGGACACAGGGCAGTGAACACCTTCAGGTCAGCAATGACTGGACAGAGGACACAGGGCAGTGAACACCTTCAGGTCAGCAATGACTGGACAGAGGACACAGGGCAGTGAACACCTTCAGGTCAGCAATGACTGGACAGAGGACACAGGGCAGTGAACACCTTCAGGTCAGCAATGACTGGACAGAGGACACAGGGCAGTGAACACCTTCAGGTCAGCAATGACTGGACAGAGGAGGACATGAGGCAGTCAGCAGTGAACACCTTCAGGTCAGCAATGACTGGACAGAGGACACAGGGCAGTGAACACCTTCAGGTCAGCAATGACTGGACAGAGGACACAGGGCAGTGAACACCTTCAGGTCAGCAATGACTGGACATAGGAGGACACGGGCTGTCAGCAGTGAGCACGTGCAGGTCAGCAATGGCAAGTGATGGGACTTCGGGTCGTTTTGCATCATCTGGAGCAAGTTTCCGGATGATACGACATATGTCCCTAAAGACTTGCAGTGTGTTAACAGTGTGCGTGTCTGCTTTTGTACTGTTGTATGACATGTGTGTTTACAATGTGCATGTCTGCTTTGTATTGTTGTATAGCAGGTATGCTTCCAGTGTGTACAATTTTCGTTGACTTGGCAAAGGCTTTTTAAGTCAGCCTCTGTCCTCTCCCTACAACAGACCTCTGTACGTCTTCCTCTGTCCTCTCCCCTGCAACAGACCTCTGTAAGTCAGCCTCTATCCTCTCCCGACAACAGACCTCTGTAAGTCAGCCTCTGTCCTCTCCCTACAACAGACCTCTGTAAGTCAGCCTCTGTCCTCTCCCTACAACAGACCTCTGTAAGTCAGCCTCTGTCCTCTCCCTACAACAGACCTCTGTAAGTCAGCCTCTGTCCTCTCCCGACAACAGACCTCTGTGAGTCAGCCTCTGTCCTCTCCCTACAACAGACCTCTGTGAGTCAGCCTCTGTCCTCTCCCCACAACAGACCTCTGTGAGTCAGCCTCTGTCCTCTCCCACAACAGACCTCTGTGAGTCAGCCTCTGTCCTCTCCCCACAACAGACCTCTGTAAGTCAGCCTCTGTCCTCTGTAAAGTCAGCCTCTGTCCTCTCCCCACAACAGACCTCTGTAAGTCATGCCTCTGTCTCTCCCCGACAACAGACCTCTGTGAGTCATGTCCTCTGTCCTCTCCCCACAACAGACCTCTGTGAGTCAGCCTCTGTCCTCTCCCCACAACAGACCTCTGTAAGTCAGCCTCTGTACTCTCCCTACAACAGACCTCTGTGAGTCAGCCTCTGTCCTCTCCCCACAACAGACCTCTGTAAGTCAGCCTCTGTACTCTCCCGACAACAGACCACTGTAAGTCAGCCTCTGTCCTCTCCCCACAACAGACCTCTGTAAGTCAGCCTCTGTCCTCTCCCCACAACAGACCTCTGTAAGTCAGCCTCTCTCCTCTGTAAGTCAGCCTCTGTCCTCTCCCCACAACAGACTTCTGCAAGTCAGCCTCTGTCCTCTCCCTACAACAGACCTCTGTAAGTCAGCCTCTGTCCTCTGTAAGTCAGCCTCTGTCCTCTCCTCACAACAGACTTCTGTAAGTCAGCCTCTGTCCTCTCCCTACAACAGACCTCTGTAAGGCAGCCTCTGTCCTCTGTAAGTCAGCCTCTGTCCTCTGTAAGTCAGCCTCTGTCCTCTCCTCACAACAGACTTCTGTAAGTCAGCCTCTGTCCTCTCCCGACAACAGACCTCTGTAAGTCAGCCTCTGTCCTCTGTAAGTCAGCCTCTGTCCTCTCCTCACAACAGACTTCTGTAAGTCAGCCTCTGTCCTCTCCCTACAACAGACCTCTGTAAGTCAGCCTCTGTCCTCTCCCTACAACAGACCTCTGTAAGTCAGCCTCTGTCCTCTGTAAGTCAGCCTCTGTCCTCTCCCTACAACAGACCTCTGTAAGGCAGCCTCTGTCCTCTCCCCACAACAGACCACTGTAAGTCAGCCTCTGTCCTCTCCCCTGCAACAGACCTCTGTAAGTCAGCCTCTGTCCTCTCCCCTGCAACAGACCTCTGTAAGTCAGCCTCTGTCCTCTCCCTACAACAGACCTCTGTAAGTCAGCCTCTGTCCTCTCCCTACAACAGACCTCTGTAAGTCAGCCTCTGTCCTCTGTAAGTCAGCCTCTGTCCTCTCCCTACAACAGACCTCTGTAAGTCAGCCTCTGTCCTCTCCCGACAACAGACCTCTGTAAGTCAGCCTCTGTCCTCTCCCCACAACAGACCTCTGTGAGTCAGCCTCTGTCCTCTCCCCACAACAGACCTCTGTAAGTCAGCCTCTGTACTCTCCCTACAACAGACCTCTGTGAGTCAGCCTCTGTCCTCTCCCCACAACAGACCTCTGTAAGTCAGCCTCTGTACTCTCCCCACAACAGACCACTGTAAGTCAGCCTCTGTCCTCTCCCCACAACAGACCTCTGTAAGTCAGCCTCTGTCCTCTCCCCACAACAGACCTCTGTAAGTCAGCCTCTCTCCTCTGTAAGTCAGCCTCTGTCCTCTCCCCACAACAGACTTCTGCAAGTCAGCCTCTGTCCTCTCCCTACAACAGACCTCTGTAAGTCAGCCTCTGTCCTCTGTAAGTCAGCCTCTGTCCTCTCCTCACAACAGACTTCTGTAAGTCAGCCTCTGTCCTCTCCCTACAACAGACCTCTGTAAGGCAGCCTCTGTCCTCTGTAAGTCAGCCTCTGTCCTCTGTAAGTCAGCCTCTGTCCTCTCCTCACAACAGACTTCTGTAAGTCAGCCTCTGTCCTCTCCCGACAACAGACCTCTGTAAGTCAGCCTCTGTCCTCTGTAAGTCAGCCTCTGTCCTCTCCTCACAACAGACTTCTGTAAGTCAGCCTCTGTCCTCTCCCTACAACAGACCTCTGTAAGTCAGCCTCTGTCCTCTCCCTACAACAGACCTCTGTAAGTCAGCCTCTGTCCTCTGTAAGTCAGCCTCTGTCCTCTCCCTACAACAGACCTCTGTAAGGCAGCCTCTGTCCTCTCCCCACAACAGACCACTGTAAGTCAGCCTCTGTCCTCTCCCCTGCAACAGACCTCTGTAAGTCAGCCTCTGTCCTCTCCCCTGCAACAGACCTCTGTAAGTCAGCCTCTGTCCTCTCCCTACAACAGACCTCTGTAAGTCAGCCTCTGTCCTCTCCCTACAACAGACCTCTGTAAGTCAGCCTCTGTCCTCTGTAAGTCAGCCTCTGTCCTCTCCCTACAACAGACCTCTGTAAGTCAGCCTCTGTCCTCTCCCGACAACAGACCTCTGTAAGTCAGCCTCTGTCCTCTCCCCACAACAGACCTCTGTGAGTCAGCCTCTGTCCTCTCCCTACAACAGACCTCTGTAAGTCAGCCTCTGTCCTCTCCCTACAACAGACCTCTGTAAGTCAGCCTCTGTCCTCTCCCCACAACAGACCTCTGTGAGTCAGCCTCTGTCCTCTCCCCACAACAGACCTCTGTAAGTCAGCCTCTGTCCTCTCCCTACAACAGACCTCTGTAAGTCAGCCTCTGTCCTCTCCCTACAACAGACCTCTGCAAGTCAGCCTCTGTCCTCTCCCCACAACAGACCTCTGTAAGTCAGCCTCTGTTCTCTCCCTACAACAGACCTCTGTAAGTCAGCCTCTGTCCTCTCCCCACAACAGACCTCTGTAAGTCAAACTCCATGCACAGTGAAGGGTCGTTCTGGAGCAAGCGGCCCTGATATGGCCCTTTGTGGTCGACTGGGCTATAACTAACATTACCTTACAACCAGCCCTGATATGGGCCCTTGCGGTCGGCTGGGCTATAAGAAACATTACCTCGCCCTTCTGGAGCAACCTGCCCGTGTTACAAAACAGACAACCGGCCATGTGACCATCGACCGTTCACTTCAACAGGTTCGGTTCAATACGATATGAAAATGGACTATGCGGAGAATTTCTTTCTTTTTTTTTAATTAGCTCACTGTATCTATGGTAATTAAAATCCTTTCTCGTGTAAGAAATGCGATGACTTTTATCGAAAATGCTTGCCTTTTGTTGTTACTGTTGTAGTTTTTGCTGTTGTATAATGATGTACATTGTGTACATGTTCTGATTGCTCTCTCTCTCCTCTCTCTCTCTCTCTCTCTCTCTCTCTCTCTCTCTCTCTCTCTCTCCCTCTCTCTCAGTTTCGCTGATACATGTATGTATGTGCTTATGAACTGTGTGGTTGATGAGTGTACATAGTAATGTTTTCATCTGTTTGCGTCAGAATGGGTCTTAAAATCGGGTGAGGTAGGTGTGGCTGTTGGCAGTGTTGGCGGATGTCGGTTGAGATGAGAGAGAGTGGGATGGGAGGTTAGGGTCCGATGTTCCGACGTTCAGTGTCCGATGTATCAACAGTCCGAAGGCCGAAAGTCCGACGTAGCGATAGTCCGAAAAAGTGGTGCATTAGTGCGACGAAGCAACAGTCCGAGAATTTTTTGTCCGAGGCGTTATAAAGTACGACGATTCGATAGTCCGAAAAGTTGATTTACATAAAATATAAATCCGACGTAGCGCAAGTTCGACGTGTCGATAGTCCGAAAGGCACTGGCACACGTAAGCTCGCCTTTTACGGCATGGATTGTCGCCCCAGTACGGATTGTCGCCGGCGACAATCCGTGCCGGAAATGGCAAATCGACTCGGCCGTCCTGGCCGGCACGAATTGTCGCCCCCATTGTACATTTTAACAGTTTTGACTCTCTCTCTCTCTCTCTCTCTCTCTCTCTCTCTCTCCTCTCTCTCTCTCTCTCTCTCTCTCTGTGTGTGTGTGTGTGTGTGTGTGTGTCCGAATGTATATATGTATGTACGTAAGCGTGTATGTATGTATATATGTATGCATATATGTATATATGTGTGTATGTATGTATGTGTGTTTGTATGCGTGTATGTAAGTATGCGTGTATGTATGTATATATGTATGTGTGTAAGTATGTATGTATGTATGTATGTATGTATGTATGTACGCACGCACGCACGCACGCACGCACGCACGCACGCACATATGTATGTATGTATGTATGTATGTATGTATGTATGTATGCAAGTATGTATGTATGTATGCATGTATGTGCGAAGGTATATATGTAGGTTTGTATGGATGAATGGATGGGCGGGCGAATGGGTTGCTTTGCGTGTGTGGGGGGCAGTGTGCCCGTGCGTGTGTGTCGGTACGGGTGTGCATGGGTGTTTATGTGTAAGCAAACGCTTGTATATGCGCGCGCGAGCTTGCGCGCATGCGTGTGTGTGTGTGTGTATGTGTGTGTGTGTGTGTGTGTGTGTGTGCGTGCGTGCGTGTGTGTGTGCAGTTGTGAGAATGTGTGTGTGTGTGTGTGTGTGTGTGTGTGTGTGTGTGTGTGTGTGTGTGTGTGTGTGTTTGTCTGTGCACGCGCGCACTCACGAATCAAGCAAGTGCACTCACGAACACCCGCGTGTGTGTGTGTGTGTGTGTGTGCGTGTGTGTGTGTGTGTGTGTGTGTGTGTGTGTGTGTGTGTGTGTGTGTGTGTGTGTGTGTGCGCGTGGGTGCATGATTTTGTGTTCAAAATCTTACCCGTTTACTCAACGAAGAACACTACACTAGATTAATTGCATTCTTCGAATCTAGTCAAGAAACTCGTGAATTCATTGTGCTTTTCATTCCCATCTCTAGATCGATCTAGCGCGTGCACGGGCGCGCGCGCGCACACACACACACACACACACACACACACACACACACACACACACACACACACAGTGCCGTACTGTGCCGTGCACCTCGGAAAAAAAAGATAAAATGAAACCCATAAATTTTGTGCTTACTTGCATAAGTATGAAACTAAAAAAAAAAAAAATTTTTTTTAAAAACCCACCCAATATTGTTCTCCGCATCATGATCAAAATTCAAAGCATAGCACTTCAAAATCGATAAAAATCCAACCAACCAAGCTACGTACTTGAGTAACCAATCAATAGGAAACAAAATTAAAGAGGAATAACTAGAGAAACTAAAGAGGAATAAATGGCAAAGAGGAAACAAGCTACTCCTTATTAGTGTGCTTGTTTAAAGGGCCACGTTTTATTTACCTGATTTCTTTAAAAAAAAAAAGAAAAAAGAAAAAAAAAAGACGTGTGTGTGTGTGGGGGGGGGGGGGGGGTGTGCACGCGCGCGCGCGCGCATGCAATTTGTTCATTAGCTCGTATTTTGAGCGTTTATGGTCGGGAGTTCAAATTTTGTGAATGTGTACCAAATCGCAGAGCGGAACTTTCAGCTTCTAAGTATTGATTATTGCTAACCTTGGTCATGACACCGTCCCATAACTTGTTCTTAAGATTTTCAATATGTGCTCAGGTGTTCATAGTTGGATCGACTTCAAATTTGGTGTGTGTATACAACACTATAGTGCAAACGTTTAGTTTATAAGTAGGCTTACCAACCCTTACATAGTAATGAATCTGCTCTGTAAGTGGTTCCCGAGGGTCAGATACTTCAGTGACAGTGACCACGTGAGGGTCACCGGTTGTTCAAAATAATGAAGTAGTATGAAACCGTTTACTATATAATCATATAGAAACATTGACCAAAGAGAATAGATGAAATGTCAGAAGTGCGTGTCATACTGACCAGCTATTTGGGCAGAATCTGTAACCTTTCTTGTATCTGCAATTTGTGTCGTATCTTAGAAATTGAGGATGACGTGCGTGACCGCGCGCCAGTAGGCGTCCAGGTCACGTTGTCCAGCCTGATGCTGGTTCTTCAGTCTCCTGATGTTGCCCTCTACCAAGCGGTATTTCCGGCCCCGGGGCGGCGGCCTTGTCCCCCTGTCAGGAGCGCTGATTGTCTGTCTCGCCACTTTGTCTTCTTTCTTTAGTTTTACAAGGAAGAAAAACAAGTTTGGGTGCCGTCTGCCGACTTGAGTGTTCCAACGGTGATTCCAAGCTGAGAAAAGGGAAAAAGGCGTTCAAATGAGTCATTAGCTTTTTACTGAAACATTATAGAAAGCATTTAGACCAGTTTTCAAATATATATATATATATATATATATATATATATCCGTTAGAAATGCGTTCTGAATAATTTCTAGATAAAAAGAAATGTATCATAATCTTTCACAGCACTGTAAGAACGACAAGACCAACATGTACTAAACATCACGAAGGAAACGACATTTTGAAGATATGAAACGTTGAACACATTTAGCAAATTTATATTTCTTAATGATAAGTTTACTGTGTCGTTGCAACAGTAATTTAAATACAGTAAGAACTACAAATACAGTAAGAACTAGAATTAGCCAAAGCATTTACTTTCAGGGTAAATACCGGAATGACATCTTGCATTCTGGACAACAAAACGGCAGTGGCAGCAAAAAAAGTTGGTCCTTATCACTACGTTTCCTTTTCATGTTGTATATTTTATCACTGCGTTTCCTTTCCGTGTGATATCTATGAGATAAAAAAGACGCCATCTAGCCCTTTAGCCCCAGCTGATGAAATGGTTACTTGGGACTGTGAGTACACAACTTATCTTGCTTACGACAATAACACTAGATTTGAACTAACCCTCCACATGGTTGTTTGAGCGAGCATCGATGTTTCTGTGGAAGACATTCCAGGTAGGTGGTGGAAAGCTGTTCAGATATGTCCTGCGGAAGTAGCCAAGGAAATCTCTCACCCTGACTCTGCCAAACTCATCTTCGATTTCCCGTGACAAAAGCTGGAAGTTTTGCCTGACCAGGGCGACCGGCAAGAAAGCCAGGGCCATAAGACGTCGGATCTTCTCCTGAAGGCGCCGCTGTTGTTCCTGTCCCAAATCCCTGACTGCTGCTGGACCCACAAGACCCTCCTGCCGTGCACGTTTGGACACAGCCCGGCAAAAGTGGTAGAAGCAGGCGCAGACTTCGGCTTGGGGGAACTCCGTCCCAACAGCTGTTCTCAAAGAAACTTCAAAGTCGGTTACAATGAGGTCGGGGAGAACCTCTTGTCCTGTCAGGGTGGTAGAGCGTCGCTTGATGCCGGCAAGGACATGACGATAAGATCCAACTTCACGGTTTGTCATTAGAATGAACGCCAGTGGTACCACACGGTCAGTGTCATAACCATGAATTGTCAATAGTTGGTTGAAAGGGCGTGGCGTCGCCTTGAAAGTACCGTCCATATACACATGGTGACACTGGCCCATCTTACGAATCACTCCGTCACTAGCGAAAACTGCTACCCCCCACTCTCTGTCTAAGAGCCGTAACAAACGGTGTCCAAACGAGTTGCGGGCCCAGACGCCATCAATAACAACTTGCTGAATGTTCCTTGGAATAGCAGGTATCACAGCTGCGCGACTTCTTGCCAGTTGAGACCTCACAGAGTGGTACGGAGGAATGTTGGCATGGTCTGGCAACTGTGAAATGACTTCGTCGTACACTCGACGGAGGCTGAGGCTTGGGTCAGCCCGGACCCTCTGCTTCATTCGATTGACAAATTGCACAGGCTGCGATGCGATCGGGATGATTTGGATGGTTGTGGTCAGCGACCTAAAGAAACAAAAGTAGAAATATTATAATAGAAAAAAAAAAAATTAAGGTAGGTGAAGGAATGTGCGCTGTAGTTTAGGCCTAGAAAAAAATTTTTTTTTTTTTTTTGAGAATAAGGCTCTGCACGGAATATACAGTGAAAATCGCTAAATTTAGATACTTGACAATTTCAATTATCAGATAATTTCAAATTTTTCTGTTGTCTCCTCCAAAGGCACTCCTGTCAGTTACAAAAGATGGGATAATTTCCATTCACTTTCATCTTTTTCCGTTTTTGTACTCTAGAGTACTTTAGAATGGGAACGGAATAATGCTGTCTGTCTGTATGTGTGTCTGTGGTTCATCTGTCTGTCTGTCCGCAAAAGCTATTCCACACGCTCCAGACAAAACTACTGGGCCGATCTTTCTGAAAATTTGTAAGTATGTTCGTTACGGGTAAGGATGATGCCCGATATTTTATTTTTGCCGATTCGCCGTTAATGACGGCAAAAACGGAGAAAATACGGCGAAAATGTGTTCAGACAAAACCACCATTTCCACATGTATTTCAGAAACTGTTAAATGTATTTTAGAAATGGTTAATTGTATTTCAGATATGTGAAATGTATTTCAGAAAGTGTTAATTGTATTTCAGAAACATTATTTGTAATTCAGAAATGGTTAATTGTATTTCAGAAACGTGATTTGTATTTCAAAAATGGTTAATTGTATTTCAGAAGCGTCAAATGTGTTTCAGATAAGGTTAAATGTATTTCAGAAAAGGTGAATTGTATTTCAGATTGGTCAATTGTATTTCAGAAGAGGTTAGATGTATTTCAGACAGTGTTAATTGGATTTCAGAAAGAAGTTAACTTAAATGTTCAAGCAAAGTTGTCCGAAATTGACGAACTTACATGATAGCTTTCCCCATCATTGTCTGAAAATGACGTCAGTGTTTGACAATTACGTCATAGCTAGACCAAGTTTTTTTGTTGTTTTTTTTTTTATGGGCTAATTCATCAAGGAAGACCAGCTGGGGTGCCCACTGGCCAAACAGTGTTCACTGGTGCAACGAGGACAGAAAATAAAGGACTAATGCTTTCAATACTAAAATATAACACAAATATCATGAGATTTTACCAATGGATCAATGCCACATTCTCTTTAAAAAAAAAAGATGATGGATGCAGCTCCTAATCTCCACCCCACCCCCCCCCCCCCCCCCCCCCCCCCCCCATCTGTCCACACACACACACATTCACTCACACACACACACACAATAGGTCTGTTCCTGAACATAAATGTAATTAATGGACGTAACGTGTATACTCAAGAAAAACAGTTAAGCCAACAAAATGAATTTGAAAGACAGCTGTTCCGTGTGTCAGACTCCAATGTTAAGAAAACGTGTTGTGAGGTGTTTTCCCTGCCGGCATCTTCTGCACGAAAGCTGTAGCATCGGACTGTTTGAACAATGGGCGAACTGCCCGACTTGCCGTGAAGAGGTAACACACAGTGAAGTTGTGGAACGGAGTACATACTCTGGAAACACGGACAATGAAAGAAGAATTACTGTGGAAGCGGCCAACCGTGGAGACGATTGGAGGGCATTGGCAGATAGCCTTGGTGTCAAGTATAAAACTGCGTACACGTGGGTGCGGTCAGGCGAGCCTTTAGGAAAAGGTAAAGGCGGGAGGAAACCAAAAAGGCTTGATGACGATGAATGTAGAGTCATGTTGAGCTGGGTTGAGAAAGACCCCTCCATCACGCTAAAGCGGCTCCAAAGTGCTGTTCTCACAACCTTTCATAAGAGTGTGTGCACCACCACCATTGCTAACGTTCTCCAGGGCCATCTGTACACCATCAAGAAAGTTCACACGATGCCTGTCACCATGAACAGTGAGGAAAATAAACAAAAACGCCAAGAGTACGTCAGGAGCATCAGCCGGTACATCCGCGAGGGCAAGCAGATCATCTGGCTGGATGAGACTAACTTTAACCTGTCCATCCGTAGGAAGACCAGATGGTCCAAGGCCGGACACCGAGCTGTGGTGACACTGCCATCCAGCAGAGGACCAAGCAATCATTTGATCGGAGCCATGTCCACCAATGGAGTTATCAAGATGCAGACATGCCGAGGGTCGTTCAGATGGCAGGACATTAATGATTGGGTTTCAGGCATGCTGGAGCACATGCAAGCAAATGGTTTCCAGCTTGAAGACGTTGTTGTCGTCGTCGACAACGCACCCAGCCACAGCCGGCTTCAAACCGTCTTTGAGGACAGCCCAGATACTCTCCTTCGACTTGGGCCATACAGCCCAGTGCTGAATCCCATCGAATCGAACTGGTCTAAAGTCAAGGCTTATGTGAAAGGTGCAATCCAGGTTCCAGAAGTGGAAGGACCTCGTCTGCAGGAACAGCGTTTGGCCTACTTGGAAAGTTTGATCAACGAAGCAGCTCAGGTGGTTACTTCAGGCGACTGCGCACGAGCAGCTCAGCATGCTTCGTCATTCTTTGAAGCAGCTCTCAGTTTGAACGACATGGAAGTTGGATTTTGAACAATTTTAGTGTCAGTTTTAAAATTTGCTGTTCACATCCTCTCTTCACTTTGACTGACATGACCATAGACTGTGGGGATTAAATGTGAAGTTTGTTTACATGCAGTTTAGTGTTCAGTCAACTGTTTACCTTCTCACAAACTGAATGAAAGAGTTGAACAAGTTTTAAAACACTGCTGTCCGGAATGAAAAGAGAAGGGATGTGCCACACGCATGCGTATGCTTGTCTTGCACGTAACTGTGTCTGGCTGTGTACCAGTGCGTGCATATGCGCATGGATGGGT
>CM065724.1:70163786-70316286 GCA_033310375.1 Conus canariensis
GAGAGAGAGAGAGAGAGAGAAGAAGAGAGAGAGACAGACAGACAGACAGACAGACAGACAGACAGACAGACAGACAGACAGACACACAGAGACACACAGAGAGAAACAAGAGAGAGACACACACACACACAGAGACAGAGCGAGAGAGAGAGAGAAAATGAGAGAGACAGAGACAGAGAGAGAGACACAGAGAGAGGAAGGGTAGGCCTACCTGTGTGTGTGTGTGTGTGTGTGTGTGTGTTGTGTGTGTGTGTGTGTGTGTGTGTGTGTGTGTGTGAGTGTGGGTGGGTGAGAGAGAGAGAGAGAGAGAGAGAGAGAGAGAGAGAGAGAGAAAATGAGAGAGAGAGAGAGAAAAAAAATGAGAGAGAAGGTCTTCGCTTAGCCATGTAGCAATAGCACTACGCATTCAAACCCCTACCTTGTTTTTGCGCTACGAGAAATAACGAAAAGTAGCTAAAAAGCGACTGCTCTCTGTCACCAATGGACATTTTTGATTAGCTCTACATAGATGGCAAAAAAAGGAGAAAGAAGCTCGAAGGCTGACTGCGATCTCTGATTGGCTACTGTCCTTTAGCACGACGTGGCAGTAGCTCTACATACTTTCGTGTGTTTTGTTTTCTCTTTCTTTCTTTAGCATTACGTAACAATAGCTCAATGTGAAGTAGAACTGCTGCACTGGCAGCGCTGATGTTTGTATTGAACAGACTAGGCCTATTACTCATCATCAATTAAATACCGATACTGTTTTGAGCACAACGCCTTCTTCCCACCTTGTTGAGAGAGAGAGAGAGAGAGGAGAGAGAGAGAGAGAGAGAGAGAGAGAGAGAGAGTTCTTAAATTATCTCCTTCTGTCTCTCTGAATCTCTGTCTGTCCCGCGTCTCTCTGTCTTCGCATCTCTCTCTCTCTCTCTCTCTCTCTCTCTCTCTCTCTCTCTCTCTCTCTCTCTAATTATCTATTCTGTCTCTCTGTCTTTCTCTCTCATTATCTCTTCCGTCTCTCTTCTCTGTCTCTTTGTCTGTCTCTTTGTCTGTCTGTCTGTCTGTCTCTCTTCTCGATTTCTGTATTTTGGTAATTTCAACTATCGTAATTTAATACACTCGGAACTGAACATGTGTATTGTACTGTGGCTCAGAGGCTCTTGGCATAGGGATTTATTGTACTGTGGCTTAGCCGGGGTCTTGCCTAGCGGAGGTTTATTGTACTTGCTTGGCATTTGCATAATGCGAGGAGGGTTTATTACTGTGCTTAGACTCTTGGATAATGCGTTTATTGTACTGTGGCCTTAGGCCAGGGGCTCTTGGCCATAATGCGGAGGAGGGTTTATTGTACTGTGGCCTCAGGCCAGGGGCTCTTGGCCATAATGCGGAGGAGGGATGGAACTAGGAAAGAAAATGATTGACAAAAAATATATTTTGACGCACTAAACCATCCACATATACTCAGGACTCATGGAATTTTAACGTAAGGTCACCAACCCGTATAGCTATGGAAACACGCGTGCACTGACACATTAACTAAAGAACTGTAAATGAACAACAAATTGATGAGTTACAATGACCCCTGTCACCTAATACAGAGAAAAACAAAGTAAAGCAAAGAAAGGATCAATACAATCTTATAACATTTAAATGTATTCCGTCTCTTCTCTCGGGTTTAAAGCATAAAATATGAACATTGCAACATAGCTAGTCAGGATACAACTTAGATTCTGTAACAAGTATGACAATCCGGTCACGTACGATACGAGATCACGTACGGCACGATGTCACGTACGACACGAGGTCACGTATGGCACGAGGACACGTACGGCACGAGGTCACAAGCCGCATGTGGTCACAAACGACATGAGGTCACAGGTGACACGAGGTCACGCACGGCACGTAGTCACGTACGACACGAGGTCACGTACGGCACGGTACGGTAGGTGGTGGAACATAGACCTGGGGGAATATGGAGGTGGGGGAACTGGGGGAACATAGACCTGGGGGAACATAGACATGGGGGAACATATGGCGCCTCCCCTAATGGGGACCTACTGACATTATCCACTAGTGATTGCGCTACAAACGGGCCGTTGTCACTATTTTTCTTTCTTTCTGCTGTAGAACAAACGGGCATAGCATATAGACATGTAGTTCTAGAGAACGCGAACATGAATAGCTTTTTCGATACATGTTCAATTGTAGTGATATAGACACGTAGTCTTTAAGGGTCGTATGGTTTACGACACGTAGATCTATTGGTCGTAGGGCTAATAACTGGTAGTGCTTTAGATACGTAGTGATTGCGCTACGCACCGGGCAAGCTCAACGTGCTATTCTAGATTGTGTGTGTATGTGTGTGTGTGTGTGTGTGTGTGTGTGTGTGTGTGTGTGTGTGTGTGTGTTGTGGTGTTAAAGAGAGAGGGGACGGGGTGAATGGGGGTGGGGAGAGAGAGAGAGAGAGAGAGAGAGAGAGAGAGAGAGAGAAGACAGGCACACACGCACACGCACACGCACACACACACACACACACAAACACATGCGCACGCGCGTTTAGCTCACCCTCATGTGGCTGAACACAAATGTGTGTTTACACAGTGAGTGTGACGATCATGCTGCAGTGGAAACAAGGGCACACACGCCTACATAATTTGTCACAGTGAGCCAAATCATACCGACTGTGACAAATCAAGGCGCAACGGCACCACCACATCCGTCCAGCTGCAGCTCCAATGAACTTATCGATACCAGCAACAACGACATGAATTTCCAAGGGCACAGCCGAGGAGAGGACACCGAAACTGAGGTCACAATGAGAGCAGGATATTCCGATACGAAAGGCCACAGAATCCGAGACTTTTAAAAATCAGTCATGCTCATCAGTGATGATGAGGATGACATACTGATGCTATGGAAGTCCATTTTGGTCTGAGACTCTGCGCTTCCATTCATAAGATATCCTGGCGTCTACAGGCCCAAGAGATACAGACATCCGACGTGTTGATCAGGAAATTTGAGCAACACTCCCAGAAAAGCGTCCATTAAGTGGATGAAACTCGACTGTTTGGTCCCAGTCTTCCCAAATGAGCCCGTAACAAACTCAGTTCTGGTAGCAACCGGTCGAGACAGAAAAACCCACATGACTGTGGTGGGATTTGAACCCACTTCCTCCCAGCCAAAAGTCTGCGGAGCGAACCATTTCGCCACAGCGACTGATCATTCACTTCATTTCAATTATCGCTAAATTTTCAGTAAAATATTTGTCCCAAGTGACGCAGGGTTCGCGTAATTTCAAGTCCATCACTTGATTTCAGTTTTTGATGGTAAAGTTTTCCTTCCAAGACACTTTTGCTTCCAATCAACTGAAGATCGGCTTTTTTTTTTTTTTTTTTTTTTTTTAAATAGTTTCGCAGCCGTCTATACTCGCGTTTTGAACAGCTTTCTGTGCTTAGATCTATCTCAAACTGTACCCAAATGTGTGTGTGTGTGTGTGTGTGTGTGTGTGTGTGTGTGTGTGTGTGTGTGTGTGATGTGTGTGTGTGTGAATGTTGTGTGTGTGTGTGTGTGTGTGTCTGTGTGTGTGTGTGTGTGTGTGTGTGTGTGTGTGTGTGTGTGTGTGAGAGAGAGAGAAGAGAGAGAGAGAGAGAGAGAGAGAGAGAGAGAGAAATGATTGTATGTATGTGGATATAAAGAATAATTTCGATTACCGGATGATTTCTATTATGTTTCAAGGCACTTGAAAGGAGCGGTTTTCACTTTATTCAGTATATTAGAATTTATGAAATAATGTATCTATTATGTAGACCTATACGGACTATACAATTTCATGCTTATTTAGTTATATTTAAACACGTTTTATGAACGGCTGATGTTATGATTAAGAAGGCAGAAAAACAGTACTTATGCACATATATAACGAATTACAAAACGTATTTTGTTTTGATGTTTCCTTTCATGCTGTTACACCTGACACTGGGAGATCGTATGTTTAGGCCAGCAATAACTTGGGCCTTATAATCATAATAATGTCGTAATGTTTGAGTGAACACGAATTCTGTTGACTGTTAAACTAGATTGTACGGTAAATAAAGTTTTATTCGACAGTCAATAGAATTCGTGTTCACTCAGACCTTACTTGTTTAACTTTTTGACGTGATGGAGTGGGGGTGGGTGGGGAGTTGTTGTCGTTTTTGTTTCTGTTGTTTTGATGCTCGGAGCACAAAGTGTGCTTAGTTAAACAACATTCTACCCAGCGGGAAAAAAAATACATGCTTTACCTGCAAGGATTCAGCATCTTCACGAACGCAGATACTTATGCTCGCACTGCAACGACCCGTAGACAAGGAATGAGAGAAAAATTCGTCCTCCTCTTCCAACTTTTATTTTCTTATTCAATACATCTAAACTGAGAGTTCACCCCTACCCCCCCCCCCCCCCCTCCTTACGCACACACCTTTTCCTGCTCCATACCACCTTAGCTGAGACACCCCATCCCCCCAATACCCACACCTTTTTCAGGTTCCATACCACCTTTAACTGAGACACCCCATCCCCCCAATACCCACACCTTTTCCTGTTCCATACCACCTTAACTAAGACACACCCATCCCCCCAATACCCACACCTTTTTCAGCTTCCATACCACCTTAACTGAGACACCCATCCCCCCAATACCCACACCTTTTTCAGCTTCCATACCACCTTAACTGAGACACCCCATCCCCCAATACCCACACCTTTTCAGTTCCATACCACTTAATGAACACCCATCCCAATACCACACCTTTTCAGCTTCCATCCCTACCTTAACTGAGACACCCCATCCCCCCAATACCCACACCTTTTTCAGCTTCCATACCACCTTAACTGAGACACCCCATCCCCCCAATACCCACACCTTTTTCAGGTTCCATACCACTTAGACTGAGGTTGTAAATCGGTTCAGGTTCATAACATTTACACAACAAATGCCTAAAATACTCTTCTTTTTTTTTTTTTTACATAATAGCTCAATACGAAACAAAGTCTGCGTAATGAAATTAGCATCATTTTTAAAATTTATCATTTAATTTCAATTTGAAATTTCAATTTCAATTTCAAAATGCAAGTTAAAGAAAAGAAAAGAAATTTAGAGTTAACTGGATAATTTCTCGTTGATAAGATGTCCCAATTCACCTGGAATCAAAGAGTTTTCTCTCTAGTCTGGTCAAAACTCGTCATTTTCTAAACCCAATTATGCGATTTGTGCTCTTGATTTAGCCTTACAAGCAGCACGTGATAGTAAACATATTTTTGATGACTAAAAGTACATTTGAAAAAATTATGAAACTCACAAAATTTAATGAAATTATGAAACTCACAAAATTTAATAGATTGAGGTTCATTTTAATCCGTTTTAATTCTTCCGAAGAAACGAGCTCATTGAATAGCCTACTGTATGGGCAGAAGAGCCAAGCCACGCCTACCATAGGCAGGATTCACCTCAGTTTGTCACTGAATTAGTGACGCCTGCCCTCACATAGCTGACCTACAGGTCTCCAACACCTTGCTTCCCCACACCCACATTAGGGAATTACCTTTACCAAGAAATATAGAGCATTTTAGTCCCAGGAATTACAACTAAATAAATAATGAATAGGACACGAAATTAAATGAAATGTAGGCGAGGTTACAGTCAGTATTTTCGTTTTTAGAGGCAATGACATTCAATCCAAAAATACAAAGTAAAATTTCCCCCACTTACATTCAAAACAAATACATGCTGATCATGCTGTATAAGCGTGGAAATCAACGGGGCCCTGCGGTCTCGTCGGCAGCAGCGCCAGTAGACACTGTCCTGGGTGGTCTTGTTTTTGTGATATCCAAAACCTTCATGAATTAAAACACGGCCACCTCGCTCACCTTCTACGATGCGCCCAGCCATCATGGAAGTCTGATTTCAGACGACCAGTAGACGAGTTTTTATAGGGAAAAAACCGGAAACGAAAAAAACAGAGAGCTTAAGATCTAACGATGCACTGCCGCTGATCCTCTGTGAAATCAGCTACATCTTCTGTTTTGTTGTTCTTTCAAAGAACCGGGGGTGCCTTTTGTTTCTATACACAAAGTGACACACATCTTCTGTTTTGTTGTTCTTTCAAAGAACCGGGGGTGCCTTTTGTTTCTATACACAAAGTGACACACATCTTCTGTTTTTCTCTCAAAGAACCGGGGGTGCCTTTTGTTTCTATACACAAAGTGACACACATCTTCTGTTTTGTTGTTCTTTCAAAGAACCGGGGGTGCCTTTTGTTTCTATACACAAAGTGACACACATCTTCTGTTTTGTTGTTCTTTCAAAGAACCGGGGGTGCCTTTTGTTTCTACACACAAAGTGACACACATCTTCTGTTTTGTTGTTCTTTCAAAGAACCGGGGGTGCCTTTTGTTTCTATACACAAAGTGACACACATCTTCTGTTTTGTTGTTCTTTCAAAGAACGGGGTGCCTTTTGTTTCTATACACAAAGTGACACACATCTTCTGTTTTGTTTTCTTTCAAAGAACTGGCGGTGCCTTTTGTTTCTATACACAAAGTGACACACATCTTCTGTTTTGTTTTCCTTTCAAAGAACCGGGGGTGCCTTTTGTTCTATAACAAAGTGACACACATCTTCTGTTTTGTTGTTCTTTCAAAGAACCGGGGTGCCTTTTGTTTCTATACACAAAGTGACACACATCTTCTGTTTTGTTGTTCTTTCAAAGAACCGGGGGTGCCTTTTGTTTCTATACACAAAGTGACACACATCTTCTGTTTTTCTCTCAAAGAACCGGGGGTGCCTTTTGTTTCTATACACAAAGTGACACACATCTTCTGTTTTGTTGTTCTTTCAAAGAACCGCGGGTGCCTTTTGTTTCTATACACAAAGTGACACACATCTTCTGTTTTGTTTTTCTTTCAAAGAACCGGGGGTGCCTTTTGTTTCTATACACAAAGTGACACACATCTTCTGTTTTGTTGTTCTTTCAAAGAACCGGGGGTGCCTTTTGTTTCTATACACAAAGTGACACACATCTTCTGTTTTGTTGTTCTTTCAAAGAACCGGGGGTGCCTTTTGTTTCTATACACAAAGTGACACACATCTTCTGTTTTGTTGTTCTTTCAAAGAACCGGGGGTACCTTTTGTTTCTACACACAAAGTGACACACATCTTCTGTTTTGTTTTTCTTTCAAAGAACTGGCGGTGCCTTTTGTTTCTATACACAAAGTGACACACATCTTCTGTTTTGTTTTCCTTTCAAAGAACCGGGGGTGCCTTTTGTTTCTATACACAAAGTGACACACATCTTCTGTTTTGTTGTTCTTTCAAAGAACCGGGGGTGCCTTTTGTTTCTATACACAAAGTGACACACATCTTCTGTTTTGTTTTCCTTTCAAAGAACTGGCGGTGCCTTTTGTTTCTATACACAAAGTGACACACATCTTCTGTTTTGTTGTTCTTTCAAAGAACCGGGGGTGCCTTTTGTTTCTATACACAAAGTGACACACATCTTCTGTTTTGTTTTTCTTTCAAAGAACCGGGGGTGCCTTTTGTTTCTATACACAAAGTGACACACATCTTCTGTTTTGTTTTCCTTTCAAAGAACCGGGGGTGCCTTTTGTTTCTATACACAAAGTGACACACATCTTCTGTTTTGTTTTCCTTTCAAAGAACTGGGGGTGCCTTTTGTTTCTACACACAAAGCGACACACATCTTCTGTTTTGTTGTTCTTTCAAAGAACCGGGGGTGCCTTTTGTTTCTATACACAAAGTGACACACATCTTCTGTTTTGTTTTCCTTTCAAAGAACCGGGGGTGCCTTTTGTTTCTATACACAAAGACACACATCTTCTGTTTTGTTTTTCTTTCAAAGAACCGGGGGTGCCTTTTGTTTCTATACACAAAGACACACATCTTCTGTTTTGTTTTTCTTTCAAAGAACCGGGGTGCCTTTTGTTTCTATACACAAAGTGACACACGCTTTAACCCCTTAAAATTCACTGTCAGTGATTTGTCGACAATTCAACTTGAAACGTCTATCAGTTCTTTTTCTGAGTTCTTGTTTTTCTGTTTACAAACTGTTGATTATTTCCTGTTGGTGGTGTTTCAGGAAGAAACTGCTGCCATAACTGAGGACAGCACTAGACGTGCTTATGTCATGCGGTTTGGGTCCGATAGTCCGACACTTCACGATTCCGACGTTTCGATAGTTCGACAAATCACGATTCCGACGTTTCGACAATCCGACAATTTTGTCGGACCAACGAAACTTGTTTTGTAATGTTTTATTTTGTGCCAATAGTTCGACACATCACGATTTCGACGTTTCGATAGTCCGACATAATGATACACCGACACGGCACTCTATGTTCCCCCGGGGCTATGTTGCCCCAGGTCCAATTAGTGCAACTATTGACGAGTTTGACCAGTGGTCAGTGGTGGTCAGTGCCACTGACCAGTGGTCATATTTGCCTATTTTCACCATTTGACTGCTAATTAGTGCAGTATGACTGGGTTGTGTGTCGGATTATTGAAACGAGTTGGAATTGTCGGAATCGTGGGATGTCGGACTATCGCTACTTTTTCTTACAGTGTCGGATTATCGAAACATCTGAACGTGGGGTGTCGGACTACCGATGTGTCGGACTATCGAAACGTCGGACTACCGGGCCCAGCCCATGTCATGTCACAGATTAAACGTCAACGTTTGCACCTTAATTTCCTTTGTATATTATCCATGAGTATTGAGAATATTGTGTGTTATTCAGTTTCTTCGTCTGTTTGTTTCTCACAATTTAACAAACGAGAGCAAAATCAGAAATGAAATGAGGCAGGGAACAGTAAACGATAAACAGTAAACAAGTGGGGTATTTTTTGCTCCCATAAGAAAACCTAACACAGAGTAACTTTTATTCAAGACTGGCACAGCCTTTTAAACTTGAATAAAGTCAGACAAATACATAGACGAACAATCTAATGGTGGGGGAAAAAACAAGCGCAGGCCAACAACTGAACTGTCTTCATAGTAATGACTTGGCAAAGATTTGGACTTAAGGAGGGGGGGTTGAAGATGGAGAAACTGGGAACATGAAATTAAGAAAATATGTTACAGATATGAAAACTCTTCACTAGCTGCATAAGGGAACCATCGCAATCCCTTTTGAAGGCAGATATATTTGTATTGCCTGCTCCGAGGCCTTTCGTCTGCTGGGTCGGAACTCATCAGGGAGACACGGCTGGTTGTGTCTGTGCTCCTGGCGTCAAATAGAGACACACCACAGGGTGGTGTTCTCACCACCAAGGGTGCAAAAAAGAATCCAATAGCACCCCCAAAGCAGCCAGCGAAGAGTAGTAAATGAAACCAAACGAAAGTGTGGGGAGGAAAAAAGTTGCTGAAATACTAAGACATTATGCAAATAGTATAAAATGTAGGGGACAATCTTTGAGCCTACGCTTGAGGATCCACCCAAAGATGCAAGGGAGATCAAAAGACAAACACACAGACGGACAGAAACAAATACAAATAACCTCAATTTAATCAAAACAAAATCAGAAATGAAATGACGCAAGGAACAGTAAACGATAAACAGTAAACAAGTGAGAGCAAGTTGACGCATGTAATAGAAAAACAAGATGCAAAGCATATATACGTACTCCCAGTTTGTCATTTTTGCTATGATACTTTAAAAAATGGTGCATAGTATTTGCTTTAAATTACTGCATGTCATAACTGGATTGTACACACGATACCAATACACCGTGTACAACAGATTAGATGGTTATGTTTGCCAAACAATATCCCCAGCTTCGAATTTCTGAATGATACTTTAAATATTTTGAGTAGTATACAGCTATTCTGCGAAAATCAAATACCGAGCATCATCCGTGACCCATAGTGAACATATCTACAAATTTTCAGAAATATCGTCCCAGAGGTTTTGTCTGGAGGGAGTAGAACACATTTTGACCACGGACAGATACACACAGTCAGACAGACAAACAGACAGACACAGACAACAGACAACACACACACACACACACACACACACACACACACACACACAAATCGATTGAACGACGTGTTATGTGTGGGGAGAGCTGGTGGTGTTGGATGGACACTGTGTATTCAGCCAGGATGGATTGTTAAAGATTTATGACGAGTTCGGGCAGGAAAGTCCTTGGTGAACTTAGTCCCGAAGGAATGGTCAAGGGCAGCATCTACAGGTGCTCCAGTATTAGTCAGCATTTGTTTTACCGGTTAACTTCAGGCGCTTGTCTCTTCACTTCAAAAACAGGCGCTGTTTACATTGCCACATGCAGACGCAGGGTACTCTGGTCTCCAGCAGTAAGACATGCAATTCTCACCTAAAAACGTCAGTTTTCTTATCTTTTTTTTATATTTTTAACCTCAGCATATACATTATATCATATCACATAGCGCCTAACCTCGGTCAGAGAGCAAGCTATATCTAAGCGATTTACAGTCAACACAAGCAGGACTTGTGGAGATATGGAGTCAGAACCAATGTTAACTCCGAAGGAAAAATTCCCCTGCAAAACAGGGTAGCTGAGATTCGAACCTCCGACCCCAGGATCACGAATCGAGTGCTCTACCAACTGAGCCATTCCGGCCCCTGTATCAAATAAAATAAACGAAAGCACTGCCGCCGCACGTGTCCTGAAGCGGCGCCGAAGGCAGGAAGACACCTGGGTAGTCTTCATGCAGACTTTAAAAAAAAACTCATGACTTTGTAAAAAAAAAAAAAAAAAAAAAAAAAAATTAATGACACGAAAGAGCTTTGGAAAGTACTAGATCAGATGCATTGCCGTCTCTTTGAAGTTCTGACAAAAGTGTTGAAAGCCGCCAAAGTGCCAACCAAAAATAACAAAAGACTGCGCGGCGGAGGGAGGGGGGGGGGAGAGAGAGAGAGAGAGAGAGAGAGAGAGAGAGAGAGAGGGGTATTTGTAACCAACGTCTTTTTTCCATCATGATCATTTTGTATAATGTCTTGTAGGCTTTAAGTGGCAATCGATTCTCATCCATACGCGTTAACTTTAACCTATACTTTATGCACTTAATATACGAATTTAAATATATGGGAAATCTCCCTAACTCGCCGTACACAAAATCATTAGGCGTTCTAACATCTGCATTCAAAAAAATGTGTGTGTGTGTGTGTGTGTGTGTGTGTGTGTGTGTGTGTGTGTGTGTGTGTGTGGGAGAGAGAGAGAGAGAGAGAGAGAGAGAGAGAGAGAGAGAGAGACTCGCAAACAGATGCAAGCGCGCACATATATCTCACATACACCACACACACACACACACACACACACACACACAACACACGCACACGCACGCACGCACGCACACACGCACGCACGCACGCACGCACGCGCGTGCGCACAAATGCATATGTACACACAACACACACACACACACACACAACATAATAATATATATATATATATATTTATTTTTTTTATTTTTATTCAGATTTCCATAATCAAGCCCAGCTCCACCGTGGAATCCGTTCAAGCAGACAATGCTCACAATAGTCAGCATACACTTAAAAGAAATCATAATACTTGAACTGCGCTGCTTTCTAACATTTTATTTTTCATAAATTTTCGCCCTGTTTTAGGGCTTCCTCAGACAACTACAATCACAAACTAAAAAGGTATAAACAATATCCAGGCCTTGTCCATTGAAAACAATTCACTAAGGTAAAAACTAGAAGCACACAAAAAGCATGCAAAAAGCCTGGTACACACACACACACACACACACACACACACACACAAAATTATGTACACTTAAAACCATCCTTGCTGTTATGCGTCCTACTGTTAGTGAATTAACTCCACAAGACAAGTATATACAAAAGCAGCAACAGTGACCACAACTACAACAAGAAAAAACTTTTTAAACGTGTTTATTAACCTTCGGACTATCGACACGTCGGAAAAAATTTTCATCGGGAGTGTCGGATAAACGCTTCTTCGGACTGTTGAAACAGATTAATGTTTCGAAATTCCGAAGTATCGATAGTCAGAATGGGTGTCGACAATCGCTACGTCGGAACAGAAAGCGTCGGACTATTGACTTTTCGGACTGTTGAACATCGGAACATCGGGCAGCGCCCGGATGGGAGAGTGTGGGACGAGGATGGGCGTGCAGTTCTCATGGCAGGAGGCACTTCACATGACTGACGGTTGTAAATACTTTCAATGCTTTAAATACTTCTGCCTTTTTTTTTTTTTTTTTTTTTTTGAATGGGCGGGCGGGTTGGGGGGGGGAGGGGGGGGGGGGGGGGGCAATACACACATCTCTCTCTCTTTCTCCGTCTCTTTTCTTTCTTTTTTTTTGTTGTTGTTGTTGTTGTTCCTTTCTTTTTTCGTAATTATTTCACTGATTGTGTGAATTTGTATTTGAGCCCAGTTTATTTTCAGTATGCAGTGGTAGTTTTTGCCCCGTGCGCAGGATGTGAAAAAAAAAACCCAAACAAACATAGTCTAATTACTTCGTTTGTTCGTTCTGTCGGTACATAGTCTGTCCAGCGTGTGTACTGAGTTCACACATCCTCCCCCCCCCCCCCCTCCCCCCACCCACCCGTAGTCTGAACGCCGGCAAGGTGTGTGCCTTTGTGGTGACTGTTGAGGCCGGTGTTCCTTTCATCGACTGAGAAGTGTACTTCTACCGCGGCCCTTCCTTTAACCGTCACTGAATCCCGGGTCGACGGCTGTGTTGTGTACAGTTCACGAAAGACGGGAGGGGGAGGGAAGGAGGGAGAAGAGGGGGGGGGGGGGGGGGGGGGGAGCGGAGTTTGACGGGGCAGGGTGTGTGTGTGGGGATGTGCTGACGTCGGTCAGTGTCTTGGCGCCATACAATGGTTCCCGCTGTAGCGCCGTGTCACACGCCGTTGCCTTCCAGCCCGCTCACAACACAGCGTGTACCTCGGCGTGAAGAGAACTGCCAGCTGTCAGCCAGCCAGTCACACAGCGGTGTCCCTCGGCCTTAACCACGCCGCGGTCGGCGGGGCCTTTACAGTCACCACACACACTATACAGACACAGCTGCCGTAGTTGTCAGGCTGGCGGACACGCATTGACCTAATAGCAAACGAACGTGACTAGGCTTGGCCTGGTACGGCTCAGCGCTCAGTAGGGCCTATCAGAGAACGTTGAAAGAGCTCTCTCCACTTTCTCTGCTCAGTTCGCAGTGCGAGCACTGACAGGGCAAACAGAGGCAGCCGTGCGACGCCGCGCTGGAGGAACTAGGCTGCATGTCCCTCACAGAATTGTGTGACCAAGAGCCTCACGACCTGATGACAGAGATGGTGAAAACAGCTGTTCTATTACAGACTCAAATGGGAAACACACACACACGCGCGCGCACCCACGCACTCAGAGAGAGAGAGATTTCAACTCACTGTCTCAGTGCCTGCAATTATAATTTATAATAGGCCTTCTTGGCCAGTGTATCTAATTCCAGGAGCTGTTTTATCGAGTAACCCAACACAAAAAAGCACAATCTTATGTTACTCTAGAAGCTGTTATAGCGAGTAGCCCAGCCCGAAAGAAAGGGTTTGGGTCCGACAGTCCGACACTTCATGATTCCGACGTTTCGATAGTTCGACAAATCACGATTCCGACGTTTCGACAATCCGACAATTTTGTCGGACCAACGAAACTTGTTTTGTAATGTTTTATTTTGTGCCAATAGTTCGACACATCACGATTTTATCGAAACGAGTTGGAATTGTCGGAATCGTGGGATGTCGGACTATCGCTACTTTTTCTTACAGTGTCGGATTATCGAAACATCTGAACGTGGGGTGTCGGACTACCGATGTGTCGGACTATCGAAACGTCGGACTACCGGGCCCAGCCCAAAGAAAAAGGCACAATTCTGTTATCAAGAATAGTTTATCTTGCGTGCATGTGCCTGTTATTTCCCAGTTTTATCTTGTATGCATGTGCCTGTTCTGTTTCTATTGATTTGTCCTGCGTGCCTGTCTTTTCTTTTCCCATTGTTTTATCCTGTGTGTGTGTGTGTGTGTGTGTGTGTGTGTGTGTGTGTGTGTGTGTGTGTGTGCCTGTGTTCTGTTTTCACTGTTTAATGTTGTATGCATGCGCCTGTGTCTGTTCTTTTCGCCATGTCCTGCGCCCTGTACTGCTGACCTAGTTAGTCCCTGGCAAGGATCAAATGTTCTGTTCAGAAGTTAGCGTTTAGACGAACAGAAACCCACTCACCCCGCGGTGATAACGTACCTCGTGTTATTTGTGAGTTGTTTGGCTTTCAACAATGATGTTTGCCGTCATGTTTACCCATTTTCCACCTTCTGCCCGGGTTATGACCCTATCATTTATTCAGCGGTTCGTGCACACCCTTTCGATCGGTAAGGTAAGGTAATGTTGCTTACAGCCCAGCCGATCGCAAAGGGCCACATCAGGGCTGTCACCACGTTGAAGCAAAGATTGTACGCCCTCCGTAGGGCGCACTATCGTTGGTTGAAGTGAGAACAGGGCAGTGGCTTGTCACAATCAACTCACTCTGAACAAAGACAGTACGCCCAAGGGCGTACTGTCTTTGCTCTGAAATCGAAATAGGAGCTGTTTAGACCGGGCAGTACAGCACGAAAGAAGCCCGATAGGTCAACCAGGATGGGCTGCCTTGTGTGCATACGTCTGTGTCTGCTCCCTTTCCACCATTTTCTGTGAAGCTTTGCGCAGAGTTTGACTACTAAAGGCTTTCCCTCAAACGGGCTGACAGTATTACAGACTTTCCAGTGCTCCACACCTTTCATGCAACGGGCTTCCATATGTACAGACTTTTCCAGTTTTAGTCGGGCTTCCAGTTCTACAGGCTTTCCGTTTAAGTCGGCTTCCAGTTCTACAGATTTTCCAGTTGAAGTCGGCTTCCAGTTCCACAGATTTTTCATAAAGTGGGCTTCCAATGCAAACTTTCATAAATGGCTCCAGTTAAACTTTCCATAGAACTGGTTTCCATACTAAAAAAGACTTTCCACAAAACAGGCTGCCAATCAGTTGTCCAGACTTTCCCTAAGACGGGTTTCCTGTACTAAACATTCTGTACAAGTGATTGGCTTCAAGCTTTACAGACTTTTCGCAAAACAGGTTTCTAGTGCAACACACTTCTAATACTACAAACTTTAAGCTTTTACAGACTTCCAGTACTCTCTCTCTCTCTCTCTCTCTCTCTCTCTCTCTCTCTCTCTCTCTCTCTCTCTCTCTCTCCCAACCTCCAGTTTTTACCGATGGACATTCTCAAGTGAACTTTGGTATTTCAGTGTTTGATACAGAGCATCTGGATTTATCAATGTGCTAATGTTTGGTATACTGATATTGTCTTTGTTGCAACAAAGAAAAAGAGAGTGAGAGAAAGAAGAACAGACAGACAGACAGAGGGAAAAAAGGAAGAAAGAAAGAAAGAAGATGAAGAAGGAAGAAAGACAAAAACGAAAAAGAATTCGTAGCTGTGTAAAAGGAAACGAAATTACAAAATAAATACACAGTCGTTAAGCAAATATGAAACACAATAAGCTACAGGCCTAGATGTGTCCAGGTTGAATACAATTGCAAGATTACATTTCTCTTCGCCTCCTCCGTTCTCTCTTGTGTGTCTGAACGTTCCCTAAAAGCCCTCCTTGAAACGAAAAAAGAAAACATCCAAGAATGACCGAAGAAACGAGCGAACAAGGAACAAAGGGGTAAACAGGTTTTGTATACGACGATTACGTGTAGTCTCGCACCTGCCAGTTTCCCCGTAACGCCATCCTTATAGTGAAGAAGAAAAGGGAAAATATGGAAGGGGGGGGGGTGGGGGGGGGGGGGGGGGCTATAAGAAAGATGTGAGGAAAGACCGGAAGCAAGATAAGTATTAGTGTGTGTGTGTGTGTGTGTGTGTGTGTGTGTGTGTGTGTGTGTGTGTGTGTGACACTTCCAATACTACTGACTTTTGGTGTAACAGACTTCCAATACTACAGACTTTCAGTATAACACACTCCCAATACTATAGACGTTTGATACAAAAGATTTCAAATACTACAAACTTTGATTGAAACAGACTTCCAGCGCTGTAAACTTTCGGTACAGATTTTCGGCACAACAAATTTCAAGTGCAATAGACTTTTGGAAGAACAGGCTTCCAATACTACAGACTTTTGGTATAACAGACTTCCAGTACGATGGACTTCCTGTATCATAACAGATTCTAATACACCCCACTTTTGATATGACAGACTTCCAGTACGATGGACTTTCTGTATCATAACAGATTCTAATACACCCCACTTTTGATATGACAGACTTCCAATGCCATGGCCTTTCGCTGCTTTAACAATATTGCAGATTTTCTATACAGAACAGACTTCCTATACAACAGTCTTCCTATACAACAGTCCTTCAATACAACAGACTTCCAGTCCTACAGACTTTCGATAGAATAGGCTTCATGTACAAAAGTGGGAAGACCAAGACAGACATGGCGAAGGAGTACCGACGCGGAAGTGAAGGCCGCCGGAATGACGGCCGAGCTGAAGAAGATCTCCCAAAACCGTGTCCGCTGGAGGAGTGTGGTTGCGGCCCTATGTTCCCCAGGAAATGATGATGATGACAACAGATTTTAGGTGTAACAGATTGCAGTTCTATGGACTCTAGGTGGTATAGCAGGGTAACAATACTAAGACTGTCGGAATGACAAACTTCTAGCGCTACAGATTTCGACATACCAGACTCTCAATATTGCAGAGTTTTAACAGATCAGATTTCCAACACAGTACAACGGGCCTTTGGTTTAACAGACTTCCAATACTACAAATGTTGGTACAGCAGCCTTCCAGTGCTATAGACTTTTGGTATAACAGACTTCTAATACCACAATAGACATTCGTTATAACAGACTTCCAATACCACAACAGACATTCGCTATAACAAACTTCCAATACTACAACAGACATTCGCTATAACAGACTTCCAATACTACAACAGACATTCGCTATAACAGACTTCCAATACTACAACAGACATTCGCTATAACAGACTTCCAATACTACAACAGACATTCGCTATAATAGACTTCCAGTACTACAACAGACATTCGCTATATCAGGCTTCCAATACTACAACAGGCATTTGCTATATCAGGCTTCCAATACTACAACAGACATTCGCTATAACAGACTTCCGATTATGGACTTTAGTTATAGATTTCCAGTATTACATACTTTCCACGGTACAACAGACTTCCAATACTACAGGATGTCAGTATAACAGCACAGGCTTTCAGCTCAACGGGTTTCCCAAACTGCAGTCTTTCGAGACAACAGGCTTCCAGTACCACAGTTTTTCAATACAACAGGCTTCCAGTACCACAGTCTTTCCATACAACAGGCTTCTAATACCACAGTCTTTCAATACAACAGGCTTCCAGTACCACAGTCTTTCCATACAACAGGCTTCCAGTGCCACAGTCTTTCCATACAACAGGCTTCTAATACCACAGTCTTTCAATACAACAGGCTTCCAATACCACAATCTTTCCATACAACAGGTTTACCAATACCACAGTCTTTTAATACAACAGGCTTCCAGTACCACAGTCTTTCCATACAACAGGCTTCCAATACCACAGTCTTTCCATACAATAGGCTTCCAATACCACAGTCTTTCAATACAACAAGCTTCTAATACCACAGTCTTTCAATACAACAGGCTCCAGTACCACAGTCTTTCCATACAACAGGCTTCCAATCCTTTCTGTAGTAGCAGGCTTCCAGTGTAACAAAGTTTCGGTTTAACAGATTTCCAACGCTGAAAACTTTCGATGTAACCGCTGAGGTCTGGAGCTCTACAGACTAGTGGCCCTGATCGGACGGCCCATCGGCAGCGTCACAGGCGTTGGGAACCTGGTCTTAATAAGAGAGACTAACAATTCAAGTGAACGCCTTAAAGGTGCACATAGCATAAACAACAGAGACAGGACGTGTGTGCATGTGTATGAGAGTAGAAATGTCACACACACACACACACACACACACACACACACACACACACACACACACACACACACACACCACCGTAGGCCTATGTCTGCATACAGAGAGAGAGAGAGAGAGGAGAGAGAGAGAGAGAAGAGAGAGAGAGAGAGAGCTTGTTGTTGAAGCTTTGTTATTAACAGACAGGCCTACATTGATACTTAACACAAGGGTGAATATATTCACGGGGTAAAGAACCTTTAAGATAGCACAAATAAAACAAAACGCAAATTGGTAACATACGGCACACTAATTTGCGCTAACATTCTTCGTTTCCATAATACATCATATTCATACACACACATAAGCGCGCGCATGCAGGCAGGCAGACACACACACACCCCTCCTTCTCTCTTCCCCTCACTCGCCCCGTCTCACAGATACTCATTATCTCCCCCCCCCCTCCCCCCAACCCGTCTTAACCATACGCCCGTCTCCTCTTCCCGTACCTCCCTTCACCCCCTCCATACCCATACAACGCACTCTATGGCACATGACGAAAACAACATTCTCCAAAAACCCCTAGTTGCTCTTGCACATGAGCAGGCTAGAGCTTACAGTAATCACGCAGTTGGGCGCATCAGCTCCAGTTAGACTACAGGCCTTATTATTGTTTTGTTTTTTGTTTTTTCACCAGTGACTTTCAACTTGATGCGGTCACACGGATTTCAAAGGCTTCAGAAATATACTTAGCCAGTTCAAACTAATGCTCCGACGAAAATAACCTAGCTGTGCTGGACATATTGGGTTCAAGGGTATGAACAATCGAGACTATTGTCTCTCTAAGATGTTTTAAGCTTCGGGCACAGCTATATGAAATGTGCATCGTCTTCTACTTCAGAAATACAATGGGAACAGGCATATCTATATCCATTACATTTCAATTTATTTACACACATCCGAAATCTTGCAATACAATCTCTATATCTTTTACATCTGATCTAAAGTATGTAATACTCAATCTGTAGATTTTGTTTAACATTTCTGTACGTAAAAAAAGGAAATCCATCAGATTGCTATGCCAGTCCTAGTGTGAGAGGTCTATCAGACGTTGTTTCATTTTCTTAAAGAACCCTGTCTTATTTACTACCCCCTGGTATAACCAAACAAATTTAAATCCATATGAGAAAAGAAGTCGCCGAGAGAGAGAGAGAGAGAGAGAGAGAGAGAGAGAGAGAGAGAGAGAGAGAGAGAGAGAGAGAGAGAGAGAGTAGAATTGTTCAATAACGCCAGAGCCCCATGTGAAGGGTGTTTAAACACAGTTGAAAACAAGGCATGCCTTGGACAAAAAAAAAAAAAAAGAAAAGAAAAAAGAAAAAAAAAAGATGCAAACATTTGATGGCGAACGATAGCATTAATTATAAAGATCAAGAAATGTTACATCAACTTTGTCATAACTTATATTACACGAATATTGCTCTTTTTGATTGCTATATATAAGAAAGTAATAACACTCTTATTGGCACATTACTTACAGTAACCAAAAAAAAAAAAAAAGCTTCCGTCATAGGGGTTACAATACTTTGCATGAACAAACGGATGTCTTCGCTCTGATGACGCCGGGCAGCTAATTACCAAGGTGAAAATCAGTCTCACTGGCAGTTTAATACATTGTGCATTTGATTAGGTTTTTATGATATTGTTTACTGAGGGTAACGCCATCGGATAATAAGGTGAAAAGGCTCAAGGTCCCACAGCCTGTATTGTTTACTGAGGGTAACGCCATCGGATATGAAGGTGAAAAGGCTCAAAGTCCCACAGCCTATATTGCTAAAACTGAGGGTAACGTCATCAGATATGAAGGTGAAAAGGCTCAAGGTCACACAGCCTATATTGTTGCGTTGAACGCCCATCTGCCGCCGAATTCAGTGAGATAAGTGATTGCTCGTTCTTCATTTTCGTTGTCTTGAGTGTTTGCTTGCCTGAAGAAGACCTACGAGGTCAAAACGCATTGTGTTTTGTCTTGTAATTCATTTGTTCAGGTTGGCGGATACAGTACTTTAATTTTTTTTTTGTTTAGTTTTTTTTTTTTTTAAAGAGTTCTTTACATTTCAGTTTTCTGTTCCAGTTGAATTGTTTCTGAAAAGCTGTTAAACAGTATAATCAATAATTGATTGATTCTTTTTAACAAACCTTAAATTAAAAAGGAAACAAATAGCTTACTATTTATAACAGACACGAAAATACCTCTGTAGGCCGACTATTTTAGTCGTTAGCACAAGAGAGAGAGAGAAGAGAGAGAGAGAGAGAGAGAGAGAGGGGGGGAGGGAGGGGGGAGGAAGTGAGAGAGAGACAGAGTGAGAGTGAGAGAGAATGGAAGAGAGAGAGAGGAAGAGAGAGAGAGAGAGAGAGAGAGAGAGAGAGAGACAGACAGACAGACAGACAGACAGACAGAATGAATGTGTGAATGAAGAATGAATGGATGTTGTTAGTCTGTTTAACGCCTGTTCATTAAACGTGATATTTGACGGTGGGAAAGGATGGAGGAGAAAGGAAGGAATATGGAGAGTGGAAAGGAGTTGACTGCATGTAGAAGTTTGATATGAACGTACGTGTGTTTGTCGGTATTTGCATAAGTGTGTACAAGTGTTGAAAATATAATCGTTGCATAGGGGAAATGGGTAAAATGTTGGATAATTATCAAACAATGTGTATCAAAGCTATGAACATATGAAAATCAATGAGAATCTACCAAATATGAAATAACTCTAACGCATTAATCCTTTAACATCGAATTAACAAATAATACACTAAGAAAGCAACAGCCAACACATGCGTTTGCATGTTAATAAAAAAAAAAATTACATGTGTATATTTGTTATATTGAATGAATGAACGATGTATTGGGGGTGAGTTTACAATGCCCATTCTCAAGAGGGCAAGGATAGGGGAGTCGATGGGAGTTTGTTGCTTATAACTGTCAAAGAATAAATTCAGATTGTACGTGTCACAATACAGCATCGCGATGTGGAAACCGGACCACGGAAGATATTAGAACCTATCATGGGACATCGAGATGACTGCGAATTTTACCGTCAACATATCAACACACCTATTCCAGTCATCACGATTTCCGTTGTTGACAGCTTTGGTGTTGCTGACAGCCACTTTCACGTCCACGGTGGTAGGACAGAAAAGACTGTCCATATTTCTTGTCATTTCCTGCATATATGTCGGTTGATCACTTACTCTGGTGTTATCAGAAGGAGTATTGTGCAGTTGACTGTTCTGAGAAACGTCTTTAAGATCATCTGAAAATTATCCTCAGGGTCACCCGAGAAATGTCTTCAGGATCACCTGAGAAATGTCCTCAGGATCACATGAGAAATGTTCTCAGGATAACCTGAGAAATGTTCTCAGGATAGCCTGAGAAATGTCTTCAGGATCATCTCTAATCCGTTAAAATATGATCTTTTGGAGGTAATTTCATTCAAACACAGACAAGTGGACAAACTGCCATTTGGGACTCAAGTGTACATACACGACAGATATTGGTGAAAGGAAGGGTAACGTTTGATGGGGCAAGTGAGGAGGGATAAGGAGGGCGTGGAGGGGAGGGGGAGGGGAGAGGCGCAGAGAAGATATTGTTGGAGTGTTGGGAAAACACTGGCAGGAAAGGAAGAAGTCAGTAAGGGGGTGTAAATGGGTAGAATGGGGGCCTATAGTTGTATTTTGCATAGCACCACGTCTGACGCTCTCCTAAACGACCCCAGAATCATGGTGTCATGTGTCTCGAGCGCTCGGCTGCTCCGTGATTGTTTCTGCCAGGCTGAAATGGATGTAATATGCGATTTGTCTCTGAGTGTAACAGTGCCATAGCGGTTTGTGTCTGTGTCCCACTGCAACGTGTTACACGCGGCGTTTGGGTTTCATCTGCCTCTGCAGAGCTAACGGCCCTGGCTCCTTCTTCTTCTTCTTTGGCATTATTGGTTGGAATCAACAACAGTCAGTCACATTCTTCTTAGTGCCATATTTTCTGCTGTGAGAATGAGAAAACATGTTGATCCCATGAACATGGGATGACTGAATATCAACGGAAATATTGATCGTCGATGGTTGGCACCTGGTGCAGGAGGCACGGGGGTGGAGACTGTGCAGTGTTAGCTGGTGCCAGTCTGAACCGGTTCGTCACTGACCAGGCTGGTCGACATCTGAAAACAACGGTCATCTTTGTCTGGTCAACATCTGAAAACAACGGTTATTTTTGTCTGGTCGATATCTGAACCTAAGTCATTCTATTTTGGAATCGATCTTGCATCCAGTTTGGTTACTGTTCTTGTGAAATAAGTAAGGTTGCTTAATTCGCCGTTTCATGAAACCTTATATTGAAGATCTAAAAAGAAAAAGTTCTTCTAAGGTATGCATGGTGAGAGATGTCGGTATTTGTTCTAAGTTCTAAATAAGATCTACCTGCCTAATTAAAAAAAAAAATCTGATCTTGGTAGCATAATAATCTTTCAATGTTTGTTACACTGTGAGTAGCGTATCTTTCATAGGTGTTTAATGCAATAATCAAACCTCCAAACAGATTGTATAAAAATGTCAGATTTATAATATCACAAATGTTCATGTTGGTGCTGAGGACTCAGACACGATTTTCGTGCCACACTGGTACAGAAGTCGGAATTGAAAGCGCCTGAATTTCTTCAAAAGGCTGGTAAGTTGAATGCCTAAACAGATTCATGTAGGCACTGAGGAGTCTGGCACGATTTTAGTGCCCCACGTGCGAAGTATTTAGAATTTAAGAGCCCGACTTTCTTCGTAAGGCTTCTAAGTTGAACGCCTAACAGGTTAGGATCACAACAAACGTTACAATATTGAGATTTTTACACAACAACATTATTTCACACGTAATTTGAAAATGACTTTATTTTGATGTAACAAGTAAAAAGGTTTACGAAATGTGATTAAACTGATGAAAAATTTGAACTTGCTATTAATTAAATGTGCTTTCACTGGAATGTAAAATGTACCCGGTTTGTTTATTTGTTTGTTTTGAATCATGAACCAGCTTATGTGAGAAAGGATATGCAGGTGTGAAATAATATATTAACGTAAAACATTTCTCAAAGAACATGTCTTTTTTTCCGTTTGAAAAATGCTTCTTAAAAATTAATAGCCTTTATCATTCCATGACGTCGTGTGGAACACATTTCTCCAATGGCGTCTTCATGTAAAGTATCTCTTCAGTGATGACATCATCATGCAAGGCACCTGTACAGTGATGACATCATCATGCAAGGCACCTGTACAGTGACGACATCATCATGCAAGGCAACTATACAGTGATGACATCATCATGGAAGACACCCGTACAGTGCTGACATCTTCATGAAGGGCATCAATTCATAATTTGTGACCATTTTATAACATCTTTATGTATGGCATCTCTTTAATATTTGTCATTCTCGCAAATTTAGTTCTTCTTCCAGGAAAGCGACCGCAATCAACCAGTTGATTATTATTATTGTTCAGCTAGTACTTGAAACTGCCAAAAAATATCAATGCTAAATATTCACACACACACACACACACACACACACGCGCGCGCGCGCGCACCCACTTTGTACCAATTCATATTGTTTCATGCAATGATATGAAAAAAATCATTCCAGTATTGAAGCAAAATACTGTGCAGGCCATTTTTCAGTCACCAGCTTTAACGTACGAATTCTTGGTACACTTAGAACGCACACCTATTGGAAAATACTTATAATATTTTTTATTAACTTTATTTGCGGGGGATAAGAAAGGAAGGGGGGTGGGGTGGATAAAATGGGGGAGGGGGGGGAGGGGGGAAGCAAAGGATTTTGTTTATTCTTTTTTTTCTTTAATACTGTCATCTGTTTTGACTTTAATTGATAAGTTAGTTGTTGGTTATAAGTATTTTGTTTCATGTTAATCTTCACTTATGACTTGTGTAAAGATATTCACACACTTACACATCCACAACTCTCTCACTCACACACACAGACACACATACTCACACACACACACACACACACACACACACACACACACACACACACACACACACGCACACGCGCGCGCACACACACTCACACACACACACACATTCGCGTGCACGCGCACCCATACATATACACATACACACATTATGTGCACGCTCGCAATTACTTCCGTACACATTCACTTTTTTTTTTTTTTTTTTGGTCTAATATCACGAATAGTGGATAGACGTTAAATAAAGGACACACACACACGCCCACTTTGAGGATAATCAAAACACCGTAGACTCACTTTGTTACATACGTGAATCAGACAAAGCAAAGGATGCCCAAGTCTGCTTCCATCCAATGAATGCAATACGTAGAAGCCAATGTAATCACCGATTGTTCCGTCTGAGATTCCTTTTCTGGACCCCTCATTGTCAATGCAAAACAGTGTACCTACCACTAAACCACGATCAACTACGCGGCGGAGTACACTCCGCTGTGCGCCAGCCTTGGGCTGCCAGTCTTGGTCCAACATCGGCTCAGTTCCACCATCGACCTTGACTCCTTGCTGGTTCAAAGGTTACTACAAAATTTTCCGATTTGGCCGAGACACGGCTGGTCCAAGCAAGGGAGATCACCTCGAGCCAGTCGTGAACGAAAATAGAACCTAGGCGAAAATAAAAATGTTGAGCAAACAGGATTGTTGCAGAACGAATAAAGAAAACTAACTTTCTCATTCTTCACATTATCATTTTGAATACACCCTTAATTCACTCTTTTCTTCCTTCAAGTTTCAACGGAACATAAAACCCAATACAACGCACGCAGACATGCCAGCTCTTTGTTCGAGAAGAGAACGAGAATAGCGAGAAAGACGTCTAATAGCGCGATGACTCCCGCCAAACTTGGAGACGTAAAATACGTGCAGAAACCCTTTCTCGTCTGCTTCAACAACGCGGTATCGCGGTTTTTCCTTATCCATGCTTTCGTTTGAATTCACATATATTTTGATAAAAGAAGAACAGATGAACAATGAATGTCAGGTTATAGGATGGGTATCATGCACTTTCTTCACATTAATGAAAATCACGATAGAGTTACCACTCTTCAGTAGTGAAGAAAAAAAAATCAAAATCGCTAGGTGGCGCGTTTCGCAAGGTATTCTGGGTAAAAGGCAAACGCCATTTTGGTACGAAAGTGTGAGTGCACATTGTCGCTGGAATAATGAGTGAATGTGTTGTCATTAAGGTGAGTGATTTTTCATCAGTATTGCAGAACTCACTGTTTAGCGATGTATGTTGAAAATATTCAGCAACAAGAATTAGAAATTACTCCAGTCGTGTTATTTCGTGCAGTGTTTATCATCAACAATGTTTCAGTGTGCGTTGGAAATGGGTCACGAAAATTTTTATTTACTCTTGTCTGCTTTCTCGTTCATTTCGTTTCTCAACGGTTTCTTGCAGCCATATAATGGACGAGATTTTGAATGCCAGACTTGTTTGCTTGAAATCGGCAGAAACTTAAGAGGTGTATGTTGGTCCGCATGTAGAGGATTACGTTCAAAATCAGTACATGAAAACACGCCAGTTTAAATCTCGTGATTTCCCGCGTGAGTTACGGTGTGCTATTTATAGTATCATTTGCTCATGTTGATTTGTTGGCCAGTTCATTTACATCTAAACATTTTGAAATATGGTTTCCGATTGATTGTTGGTAAGTATTTCTCCTGACAGTCAATTAAGATAGGCCTACAACGTTCATCTTTCATAGTCAAATCATACAGACTATGAACAACACATGATTTGCAGGAAATGGTCCAAGAGTAGGGCATTTACTCATGTTTGCTTTGATTAGGGATGTAAAGATAAAAGGGACATTAAAATGAATCCGCCAGGTGACGGGTACAAACAAATTACAAGACAAAGCACGTGTTTCGACCTAGGTCTTCTTCAGGCAGGATAATTAACATTCAGGACAATGAAAAAGAAGAACGAGCAATCATTTATTAATATGCATCTTCTCAAATTCGGTGCAAGACGGGCGATGACTCAAGGGCTTCAGGAAACTAACCTTTGGTGTGTTTTGAATGTTTGTAAACGACGTCTAAGAACACGTGTTTCTCAAAAATTCACTTACTTGCCTGTTTTGTTTTTGATTGTGAAATAAGAGTTACTTTGCACTCTGATTTGTCTGTTTAGTTGTATTTTGGCATGTAGTCAGAAGTAGTTCCCATATGTTGAGAGCATGGACGTTGACAAATTTCTCTTTAACACTGATAACATTTTTTGCACCCGTAGCCAAGGGATATATATAATATTCGCAAATAGTATTAAAATCAAGTAGTAACACGAACGACACGCATCTGCTCCTGTTTTGGAGCTTACTCTAGCTTTTCTTAATTTCTTTTGACATGGTTCAATTCATGTCTTGTTAGACTAATTATGTAAACAGTATAACTTGAGATTTGACAATGGTACCTGACATGATTGTCTTTACTTAGTGAGGGTGACACTTTGTTTAGCATTTTTTTTTTTTGTTCTTGAGTGAACGTGTTGCCCAATCAAGACTGATGTGGTCGTAACACCTTATTTATTTCATTTGTTTCTGATAATAACACTGGTATTTGGAAAGTTTCCAGAACTATGCGCAACAGTTATCAAGAGAAAACGAGGAGTTGCAGTTTACAATAAACAGTTCTAATTAGAGATGTTTATGGACAACAGTTTTTCGGCAACAGAGTGGGTTTCGCTAATATATACGAGCAAAGTGAAACATAATACGTGTTGACCTGTTTATTAATCATGAATGTTGTGACCGTGCCCAGCGGGAAGACAAGGTGACTGACACCAAGAACAGTTTCAAGTAAGGGCAGTAGTAGCAATAGATGTATAGTGGCAACAGTACTAAAAGCGTACGCCACGCGGCCTATAAACGTTCTCTTCGTGATGAAAAGTACTTCAACTGTGCTGTGATCTCATGAATTGTATCAATTCAGTTATCACTAAAAGACAGAAACGTTTGAAACTATTAACATTTAGTGCAATTTTGGCGACAGCATTTAGTTCACTCCAGTGACGAGCAGCTCAGTGGGGAAAGTTTCATTTGTCTGGCAGTATGATTAATTTAAAAAAAAAAAAAAAAAAAAAACCGTTAGAGTGTCATTAATACGATCAATAATGGCACGTGTGTGTATGCGTGCATGCATGCGTGCGTCCGTTCGTGCGTGCTTGCGTGCGTACGTGTGTGTGTGTGTGTGTGATGATTTTAATTTTCTTTCATTTCTTATCTGTTTGTGTTTGTTTTTCAAGCACGAGATATTGATTTTGAAATAAATGGCTGGGTAGTTTAAGGAGCTTCCATTAACCCCCCCCCCCCCCCCCCCCCCCCCCTACTGCTACCCTGCCATCCCCTCGCCGACAAAGACTGCAGGCTACCACTACGCCTACAGTAAAATAAAGACTTGCGGTATGCACTATTGCGCCGCCCGTTCTTCAGTGAAGTCGATGGTGTGATGATGATGATGATGATTCGACTGATTAAAAGAGAAGAGAGTGTAGTGAATGTCATATCGAATTAGAGGGGATAGAAAGGCTGGCAATGTTGACTGAATAAGATGAGTAAAAACTTTTGATTAGGATAAGATGAGTAAAAACTTTTGATTAGGATTTTACATGCCAGTCCTCCAAACGATCCTACGAGGATCGGCAAGTTTGCTGGCTTACGGAGTCCTCCGTACTCACCTCGGCTGACTCAGTTCAATTTAACCCCATGTTAAGCTCATTCATATAATAAAATATAACAGAAGAACGTTTGGAAATTCTCTCTCTCTCTCTCTCTCTCTCTCTCTCCTCTCTCTCTCTCTCTCTCTCTCTCTCTCTAATCCCTCCGTCCCGTTTTTATCAGTTTACCCCTTTCTCTCCACACGCGGTAACTTTCAAAAATGCGGCTGTGAACTCTCTCTCTCTCTCTCTCTCTCTCTCTCTCTCTCTCTCTCTCTCTCTCTCTCTCTCTCTCTCTCTCTCTCTCTCTCGCACACACACACGCACACACACATTCAAGACAATGAAAACGGATGACGCACAGTCAGTCACCCATCTCAGATTGAGTGCATATCCATTGAGTGCATATCCATTTTGCACCCGGTTTGAGGAGACGGGTGACTGTATGCTTGCCTGAAGAAGACCAGAGAGGTCGAAACGCGTTGTGTTTATTTTGTAATGTGTTTATCGTTTCGATTGGCAGCACAGTCATTCCTTTTTAATCACAGTCGCTGTAGGGGAGGGGGCAGATTTGTCCAGATTACCTGTCTCATTCTCACCCTTACCTCATCAACCCCCCACACCCCACCACACACTCACACCTACGCACGCATACCCAAGCGCGCAGGGCACGCACGCGCGCGCGCGCGCGCGTGCACACACACACACACACACACACACTCTCTCTCTCTCTCTCTCTCTCTCTCTCTCTCTCTCTCTCTCTCTCACTCACTCACTCACTCACACACTCACACACACATTCACGGGATCTCGTCATTCGGGGTAGGGTTCTTTCGACCTAAAATTATAGTCTGCATTTGACTATGATTGTAGTTTCTTAAGCTGAACTGGTAGAACTATCTTGGAGCGCATATCCAAGACAAGGTGGCTACGTGAACCAGAAGAAAAGCGAGCTGTTCCTGCAGTTTCCCCAGGATGTTACTGGAATCACAATGTTCCCTGCCCACTGGGCAGTTGATCTGTGAAGAAAAAGATACACCCGAAGATGCGGGGGGGGGGGGGGGGGGGGGGGGGGGACCCAAAGAAGTACTGTCCTAAACTGCCGAACAAACCAGCTGTATTCACATAGCCTGGTACGGGCACAAGTCAGTATGCTCTGGCTGACGTACGGTCGATGCCAAGCGTTTAAAGAATAAATTAGTATGATCTGAAAAGAGTCAATACACAGTCAACACAAATGTGACATTTCACTGAGCACTAAACTAGTATCATCTGAAAGGAGTCAAGGCACAACACAAATAGAAATTTGACTGAACACTACAAGAACCCGACCAAAACTACAGTTTCGGTCTCTGAACGGTGTGGTAACGACGGCTGCGTCAGTACGTGATACATTTTTCTTTCTTTTCTCCGCTTCCTCTTTCTTTACGATTTTTTCCTTTCCTTTTTTTTAAAATTTCTTTTCTTTCCCCATGACTTCTCTCACTGTACATGTAGACATGTCGATAAGACTTTTTTCCTTTAATTATTTTTTTTTAATTTAAAAAAGCAACAAAACAAAAGCCGATGTTTATTTTGCTACGTTCCTGTATGTGGTGGTTATGGATGCACGGGTGTCAGTTTATCAGTCCTCAGTCCGAGTTTTTACTTAGCGTGCGCAAAGCTGTGTTGGGTTGTTTTCACTAAACATGCGCAAAGCTGTGTTCCGTTGTTATCATGGTTCCTGGTCTTCTCCTTCCCTCTCACCCCTGTCCACTAACCCCCACCACCACTCTTTGCCTGTCCGAAAAACAAAATAGAATTGAACAGAAATACACCTCACTCCGACACGTCGCCGGTGGGTTGTCCACAGGTTGTACGAAGCTGACGTTCACCTGAGCTTGGCCGTCACTTCAAGTGCAGCGCACATGCTCACATTCATCCACGAGAGAGAGAGAGAGAGAGGTCATGTAGGGGAGGACAGTGGGGGGGGGGGGGGGGGGGAAGTGGAGTCATTTATGGTGTAAATCGGCATTCCATACCCCGCTCCACCCCTACACCCCTTCCTCTAAAGTTGAAAATGTTGAACATCATATTGTCCAAAGGACCAACCGTTACTGGGAAGAAGGGGTGGGGAGTGGGGTGATGATTTTTCATCAGATTCCCAGATCGACCAGTCTACAGATGAAGTACCTGAAACTGAAACCCAGTATGTCAATACCGATGTGGTCTCCACATTCGGCTAGACTAAAGAAAATGAAGTAACCCGGAGGTAAGCTTGATATCCATGTTGTCTTTCATAAACAGTCGTCAAAGCGCTGAGGTCGGTGTAAACAGCCTTTATAGTGCTGAGTTACGATGATATTTAGGGAGTGGGGTTGGGGCGTCAAATTTGTCACAGTGTGCGATATCAGTGGCCAAAGCTTTATAACTAGAATTCGAAAATCAACAGTCCAGTGCGTTTAGAATAATCCGGGGGGGGGGGGGGGGGGGGGGGGGGGGGGGGGGGGGCCCTAGGGGGCGGTGCTTTACCTTTAATATAGCCCAAGTCGACGGGTAGTGGTCATTTTTGTTGATTTGTTGTATGCGCAGTGTCTGAAATAAGTTTTTGAGAGATGAGATGTACAAAACAGAACACACACCAAAGTGTATTTCCTTCAGGGCTGTTGCTTTCTAGGGGAAAAGTGGGCTGGCACATGGACGTGTCAGATTTTGACTAGACAGAGTGCACGACAGATCTCTCTCTCTCTCTCTCTCTCTCTCTCTCTCTCTCTCTCTCTCTCTCTCTCTCTCAGGACCCGCTGTCCCAAACTAACCCACTTCAACCAGGAACTGAATAACAGCAAGATAATTTGTATCTTTTGATATACAGCAGTGCACCTTTTAATATATATATATATATTATATATGGCTATGACGTGTACTGCAGGAGACGGGGCCTCCGGGGTCATGGGGCGGCTGTGAGCAGGGCTGGTGCAGGAATGGCGTTGTTCAGTGTGGGACAGGTTGTCTGCCTGTCACTGCCCATCCCACTTCTGGCGCTGCCGGACTCGCAGCCTGCTTGTGCTGAGGTGTCAGGCATAGCTGCCTCACTGGACGCGGCAGTGCTGCCGTCGTGCACTGCCCGCAGTCCCTGCTGAAGGCTGCCCTGCACCTGCCAGTGGGGTGCCGCAGGAAGGAACGGTTCATGCAGGTGATGGCGCTAGGTGTGGTGGTCCTGACGGGCAGCAGTCACGTGAGGACGTCCACCTCTGGCGCCATCCTGTGTGCTGCCTGGTAGTGAGTCACAGACCACACAGACCGCTGAGACTGCCGCCCACTCTGAGTGCGCGAAATTGGACAAATTCTGATCCTTCATAGTTTGGGGATTTTGTTCGATTAATCGATCGTTTGATCAACACAGTTGATCTGTTTGTTGATCGAAGAACTCGAATGGACAAATTCAGGTCTGGCGTAGTTCAGACAGCCACAGGAGACGTTTCATCTTTTAACCTGAATTCCTGGGTGTCGAGGGCTGTTTTGGAGGTGGGCGAGAATCCACTGAAGAAATGTGGGGGATGATATGTAAGCCAAAGACCATCAAGCCTGTCTGCTATAATTATCATTGTTGTTGGCTATGTTAAACAGGGGTGTAACTAACTAAAAAACAACAACAACAACAACAAAAACCACACACACACACACACTGGAATTGGGCCAAAATCATGACCCATCTCTGATTTTATTCCAGTTGAATGGAGAACTCGGATGCATTTTTGATCCTGATCTTATTTAGTGTTAGTGAATGGAAAAATCGCCGGCAGCTACAAAGTGCCTCTAATATCACTCATCTCTGATGAAAACTGACGTACGCTGCTCAAAAGAGTACACAACATACTGAAATAAAAATTGACGCTCAACAGGAGCATTCGTTTGAAAGCAACGTTGTTCAGTCCTTACGATTGCAAAGCACGTTTGCTGAGCATCGTAAAAGTATATTGTGACAATGAGTGATAGTAGTGAAGCCACATTGTTGTTGCTGTTGAGGTCAGTAACGGAAAAGGGACCGTGTAAGCATCAGCCCTGCCAGCCGCCATGATTTGCTCAGACCTCATTCTCATTGACCCAGATGCTGCGCCGTCCAGCATTTTACTGGGAAACAGCGTATATTAACTGCTTCTTCCTCGTCGTTTTCTTTCCCAGTGTCCAACATTAAACTGGGTGACAGCATAGATCTATATTAACTGCTTCTTCCTCATCGTTTTCTTACCGAGCGGAATATTTGGTCAGAATTTTGCGTCGCTGCACTACAAAAGGATTCCGTTTAATGTCACGGCACACAACTCTCGTGATTGTACACGTCTAATTAATAAAGTTCACGGTAGGATGTGATCATGAGAGAGAGCATGTGGGGGAAGAGGGGTGAGTTTGATAGTGTGTAGGAGAACAAAGGCTTCGTGGAGGGAGATATCAGAAGGTGAACTTTTAAAGTGCGCTGAAGTGGAACTAAAAGAAACGCTTTTCCAGTCGAATTCGTTATTAAAGGTAAACCGATTATAAATGCAATAAGAGAAGCAACTGATAACTCATCTAAAAAGTGGCAAACATCATCATTAGTATTGGTAGTATACATATTGATTAATCGTATGCAGAGGATGGCAAACATCAGTATAAACATTAGTAGAATCTGTATTAATCGCGTGCATAGCGTAGCCAATATCAATATCAATATTGACTGCATCTTTGTTAATCGTGTACTGAGTATGAAGATGCCTCGTTTTTACCAGAGATGGCATTTGGAATCCGTTCGCCAAGAGATTGACAATGCGTACACCACCGTTACCGTTCGTCCCTTGATACAGCAGTTCATGCTTTCTTCCCCCTTTACTTTGAGAGAGAGAGAGAGGGGGGGGGGGGGGGGGGGTTCGCTTCAAATGACCGTGACCACACCTGTTCTAAACAGGCACCCTTTTATTTTTAATTTAAAAAAAAAAAGAAAGAAAAAAAAAGAGGCATCCGCGTATTTTGCCTCTTCACTCGGCAAAAGCCTTCGAGTGACAGTAATCTAGGCACTCCTCCTTTGTTGGAGAATGAGTCCAACAGATGTTGAGAGGACCCCACTGGCAACACCATGTGCACACAAGAGGAGCCCAGCCATGGAAACAGCTCTGCGCCATTCAGTTGGCTTTCCTTGTACTGGAGTCCTCCTGTAGGGTGCAACGTAGCCACAGGTGTCTGTGAATAATATGCTCCCGGGCTTGTTTGATCACCACAGCGCAGAAGGGCTATTTGTTTGTTGAATTTCACTTTCTGGAAATCCTGAAGTTTCCCCTGTTCTGTCGCTATATTTGACTTGTTTTTGTTTGTCACTTGCTGATCTGTCATCCATAGTTTTGTCTGTCTGTATGGGCTGCTCGACCCGTTTTCTACGCAATAATTCACCCCTTTTTGTGTCGTCGCCATGATGACAGTGTAGGATAGGTTTGAAATCACATTGAGTAATGATATTTGTAACGTACGCTGAAAATACACATTCCAAAACAAACACGCGGGATTTTTTTTTTTTTTTTTTTGACTCTTTCTTTCTAAATCTTGTAAACTGGACGTAAAAAGAGAACGGGAAAGGAAAAGAAAACCACACACACTGGGTTATGGACTGCATGACACACACGCATAGATTTGTAGGGTGCACGGTGGGAGAGGGCGTGTAGGGTTGGGCTGGGAGGGGGGGGGGGGGGGATGGAGGGCAACAACTGGATCTCCGAGAGAACGTTTATTTGGATGCTGTGACGTGAAAATCTCTCTGACCGTGAATGTTTATTTTATTCTCTAACCGTGAATGTTTGTATTATTCTCTGACCGTGAATATCTGTATTAGTCTGTGACCATGAATGTAAATATATTATTCTGTAACCGTGAATGTTCATATTATTCTGTGATCGTGAATGTTTATAAATATTATTTCTGTGACCGTGAATGTGTATATTATTGTGATCGTGACTGCTTAAATTATTCTGTGACCGTGAATGTTCGTTATTCTGTGACCGTGAATGCTTAAATTATTCTGTGACCGTGAATGTTCGTTATTCTGTGACCGTGAATGTTATTCTCTGACCGTGAATTTTAATTAATCATTCTCTGACCATGAATGTTTATATAAATATTATTCTCTGACCGTGAATGCTTATATTATTCTGTGACCGTGAATGATCATATCAGTCTATGACCCGTGAATGTTTTTATTATTCTGTGACCGTGAATTTTTATATCATTCTCTGACCGTGAATTTTTTTTATCATTCTCTGACCGTGAATGTTTTTCTTGTTTTATTATTATTATTGTTGTTATTGAGAGGAGAGAGATGGGAATGGAATTTTTGTGTTTGCGAACATTGCAACTTTCTCAGCTTTTTAAACGTACCACCCTTTCGGATGCTCTATGCATGTGTGTGTGTGTGTGTACATGTGCCTACCCATGTATGTCATGCGACGTGTCCGAGTTTGGATCTTTGAGACATCGTCTCCACTTCTGATCTTCGATTTTTCTTTTAAACTTGAGATTTTTTGCGCTGGAACGTTGGCTTTTGATTTTTTTTTGTGAAATATTGGTTATCATACGGGTTGAACCAAAATATTTCATTTTGTTACATTTGAGAGAGAGAGAGAGTTCTGAACTGATGAAAGGTTTGAATTTGTTGCTAAGTAGTTTATTTCTAATTCAGCTTCCAGCATCGTCGTTACACAATACCACAAACCCTAACAGTAACAGATAGCCCACAGTCAAGGCAATACCACATACCCTTACAGATACTGTCAAGGGTCTACTGTCCCACGAGGGCCTCCGGCAGTCACGGACGCCACAGCAGTTGTCTCTTCCTCACTTAAAACAGTGCGGGCAAACACGTGGGTTGCTGCAATGCTCTTCTCACTCCTCTCAGCACTACCTCAGATTGAAATCATGCTCATCGTTACCCCATTCCGTATTGTGAAGGGATAGGTGGCGATCTGAGACGAGTTTCATGGACACGGGAAACCGCGAGGGAGCCGGCTTACCTTGCAACAACGGGATTGAAGGGTCAGCGTTTTGATGGTTTCATGTACCAATCGGAGAACGTTGCAACTTTCCGTGCACCAATCACAGGACGTTACAACTGTTTGCGGCCCCCCCCCCCCCTCCTCCCCCTCCTCCCCTCCCCTCGACAGTCCAGTGAAGTTCGCCAATTCCTTGCCTTGCTCGCCTCTTGTGTATGCGATGCTCATACCCCTCAAGCAAGCGAGAATTCTGACCACCTCGCCTCTGTCAAATGCTTCTCAGGTCACATGTTCATATCACTTCAGCATTCTTTACCTCGCTTGGGGGAGGGGGGGGGGGGGTATGCTTTGTACAGATAAAGACGGTTAGCTAAATTCCATAGTTAATAAGCTCACTGGCAGAATTATTCAGGGAGCAACTTTTAGGCTGGGAAATAATCAGTTTCAAAATTATATTGTCGGTAAATTTGATTTACTGGAAGTTGTGCGCCGTAAAAAAAAAAAAAAAGCTGTATGAGTATATTACAAGATGATGTACACTACAGGATGCACGCGCGCGCGCGCGCATACACACACACACACACACACACACACATGCGCGCGCGCGTTGTTTATCCACGAATTCAGAATAACAAGGTAAGCGCTGTGCTTCACATGTTAACAGTGTTAAGCGTGAACACCAGTTCACCCACTAGAAAACGCGACGCACATACGTCATCCTCGATGAATAAAACCAACAGTTGTCGCGGCGGTGGATCGCGGTCGCACCGGAACCAGCTAATTTGTTGGCTATGTGATCCTTCTGAAGAGCATCAATAATGAAATAATTGGAGTTCACTTCAATCAAACTCATTTTGTTGCCACATTGAACAATACATCAGGTAGCTCTTCGTGCACGGGGACAAGAGCTTGTTGGCTCACGGCCAACTTGCAGTTGGCAGTCCAGAACGAACTGTGTGAATCGTCATCAGAAAGCGCTCAGTTATCGGCGTTGACGTCACCATCACGCTGTCAAGGAACACCTTGAAGCCGTTCATCAAGTCTTAATCTTTCATCTTCTGCCTTGCGCGAATCAAGCGCAGACACCGTCGTTCGGTCCGTTCTTCATGACTTGCGTAGCATGACCACCAGTCAGCTGAACAAAGCCAATGTCGCTGGCGTAGCATTGAAGCAAGGACATCTTCATTGCTTGGTACAGGGTGAGTCCAGGCGAGCGACTGACCCCATCAGCGTGCAAGGCATAGGAAGACATGGTCGGGGCAGCACACAATTGGGGGACGTGGAGCTGCTAGGAATGTCTCCAGCGTGGAGTGCCCCATGCTGTTCTGATGTTAGACTCCATGAATGACAGGCAGACCAGAAGATCGATAGCGTGATTGCACACAGAAGTTTAAGCATGAATCTGAGAGCAGTGGTCTTGTTTCTCCAGACTGGTCTTGGTGTAAGCAAGTGCTGCTGCTGCCCCTGAAGTTCATCAGAGGGTTTCAGTCTTTGATGTTTGCTTCTGTTTACCGAATTGACGCAAATACATGAAGTTTTTTTCATGGTGTATAGATGTATCCCACTATCCATTGATTGTGATTATTGTTTCATTACTGAACCAGTGATTTCATCGTTGATAACCATTTGCTATCAAGCTGTTCCATGAGTGTTGCTCCTTTAGTCTGGCTTGTTCCTATTGAATCCAGCCATTGAATTGACGAGCTTGGATCTTCGTTGTGTATGCATGGAGATATAACATTTTCCCAGAATTTGTGAAATGCAAAGTCCGCAATACTTTTGATCCAAATTGTGCTATTTTCTGCAAGAAATTACCTGGGGATAGTTCCATTCTGAACTAAGACAATGTTGGGTTGTACCTGTAGTATTCCGGTTAAGATGAGTTACGACAGTGAACACACCTGTTTAACACTAACCAGGCTTCTGGCCTATCAATGCAGCCAGTTTCACAGTTAAATTACAGCAGGCTGAAGATAAACATGAAAATAAATGATGAAATACTGAGCTGGCAAACGAACGCTACAAACAGGGAAGTATCGAGCTTCGATTGTTCTTCTCCAGGTACTGATCAAAAACATTATCACATAGTGTGTTTGTGCTTCTGTTTTCATTTGTCTGATCAGCTTTTTTTTTTCTTTTTTTTTTTATAATGCGGTCTACATGGTAAGGACAGTCAGTATGCCATAGGTCAGGCTTTTAGTCACTGTCCAGTAGAAGATGAAGTAGTTAATGTTCAGTGAAGACCAATGCAATCAAGTGAATTGGAATGTGCAAAATCATACTTTGGCTTCTGTTCCATAATTTACTGATTTTCACAGTTTGTTGATGTTGTGCCTGGAGAAGAACAATTGAAGCTCAATGCTTTCCTGTTTGTAGCGTTCGTTTGCCAGCTCAGAATGTCATCATTTATTTTCATGTGTATCTTCAGCATGCTGTAATTTAACTGTGAAACTGGCTGCATTGTGGAAGTAGACATTGAAAGAGAACATGTTTTGTTTGTACGGTTTTGTTGATGTGTTTTTCTACAACCCATATCTTGGTTAACTCTTTTGCTTGCATCTAGGCAATTGATGATACCAAAAAAAAAAAGAAGAAAAAGAAAGCGTTGGAGAACTGGTCATTGAAGGAGTGTACCAACAACCAAGTGTAGATTGATCCGTCATAGGAGATCACTTAATGGACTGAAACGATGATGAAGGAGGAAGAAAACCAGAAACTAGATTGAAACATTGGTACCTGACCTAACTATGCAAATCTGTCTGACTAGCTCAAATGCAAATAGATTGTTTATTATGTTATGTTCTGTTTACTAGTTTGAAAATTTTGACTGCATTATGACAGATGCAGCAGTGGCAAGAGCAGATCTAGATTAATTTAGATGAGCATAAAATTTTGGCAAATTGATTTTGCTTGGATGGCTGTTGTGAGAAGAAAGTTCTGATTTTGATGTAAATATGTGCAGTAGAATGCACACACACACACACACACACACACACACACACACACACACAGAGAGACAATGAGACATGCACACACACACACACTCATCCGGATGATTCACCCTACAACCCCCCCCCCCCCCCCCCACTTCACCACACACACCACACACACACACACACACACACACACACACCGACTTCAAGCACATACTAGTCATGCATACATGCCTTCAACTTCAAGTGCATACTAATTATGCACATATGGCAACTCTTGCAGGAGTTACCCTACTTGTTGACCAAGTATATTTACTGTTTACTTTTTGTTCGTTAATGTTTACTGTTCTCTGCCTCGAGTCATATGCACATATTAGTTGTAGGCTTAATAGCAACAGAATCCTTGCAATGTGATATGAAATGTAGTGAGTGTGTACGCTGTTAGATCTAGGTATCTGTTTGTGTGTGGATGGGTGAGTGGGTGGGTGTGTTTGGATTTGTACACTCATATTCTTGCATGTATCTGTGTGTTTGAAATAAAGTCAAGAATATGTTTATAAACAGCTAAGTATAGCCTTTCAGGTTATATTGTTTTATTTGTTACGTTTTTTTGTTTTGTTTTGTTTTCCTTTAATCATGCCACTGTGTTGTGTTTAGGTGGGTGGGTGCAAAAGGTGGAAGAAGACGATATGTTTTCATGATGCTTATGTTATGTGTCCTAACTTTGTTTCAAACCAGTGTTGAGGGACTTTGTTTCAAATCAGTGTTGAGGGACTTTGTGTCAAAGCAATGTTGAGGGACTTTGTTTCAAATCAATGTTGGGGGATTTTGTTTCAAATCAGTGTTGAGGGACTTGGCTTCAAATCAGTGTTGAGGGACTTTGTTTCAAATCAATGTTGAGGGAGTTTCAAATCAATGTCAGGAACTTTGTTGCAAATCAAAGTTGGAAATGCTATGTGTGTGTGTGTGTGTTCAGGCGTGCAAGTTTTTTGGTGTTGAAGTGTATCAGTTTCATCAAGGAGATGTTACTATGTGTGAATTAGTCCATATATGCTACACTACATCAGATAAGCTATGAGACAACAAGACGCTGAATTTACAGCTGATAAATTAGTTAGTATTTAAGAAGAAAGGATTTAAGACATGGGTCTCAACTCTCATGCATACAACTTCACAGATGTCTGACCAGTGCATTGGCCCAGCCTGCTGGTCAGACTTTGGGTACCTACCTAACATTGTCCGTGCCATTATTGTAATTTTGTGTGTGTGTTTGTGTGTGTGTGTGTGTGCGTGCGTATGTGTGTGTTAGTGTCATTGTGTGTGTACATGAGTGGATGGGTCCCAGTATGAGTACCAGTATGTGCATTAATGTGCATGTGTGTGTGCATGTTTGAGTATGTGTGTGTGTACATGCATGCGCGACCTGGGGTTATGTGAGCATGCTTCTGCATGCATGCATGTGTGAGCGTGTGTGTACATGTATGTTTGTGTATGGGCAAGTATACACTTGTGTGTGTGTGTATGTGTGTGTGTGTGTGACTGTGACTGTGTGTGCAAGCATGAGTGGCCTTCGGAGATGACATGGTTATTACTGATCAATAACAATGGAGATAATGATAATGATAGTGACAACGACAACAATATTATGAGGAAAGGCACATGTATACACACAAATCAGTCTATGGACGAACAAACTGCAACTGTTCACCTCCCCTCCCCCTTTCCTCCACCACAGTACGTGGAACACGACACCTGTGACACTGTCCCTCTGTCATTATCACCACCCCATGCAAGCAGGCATGCTTGTATATATTATTATATATATTATATCATGCACTTGGCAACCACCTCATTCTCTCCATCCCTACCCCAGGGCATGAAATTGAAAAAGCCCTGGGTTACTTAGCAGAAGTCTCTGTGAATCTGTCTGCGATGTACCCCAATATGTGTTTCTGTCATGACATACCACCAACATACCCAAAGACATAAATCAGCAAGTGTATCAGTCACAGAATCAGTAAAGAAATGTTCTCACACATAGGCAAAACACACACACACACACACACACGCACGCACACACATGCACATGCACACACACACACATGCATGCACACACACACACACACACACACACACTGCATGCACCATGTAGACATGAACAAACACACATTTGCGTGCATGTGTTCACACTGATGCATGCGCATGCAAACATAGGTCCAGGCATGCACATGAGCATGCGCGCACACACGCATGCACACACGCACGCATGCATGCACAACGCACTTATGCGTGTACATACTCACACTGGCACACACGTGCGCGCACACACACACACGCACGCATGCACGCACGCACGCACGCACGCTGAACCCTGTGGACACTTCACATTACAAACTAGCATCACTTCATTAGTCATTAAATTTTACTTATTTAGTGCATACTTGCGTACATTTGCAGTAAATAGGAAACAATCTTATCTCAGTTGACACAAATTTAGTCATTTGTGTCTCCCCTTCGAAAGATCCAGTGTGACCGTCCCATCTTGGCTGCATTGGTCTTGAGATTATTCCAATATTTGATAGGTGATGTTTCTTGCTCTTCCTTGTAGTCTGGATGTGCGTCTACTTCTTCTCTTGATGAGTTGCGCAAGATAGTCTGTGGTATGGTGGGCTTGATAATGAGGTGATTCTTTAGGTTTCTTATCTCAAATTAGCCAAGCTATAATCCAGTTCTTATGGTTACCTTGCCTGCCAGTGTGTGTGCCTTCTCATTTTCTTAAACACCTGTCTGTCCTGGACAATATGAGTTTTTCCAGCTGCATATTGCTTCATGCCAAGCAGGGCTTCCATTTGTACTTTTCACATTTTGAAAATGTTCATGAAGTGGGCCAGTATCATGGCTTGTTGAGTTTGAAACTTGTCTGTGGATAAGACAAGAGCCAGCGTGTTACTAGTGCTTCTATTGTTAATTGTAATGTTACAATGTTAGATTTGAAGTATTTAAGCTGTTTGCACCACTGTCTTCCTGGATTGTTTGGCCATTTTGCTTTGAATATAGTGTATCCTCACCCTGAGTCTCTTTTTGAACTATCAGTGTATGTAATGGTATCTTCTTTTTAAGCCAATTTTTTCACCTGCTTCAGAATGATGTATAGTGGGCATTGAGTGAATGGTCCAGGGGATGGAAAGGTGGGGGTTCACAGGCATGGAAATGATTTAATTCTGACAGAGGACATTGACAATGATTGAGCGAAGAGGACATTGAGGGAATGGTCTGAAGGATGGAAAGGTGGGGGTTCCTAGGTATGGAGATGCTGTGTGGTGGCGTTATTACTCAGTGTATCTCTGTTGCTAACAAGCCAAATCAAGCTGGGATAGATACAAAAATAACATACTGGGTTGGTGCACCCATCTTCTTTTTTTTTTTTTCATTAGGAAAAGGATGCTGGTCCTCCTTTCTGTATTCTGTACTAATATCTACCCCCCCCCCCCCCCCCCCCCCCCCATTTTTTTGTCTGTCTCTCTTATTGTGTGTGTGTGTGTGACTCTGTACAACTTACAACAATCATGTTAGTTTTTCTGTGGTAACACTTCAATTCAGTCAGTGATTTGTTTAATTTAATGTCTTTTCATCGCCAGATGATATTAGACACTTATTTGAAAACAACAACAAAAAATACACACACACACACACGCACGCACGCACACACACACACACACACACACACACACACACACACACACACAACACACACACACACACAGAAACAACAACTTCACACTCAACTTATCATTCATGTTAGTACTTTCAAGCCCACATCTGATATAGATATATATTTACATAAGTGAAATACCTTAGTGGTACACAAAATTGTTGATCTTTATAAAAATTTTGCAACCTGTGACTGCAAAATGACCATGGCAATTTCGGCAACATATGAACCATATAAAACAGTATTAACATTATCAAAGTTATTCACCACAATACCTTGCACCAGATGGAGCGAGGTCAACACTGAGCATACAAACAAAAGATGATGCACAGAAATGTTTTCTCTGCAGACACAAGTAATACCATGAGAATATTTACTAATTTAGTGTTCAAAGTATTCAGCCTTAATTTATGAATTAATCTAACAATGTGCCTTGGGCATGATGATAAAGTAGCCAATTTTTAAAAAAAAAACTAAAATTCTGCTTATGTATATATTTTTCCATAATTTGGATTAATTCACAAAGAGGACAAATCTAATGCTGACTAGGCTGAATCATTTTAACCAGCAGAGTGAGTGCCAGCTGTCCATACGGAATAGGGCATTATTTGCCCATGGCTTTTTGATTATAATGAATGAGTAACAAGTGAGTCTGTACTTAACACAGTTTTGGTTCAAGTCTGTATGCTCTCTCTCTCTCTCTCTCTCTCTCTCTCTCTCTCTCTGTGCATATATGTGAGTGTGTGTGTGTGAGTGTGTGTGTGACTGTGTACATATAGTGATACTTATTAATCATGGGTCACAAGTGTAGATGAAATTCATTTGTCATTTTAAAAAGAAATCTAATGAAACAGTGGTAGGCATAAAGAGGAACATGATTTGAACCATTCATAATTTCATTGATAAGGATGTTTTGTTTCCTGTGGGGAGAGCTTGATCAAACGCAGTGAAGTGTTCAAGATGTCAGCTAACCAACTGCTTTGGTGCAATGGTTAGCATCACAGATTGCCAGTTCAGAGGTTATTGGTTCAGTTCCCATGTTCTGTTTGGAGAGAGCATTACCAGACAAAGTCGGGTAAAGTAAGATGTCAGCTAGCTAGGCTCAGTGGTTGGCAACACAAATTGCAAGATGGTGGGTTCAAATCCCATTTGAACCATTTACATGTGGTTTCTTGTTTTCTTTTTTTGCCAACGCAAGATCAGCTCAGGACAACCTATAGTTCAATTGTTTTTGGTTAGAATGGGAAAACGGGAACCACATGTCATAACTAGAGTTTCATCCACATAATGGATGCATCTGTGAAAAGTGTTGCTCACATTTCCTGACCGACGCTGTAGGTGCCTATCTCTCATGTATGGTTGACACAGAGAGCCTGTCTCATAGTCTCTGACAATTCCTTTGCAATAGTTGCATCAGCTTTGTTATCCTCATCCTAATCCATCAGTACTAAGAAAAAAGTGAAATGTTTAATTCTGTAGTTCTTCATGCCCTGCTCATGTAGTGACCTCAGTTCGATTTTCTTTCCACATCGACGCCTTTACTCCAGAGGGGGACGCTTAAGTGTTGTGTTGTTTACCGAAGGCCAAGCCATCATTTCTGTCAGAGTGCCCTGTTTCACAGTTGTTAACTGTGGGCTAGGCCATCATTTCTGTCAGTGTGTCCTGCCTCACACACAGTTATTTACTGTGGGCTAGGCCGTCATTTCTACCAGTGTCCTGTCTTACTGTTGTGGTGTTTACTATGGGCTAGGCCATCATTTCTGTCAAGAGTGTCCTGTCTCAGTCAATGTTGTTTACTGTAGGCTAGGTCATCATTTCTGTCAGTGTCCGGTCTCACAGTTGTTTACTGTGGGCTAGGCCATCATTTCTGCCAGAGTGTCCTGTCTTACTATTGTGTTGTTTACTGTGGGCTAGGCCATCATTTCTGTCAAGAGTGTCCTGTCTCACAGTTGTTTACTGTGGGCTAGGCCATCATTTCTGTCAGTGTCCTGTCGCACAGTTGTTTACTGTTGGCTAGGCCATCATTTCTGTCAGAGTGTCCTGTCTCACAGTTGTTTACTGTGGGCTAGGCCATGATTTCTGCCAGAGTGCCCTGTCTGACTGTTGTTTACTGTGGGCTAGGCCATCATTACTTTCAGAGTGTCCTGTCTTACTGTTGGTTACTGTGGGCTAGGCCATCATTACTTTCAGAGTGTCCTGTCTTACTGTTGGTTACTGTGGGCTAGGCCATCATTTCTGTCAGAGTGCCCTGTCTTACTGTTGTTTACTGTGGGTTAGGCCATCATTTCTGTCAGTGTCCTGTCTCACCATTGTTTATTGTGGGTTAGGCCATCATTTCTGTCACAGTGTCCTGTCATACTTTTGTTTACTGTGGGCTAGGCCATCATTTCTGTCAGTGCCCTGTCTCACAATTGTTTACTGTGGGCTAGGCCATCATTTCTGTCAGACTGTCCTGTCTCACCGTTGTTTATTGTGGGCTAGGCCATCATTTCTGTCAGAGTGCCCTGTCTTACTGTTGTGTTGTTTACTGTGGGCTAGGCCATCATGTCTGTCTGAGTGTCCAGTCTCACTGTTCTTTGCTGTGGGCTAGGCCATCATGTCTGTCACAGTACCCTGTCTCTCTGTTGTGTTGTCTACTGTAGGCTAGGGCGTCATTTCTGTCAGAGTGCCCTTTTTTTTTTACTGTTGTTTATTATGGGCTAGGCCATCATTTCTGTTATAGTGCCCTCTCTCACTGTTGTGTTGTTTACTGTGAGCTAGCCATCATTTCTCGCAGAGTGTCCTGTCTCACTGTTATGTTTACTGTGGGCTAGGCCATCATTTCTGTCACAGTGCCCTGTCTCGCTGTTATGTTGTTTACTGTAGCGTAGGCCATCATTTCTATCACTAGTGTCAGAGTGTCCTGTCTCACAGCTTTGTTTACTGTGGGCTAGGCCATCATTTTTGTCAGAGTGCCCTGTCACACAGTTGTTTACTGTGGGGTAGGCCATCATTTCTGTTACACTTACAGTGCCCTGTCTCACTGTTGTGTTGTCTACTGTGGGCTAGGCCATCATTTCTGGCAGAGTGTCCTGTCTCACAGTTGTTTACTGTGGGCTGGGCCATCATTTCTGTGAGAGTGTCCTGTCTCACTGTTGTGTTTACTGTGGGCTAGGCCATCATTTCTGTCAGTGTCCTGTTTCACAGTTGTTTACTGTGGGCTGGGCCATCATTTTTGTCAGAGTGCCCTGTCTCACAGTTGTTTACTGTGGCTAGGCCATCATTTCTGACTCAGTGCCCCTCTCTCCGTTGTGTTGTTTACTGTGAGCTAACCATAATTTCCCGCCCGGGTGTCCTGTCTCACTGTTGTGTCGTTTACTGTGAGCTAGGCCATTATTTCTGTCAAGAGTGCCCTGTCTTACTGTTAATTGTGGGCTAGGCCATCATTTCTGTCAGAGTGTCCTGTCTTAGTGTGGTGTTGTTTACTGTGGGCTAGGTCATCATTTCTCTCAGTGCCATGTCTCACAGTTGTTTACTGTGGGCTAGGCCATCATTTTTGTCAGAGTGTCCTGTTTCACTGTTGTTTACTTTGGGCTAGGCCATCATTTCTGTCAGTGTCCTTTCTCACAGTTATTTACTGTGGGCTAGGCCATCATTTCTGTCAGTGTCCTTTCTCACAGTTGTTGACTGTGGGCTAGGCCATCATTTCTGTCAGTGTCCTTTCTCACAGTTGTTTACTGTGCGCTAGGCCATCATTTCTGTCACAGTGTCCTGTTTCACTGTTGTTTACTGTGGGCTAGGCCATCATTTCTGTTAGAGTGCCCTATCTCACAGTTGTTTACTGAGGGCTAGGATATGATTTCTATCAAGTGTCACAGTGCCTTTTCTCACAGTTGTTTACTGTGGGCTAGGCCATCATTTCTGTCAGTGTCCTTTCTCACAGTTGTTTACTGTGGGCTAGGCCATCATTTTTGTCAGAGTGCCCTGTCTCACAGTTGTTTACTGTGGCTAAGCCATCATTTCTATCACATTCACAGTGCCCTCTCTCACTGTTGCGTTGTTTACTGTAAGCTAGCCATCATTCCTCGCAGAGCATCCTGTCTCACTATTGTGTTGTTTACTGTGGGCTAGTGTCAGAGTGTTCTGTCTCACTGTTGTGTTGTTTACTCTGGGCTAGGCCATTTCTGTCACAGTGCCCTAGCTCGCTGTTGTGTTGTTTACTCAATTACTGTGGGTTAGGCCATCATTTCTGTCAGAGTGTGCTGTCTCACAGTTGTTTACTGTGGGCTAGGCCATCATTTCTGTCAGAGTGCCCTGTCTCACAGTTGTTTACTGTAGGCTAGGCCATCATTTCTGTCAGAATGTCCTGTCTCACTGTTGTGTTGTTTACAGTAGGTTAGGCCATCATTTCTGTCAGAGTGTCCTGTCTCAGAATTGTTTACTATGGGCTAGACCATCATTTCTGTCAGAGTGTCCTGTCTTACTATTGTGTTGTTTACTGTGGGCTAGGCCATGATTTCTGTCACAGTGCCCTGTCTCACAGTTGTTTACTGTGGGCTAGACGATCATTTCTGTCAGAGTGTCCTGTCTCACTGTTGTATTGTCTTTTGTGGGCTACGCCATCATTTCTGTAACTATCCTGCTCACAGTTTTGTACTGTGGGCTAGGCCATCATTTCTGTCAGAGTGTCCTGTCTTACTATGGTGTTGTTTACTGTGGGCTAGGCCATCATTTCGGTCAGAGTGCCCTGTTTCACAGTTATTTACTGTGTGCTAGGCCATCATTTCTATCAGAGTGCCCTGTTTCACAGTTGTTTACTGTGGGCTAGGCCATCATTTCGGTCAGAGTGCCCTGTTTCACTGTTGTGTTGTTTACTGTGGGCTAGGCCATCATTTTTGTCAGAGTGCCCTGTCTCACAGTTGTTTACTGTGGGCTGGGCCATCATTTCTGTCAGAGTGCCCTGTTTCACAGTTGTTTACTGTGGGCTAGGCCATCATTTCTGTCAAAGTGCCCTGTCTCACAGTTGTTTACTGTGGGCTAGGCCATCATATCTGTCAGAGTGTCCTGTCTGACTGTTGTTTACTGTGGGCTAGGTCATCATTTCTGTCAGTGTGTCCTGTCTTATTGTTGTTTACTGTGGGCTAGGCCACTATTTCTGTCAGTATCCTGTCTAAGATTTGTTTACTATGGGCTAGGCCATCGTTTCTGTCAGTGTGCTGTCTCATTTGTTTACTGCAGGCTAGGCCTTCATTTATGTCAGAGTGCCCTGTCTTACTGTTGTGTTGTTTAATGTGGGCTAGGGCATCGTTTCTGTCTGACTGTCCTGTCTTACTGTTATTTATTGTGGACTAGGCCATCATCTCTGTCAGAGTGCCCTGTCTCACAGTTGTTTATTGTGGGTTAGGCCATCATTTCTGTCAGAGTGCCCAGTCTTACTGTTGTTTACTGTGGGCTAGGTCATCTTTTTTGTCAGAGTCAGAGAGTGTCCTGTGTCACTGTTGTTTACTGTGGGCTAGGTCATCATTTCTGTCAGACTGTGCTGTCTCACAGTTGTTTACTGTGGGCTAGGTTATGATTTCTGTCACAGTGCCCTGTCTTACTAACATTGTGTTGTTTACTGTGGGTAGGCCATCATTTCTGTCAGTGTCCTGTCTCACAGTTGTTTAATATGGACTAGGCCATCATTTCTGTCAGATTGCCCAGTCTTACTGTTGTGTTGTTTACTGTGGGCTAGGCCATAATTGAACTTTCAGAGTGCCCTGTCTTACTGTTGTGTTGTTTACTGTGGGCTAGGCCATCATTTCTGTCAGAGTGTCCTGTCTGACTGTTGTTTACTGTGGGCTAGGCCATCATTTCTGTCAGAGTGCCCTGTCTCACAGTTGTTTACTGTGGGTTGACATGGGGTGGCCATGAGTGGTTCATCATCAGTGGGCCTTGGAAGTAGACGTCCTTTTGCCAGGAGCAAAGGGCAGCTAGAACTGCTCTGACACAGTGTGTCCATGTAATGTTGAGAATCCTGTGGAATGGAGAGGGGTGAGGGAGGGATGCCCTTCATCAGAAAAATCTAAACATTGTAGCAAAGACAAAGAATAGGAGAGGACTGCTTGGAGGGAGGGGGAGAGGGTAAAGGGTGAGGGTTTGATGATGGTAGGTGTTAACTCATGACAGTCGCAAATTTACATTCACATGTATACTCTCATAAAAGAATATGACAGAAGAAGAACAACAACAACGGTAACAAAAAAAGGAAACTGAAAAGAAAAAGGGAGTTTTGTCAACTGTGACTGCTGTTCATAATCAAAAAGCCAAACAATAAATAGAAATAGTAAATGAAAATAACAGTCTTCTGTTTTGAGACGAGGGATGTTCCTCTCAGTGTTAGTGACCTTTTAAACTTTCCAGTTTTCAGCCTCATGGGTAGGCCTAGGTGAAAAGAATGATCGTGTTCAAATTTTTCATGTGAATCAGAGAAAAAATGTATAATGTGCGTGGAGGGTCAGCAAGTTGCCCCAAGATGGATCTACCATATGATTGTGAGTGGATTGTATTGTACTTTTTGTTTTGTTTTGTATTTTTTGCAGTAGTGTTTTTGAGTCTAGAAATCTACAAACTTGGTTTGTCATTTTGTCACTTTTGTGTGATGACGAAGTGGTTGAATGCACACTGTCACTTTTGTGTGACGACAATGTGGCTAAACGCAAACTGTCTATGCTTGTTAAAAAATCGGAGTGAGGTACTACTGTGCATGTGCACTTTTTGTGTAATGACTGTATATATTCTATTATTATCATGTCATATGTTCCACTTTTTACGTCAACTGTTCTACTTTCTAAGCAGATCTAGTACATCTACTTTAAAGTTTAAGTCTGTTAAAGCCTGCGTGGTTTCTTTTTTTGGACTCGCATGCTTGGTATTCTTTTTCCAGTGGAATATTGTGGGGAACTCTTCTGATTGTAAACAATGGCAGATACTGAGATAGCAAAAAAAAGAACAAATCATTGGGATTTAAAATATCTTCATTTAACTGTAATGGTTTCAATGACTTCAAAAAAAGAAAAGACGTTTTTGAATTTCTTAGAAATCAAAAGAGTAGTATAATTATGTTACAGGAAACACATCTTCCTGTTAAACAAGAAAATTCCATCAGATCTAAGTGGGCGTGTTCTTTATGGTTAGCAGGTAGTGAAACTAATAAAAATGGAGTGGCAATATTATTTAAGAATAACTTTGAATACAAAGTGCACAATGTAGCCAGAGATCCTGTGGGACATTTTCTTCTTCTGGACCTAGAGTTTCTTAAAAAACGGTTTACTCTTGCCAATATATATGGCCCAAGCTCAGGGGATAACCCTGATTTTTAAAAAATCTTTTAACTACTAAACTTGAGCAGTTTGGAAATGAAAGTATGATTCTGGGTGGAGACTGGAATGTAGTGCTAGATTGTAAGTTAGATTCCAGAAACTATACTACTTTACTAGAACATCAAATAGGCCTAGAACTCGTAAAGCAATACTGAACATGATGACGAAATTGGACATGATGATGAAATTGGACTTGATAGACATTTTCAGAACATTATATCCATCTTTAAGAACATATACCTGGCATAAATTTAATAGCATTAAACAAGGTAGGCTGGACTTCTTTTTGATATCAAATAACTACTTTCAGACATCAGTGGCTCTAACATAGGTTCTAGTTACAGGTCTGATCATGCCTTAATTGACTTGATTCTGATGGAAGAGAAGAAAAGGGATACCAGATAGACAGTTTTGGAAATTTAATAACTCACTATTAAAAGATAAGAAATTTGTATGTGAGGTAAAAAATGTAATACTAGAATTAAAAAAAGAATACGCTCTACCAGTCTACAACCTTGAAAATATTAATGAGGTACCAAATGATATGGTTCAGTTCTCTATTTCAGATCAGTTATTTTTTGAAATGCTTCGGAAAATTAGAGAAAAAACTATCATACTCATGCTTCAAAAAGAAAATGGAAACAGAACTTGAAAAAGAACCCAGTTGGAAGCAAAAATTAAAAGTCTAAGTGTAAATGTTAATTAAGGTAACCTGGAGGAACTAGAGCAATCCAGAGTGCAGCTACACGAAATATGCGAAAAGAAAGTAGAAGGCATGGTAGTTAGATCAAGGATAAAATGGATTCAGGAGGGTGAGAAGCCTAGTCAGTACTTTCGTAGCCTGGAAAACAAATTTTATTGATCGCTCAATGAGTTATCTGGAGAATAATGATGGTGAAATAATATTGGATCAAAATGCAGTTCTTGAAGAAGTCGAAAGATTCTATCAGCAGTTGTATTCAGAACAATTAGTGAAAAATGTTGATCATGGACACATATTGAGGGAGACAAACAAATTAACTCAAGAAGAAAGCATCCAGTTAGAGGGCCCGCTAACTTACTGTGAAGTAGGAGTAACACTAAAGAACATGAAAAATAACAAGAGCCCTGGATCTGATGGTTTCACTGTAGAGTTCTGTAAATTTTTCTTCATTGATATTGGCTCATTTCTTGTCAGGTCTCTAAATGATGGATTTGATAAGCAATGTATATCATCCACACAGAGACAGGGCGTTATTATTTGCATGTCAAAAGATAAGCCAAAACAGTACTTAAGGAACTGGAGACCTGTTTTCTCTCTTGAATACAGTGAACAGAATTGCCTCTGCCTCAATAGCCAATCACATAAAATGCGTTTTACCTCAAATTATTCACGAAGATCAGAAAGGCTTTATGGCAGGGCGCTATATATAGGTGAAATTATAAGAAAAATCTATGATGTACTTCAGTGTTCTGAGGAGGAGCATATTCCTAGTTTACTTCTCAGCATTGATTTTGAGAAAGTGTTTGATTCTATCGCTTGGTCCTTTTTGAAAAAGACATTAAACTTCTTCAACTTTGGCCCAGACAAAAATGGACTTCTACTTTTTATAAAAACATAACAACCTGTGTGTCCGTTAATGGACAATACTCTAGTTGGTTCCCTATCAGACGTGGAGTGTGGCAGGGAGATCCATGCTCACCGTATTTATACTTAATTGGTGCAGAGGTCTTGTCTGTCTTAATTAGACAGCATGATGATATAAAAGGTATTCAGGTGAGGGAGCAGGGTGGGTCCTCCTGTCGCAATTCGCTGATGATATGATACAAATATCTGTCTAGATGGCACAGAAAAGTCCTTTAAAGAAGCTATTAAGGTGTTGAAAAGTTTTGCACAGATATTGGGTCTAAAAATCAATAATGAAAAAACTAAAGTAGTTTGGTTTGGAAGTAAGAAAAACTCAACCGCAAGGTATATGCGTGACAAGAACTTTTGCTGGAACCCCGGTATTTTTAAGATTTTTAGTTTTGCCTAGACTTAAGTAGGATGATGGAAATAAATTTCCATGGAAAGTTACTTAATATTACAAGACTGTTAGGGAGGTAGAGCAAGAGAGATCTCTCTCCTCTGGGTAATATAACAGTTATGAAAACACTTGTTGTATCAAAAATAACATACTTATTATTAAACTTGCCAGATCCATCACTAAATTTTGTCAACGAACTACAAGCTGTGTTGTATTCTTTTTTATGGAGTGATAAGCCCGCAAAGATTTAAAAAAAGTATTGTGTGTAAACCATATACTGAGGGTGGGTTACAAATGATTGATTTGCATGCTTATATTGCTTCATTGGAATTGTCATGGTTAAAAAGACTTAATTTTGAGGGAAGCTTACAAAGGTTTATATAGGCATTATTTCCCAACTTTGTGAACCTGCCAGAACTAGGAGAGGAATATGTGCATGTTTGTTTGAGGTCATGTAATAACCTAATTTGGACAGATGTACTAAAACATTTCAAGCGTTTGTATGCAAAATGCCTTCCCTGAGCCCTGCAGAGTTCCTGGCTGAATGCATTCACTACAACAAACATCATAAGAGCCAGACATGTTGTTTATGTAAAGGAATGGGTTGATGAGAACATCTTGTTTATTCACCAGTTACACAGTGTTGCTGATAACAGATTCTATACCTTTCGTGAATTCCAAGATCTTTATCCAAACATTAACAGAACTCAGTTTCTTTTATATACTGGTATTATTAACACTGTCACTGAGCATCAACAGAAATGTAATATTCAGTTGGTAGATAGATATCGGGTCATAGAAACGAAAATTTGGAAAACTGTAAAAGAAGGAAGCAAGAGCATACAGGGACTGCTTTTGAAATCTGATGTGTTGCCTGCAGTGGTTCTAAAATTGAACCTTAGTTTTGAAAATTTGAACTGGTTCAAGATTTTTAAACATTGTAAAATTTTTCATGATACAAAACTGAATTGGTTTCAGCTGCATATATTACATTGTCTTTGCCAACAAGAAAATATTGATACGACTGCAAGTTTGGTGAAGACCCAATTTGTAATTTTTGCCCGGAAGAAATTCAAACCATCCAATATCTGTTATGGAAATGTACAAGTGTACAGAACTTCTGGCTTGATCTAATGCATGTTCTGACTACAAAATGTGAACACTGAAGAATTATCTCTGTCAGAAGAACTGATTTTGTTTGGATATAAAGATGGTGTTATAACAGATTTTGGGCTTAATTACATTTTATTAACTGCAAAATTCTATATATATATAATGTTTAAATCTTACATGGCAGATGATGTACCTGGTGTGCAAGGTTTCCTTTGTGTTATGAAAATCATATTCTGACCTTAAATTTATACATTCACTAGAGGATACATATTCTCAATTCTGTGAACAATGGTGGGGATACCAAGGTTTATTTTGAAATTTTTGCATTTCCCTATATTGATACATATGAATGGTTACTTGTAAACAACTACAAACTCTCTCTCTCTCTCTCTCTCTCTCTCTCTCTCTCTCTCTCTCTCTCTCTCTCTCTCTCTCTGCAGGTTTGCTTCTTCTTCTTGGTTGAGGAAGAGGCCCTAACCTGCAAAGTTTATCTTCATGGCACATTTTTCTCCTTTGTCTTAAGCCCTTGTGCACTTTCGCTTTCGTATGCACACAGGGTCAGGAACCAACCAGGGGAGGTTTGTGCAGTGAACTTTTTTAAATTTTTTTTTATCTATTTATATATTATTTTCTCTCTACAGCAGCTTGCTTGTCTCAGTGTCTGTTTTATTGTTTGTTTGGTATATTTGTATAAATGTGAGCTGTTTCTGTGTTTGAATGTTTAGAATTATTGAATGGTTTTCTGCCTTGCGGTTTTGTTATGTTTGTGCATAAAAAAAAAACATTCATACATGTATGATACATTGAAAAATGATAATAGTTATGTTGTACTTTGAAGGAAATAAAAAAAGATTTTAAAAAAAAAGAAGAATACCCAACAGAATAATGAGAAGAATGAACAATATTGGGTATATTTAATTTAGGTCGCTTAGATTGTTTATTTAAGATTTACTGATGTAGCCGGGTGCTAACAGTACATTTCTTGGTCACCCGTTGTAGATGATATATTTTGTTCATGAGTTATTCATTCATTACAACGTTATTTGCTGTTTGGTATTTTTCATTGAAATAGAGGAAAATGTGACGCAAACACGTTAAAAGTGGGTTCACTCTCGGACTTTAATCATTAATAACTTTACACAGCTACAAAGTTGTGAAATGTGACTTACTGCATTTTATTCCTTGGGTTCTGAGGTTTTCATCGATATCAAATACGTTTGAATACATTGAACGGGCGGCGAGCTAGACAACACAGAAGCTGCGACAGATAGCACAAATTTTGTCATTTCCTGTCTTGCGAGGCCCATTTTGAGTGCAGCGCTGTGTTGTCTGCTTTGCGGTCCAGTTCACCTGTATATATCTGGGGCACTGTGTGAGTGAAGAGTGTTCCCTAGTGTGTCCCGAGAGAGTGCCCCGGGGACGCAGAGAGTGCTCAGGGCGCTGAGTGTGAGAGTGAGTGCTCCCAGGAGTGTTCCCTGGTGTGAGCGACTGGCGTGGGAGGCAGAGAGTGTGCTCAGTACGCTGAGTGTGAGAGAGAGAGAGAGTGCTCCCATGGCAGTGTTCCTGGTCTGAGCTGCTTATGGAAGGAGAATAAAAGAAGAAAAAACTGCTTTGTCCTCAGTGTCTTCTTGACTAGCTGCTGTCCCTTGGTTCCTGCACATATCACCATCTGCCTGTCTTCACCTGCACACCCCTTACCCCTCCACACCATCACACTAACATAGATTACAGAAACGCTTGTTATCTTGTGGATGCTGCTGTGATGCACTCTTTGTGCATGTGATCCTAATGAGCACACTGGCTCTTGAGATTAGCAGGGAATGTGAGTTACAGTGTAAATGCTGTGAGACGTTCTCTGCCAGGTGTGCTCTCTCATGTTAAGTGCTTTCTAAATATGATTATTATGAATTGAGCGTACACTGTAGTGTAAATAGCCACCATGAAAAAAAAAACCCAAAACATCAGTCACAAGCTTAAGAAACAAAATATGTGTCAAATGTAACTTGACATGTGGATTCTCATTAACATTTGTAGACATGTGCTCTCTCATTTGTAGACATGTGGTCCTTCTTTTGTGCTGTGATTTTTCTCAATTTCTTTGTGAAGCATACCCAGTAAAAATCATTGGAGTTTGTTCCAACAACAAAGTATCTTTTGTTTGTGCATACCCCAATTAATTTGCCTTGTTAAGATTCTGTAATGAAAGACATTTTCTTCAGATTCATTTTTATTGCAAAATTTCAAATGGAATAGACAAAAAAATACTGATAGTTGAACCAGTCAAAATATTGTATAATAAATGGAACAAAAAATACAAAATTAAAAAAAGGATTTTTTTTCTTTCTTTCATTCTTTCCTTTTCTTTCTTTCTTTCTTTTCTTTTCTTTCTTTCTTTCTTTTCTTTTTTAACAAATCAGACTAAAGTGATGTTTTAAATGTAAATTTCAAACGGAATTAAGAAAAAAAAACTTGCACCAGGCAGAATATTGTATTTGAAAAAAAGTTACAAATTCAGAAAAGGATTTCTCAGAAAAGGTTTTTTGTTCTTTCTTTCATTTTTTTTTCTTTTCTTTTTTTTCCTTTTTCAAATGGAATAAAAAAAAAAATCTTGTATCTGTCAGAATATTGTATTTGGAAACAAAATTACAAAGCTAAAAAAGGATTTATTTTTCTTTCTTTCTTTCTTCCTTATTCTTTCTGTCTTTCTTTTTTTCTTAACATATCAGACTGAAGTGACGACTGATCTTTATACTGATCGTGGTGTTGTATGGTACTAACGAGGTGATGACTGATCTTGATTCTGATCATGGTGTTGTATGATACTAACGAGGCGATGACTGATCTTGATACTGATAATGGTGTTGTATGGTACTAATGAGGTGATGACTGATCTTGATACTGATCACGGTGCTATATTGCACTTAATAGACTCGTATTCCCTATGGCTGTCATGCAAACAAAAGTATGAAAAACCACATGGGTTACATTCTTACATTCCTCTTTTGTCTTTTAAAGAATCATTGAGTAGTGTTATGGTTTATTGTTTACATGTGGTTGTTAAGAAACTGATTTGTGGGAAAGGGAAATCGTCCAGGACTTGTGTGCTTTTGAATTCTTTGTAAAATCAGTATAGGCTTTTTTTTTTCTTTTCTTTTTCTTCTTGTCTGCATGTGTGTGTGTGTGTGTGTATGTGTGTGTGTGTGTGTGTGTGTGTGTGTGTGTGTGTGTGAAATATGCAGATGCTTAAGCACACATTGAATGACATACCCGTGTTATTTTGTGACTGATCTTTGAGCACCTGTGTTACACGTATACCGAGGCAGTTAGGGTTGTTTTTATAATGACCCCTGTATGCTTTAATTTTAAGGCATTCTTAACAGTAATGCTTTCTTTTTCTTGGGGAACAGAAACCAGATGAGGAAACAGCAACCTGGGTCATGTTTTTTTTATGATCAGGATCTCTGTCTCTCTCTCTTTGCATGCGTGTGTTTGCGGTGTGTGTGTGTGTGTGTGTGTGTGTGTGTGTGTGTGTGTCTTTGTGCATGTGTGCCCTGTCAACAGCCGCCCTTTTGCCGCCTGTGCAGGTATGGGTAGGCCAGCATTGTGTGAAGGCTTCTTGAGGCTTTGGGAGGGGAGGTGAACACAATGTTCCAGGCAGCAAGCAAGGAGTCCTCACCTCCAGCCTCTGTCTCTGCTTCTGCCCCAGTGGGCAGCAGTGTGTAAGTAGCCCACTTGTGCCATTGCCCACCTGTGGTGTCACCCACTTGTGCCATTGCCCACCTGTGGTGTCACCCACTTATGCCATTGCCCACCTGTGCTGTCACCCACTTGTGCCATTGCCCACCTGTGCTGTCACCCACTTGTGCCATTGCCCACCTGTGGCATCACCCACTTGTGCCATTGCCCACCTGTGGCATCACCCACTTGTGCCATGGCCCACCTGTGGCGTAACCCACTTGTGCCATGGCCCACCAATGGAGCCACCCACTTGTGCCATGGCCAACCTGTGGTGTCACCCACTTGTGCCATGGCCCACCTGTGGTGTCACCCACTTGTGCCATGGCGCACCTGTGGTGTCACCCACTTGTGCCATGGCCCTCCTGTGGTGTCACCCACTTGTGCCATGGCGCACCTGTGGTGTCACCCATTTGTGCCATGGCCCACCTGTGGTGTCACCCACTTGTGCCATGGCGCACCTGTGGTGTCACCCACTTGTGCCATGGCCCACCTGTGGTGTCAACCACTTTTGTCATTGCCCACCTGTGCCATGGTCCACTCTTTTCCCTGGCTTCAAGTCTGACAGTCTGGTGCTCTTTGCTGTCTGCACTGTGTCTATGTTGGTGTTATCTGTTGTTGTTGGTCTTGCTGAACATGCCAGTGTCCACTCCTACCAGTGGTGAATGACTGCCTGATTGTCTGTGCACATGTGCTGATGGAGCCCAGTGGGCCAAGGGGTGTGTGACTGCAATCCCCTCTATTCCTTCCCACCTTCCCTTATCATCCACATTGAAGATGGCCACCAAGGTGACATACATCAGAATGATGCTGACATAGACTGACTTAGGATAAAGATTGCCATGTGTATTCATGTATGTTAGACTGGCTTGGATGGAGAATGCCATGTGTATTCATGCATGTTAGACTGGCTTTGGATGGAGAATGCCATGTGTATTCATGCATGCATACAAGGAGACACACACATGAAGTCATACGCAGCTGGGATCACAAGAGGAGTGATTTTTTGTTGTTGTTGTTTATGTTTGATCAGGAACAATCAACATACTATATCTCTGCCCAATGGGTACAGCCACTAACCTACATGGATGATGCATGACCATGGACATTTAGAACTCTTCATACCATCTGCAAACAGAGTGCATCAGACTGGTCATTGTGTGGTGTCATTGTGGTCAAGATGACCTTTGGTGTCACGTGGGTGTCATTGTGGTGAAGATGACCTTTGGTGTCACGTGGGTGTCATTGTGGTCAAGATGACCTTTGGTGTCACGTGGGTGTCATTGTGGTGAAGATGACCTTTGGTGTCACGTGGGTGTCATTGTGGTGAAGATGACTTAATCATGTTGATGTCATTGTGGTGAAGTTGAAAGGTCATCATGTTGGTGTCATTGTAGTGAAGATGACTGGTCATCATGTTGGTGTCATTGTGGTGAAGATGACTTCATCATGTTGGTGTCATTGTGGTGAAGTTGAAGTCGTCATGTTGGTGTTATTGTGGTGAAGATGATCGGCCATGTTGGTGTCATTGTGGTGAAGTTGAAAGGTCATCATGTTGGTGTCATTGTGGTGAAGATGATTGGTCATGTTGGTGTCATTGTGGTGAAGTTGACTTCATCATGTTGGTGTCATTGTGGTGAAGTTGAAAGGTCATCATGTTGGTGTCATTGTGGTGAAGATGATTGGTCATGTTGGTGTCATTGTGGTGAAGATGACTTCATCATGTTGGTGTCATTGTGGTGAAGATGATTGGTCATGTTGGTGTCATTGTGGTGAAGATGACTTCATCATGTTGGTGTCATTGTGGTGAAGATGATTGGTCATGTTGGTGTCATTGTGGTGAAGATGACTTCATCATGTTGGTGTCATTGTGGTAAAGATGATTGGTCATGTTGATGTCATTGTGGTGAAGATGACTTCGTGTTGGTGTCATTGTGGTGAAGATGACTGGTCATGTTGGTGTCATTGTGGTGAAGTTGAAAAGTGATCACGTGGGTGTCATTGTGGTGAAGATGACTTAATCATGTTGGTGTCATTGTGGTGAAGTTGAAAGGTCACCATGTGGGTGTCGTTGTGGTGAAGATGACTTGATCATGTTGGTGTCATTGTGGTGAAGATGACTTCATCATATTGGTTGGTGTCATTGTGGTGAAGATGACTTCATGTTGGTGTCACTGTGGTGAAGATTACTTCATGTTGTTGTCGTTGTGAAGATGAATTGTCATCATGTTGGTGTCATTGTGGTGAAGATGACTTCATCATGTTGGTTCGTGTCATTGTGGTGAAGATGACTTCATCATGTTGGTGTCATTTTGGTGAAGATGACTTCATGTTTGTGACATTGTGGTGCAGCAGATAGAAAGGTGGGCTTCATCAACATGTAACATACTGACTATTACAAGACAGTCTTCCTATTTGAACAGGGACAGGGTGGGAAACAGTTAGGCTTGAATAAGTTGAAAGAAAGTAATATTAATTGTATGGCTTCGGACATTTTAGCTAAATGACTGTGGGTCAAGATTGTTTGGTTGAAAGAAAGTGAAGATGAAGTCAAAATACAAGAACAGATGCAAAGAGGAGTAAAACTGATACTATATTCAACGCATGTGAAAAAAGAGGCAAGTGGATTTTCAACAAGTATGATTTGTTCAAACCTCACAACCACAGACGTAAAGGACTGATGTCGTGATGGTTGCTGGTGGATTATGGAATTGTTAGTAATGTTACATGATAGTCTGAAAGAGGAAAGAGAAAATAACTGTAGACAGTAGCGACATCAGTTATCAATGAGCTGAAAGTTGATCATGGATAATGGGATCAGGACATTGTAGTTAGATAAAGAAAATAACTGTGTAGAAGGTAGAAACATGTCAAAATGATTGTATGTAGTTAGATAAAGAAAATAACTGTGTAGAAGGTAGAGACACATAATGATTGTATGTAGTTAGATAAAGAAAGTAACTTTGTAGAGGGTAGAGACACATGGTAAAGATTGTTTTTGGTTAGATAAAGAAAATAACTGTGTAGAAGGTAGAGACACGTCATAATGATTTTATGTAGTTAGATTAAGAAAATAAATCTGTAGAAGGTCACTTAGGTGGAGACACATGATAATGATTGTATGGTCGTAGTTAAAGAAAATAACTGCAGAAGGTAGAGACACATGATAATGATTGTATGGAGTTAGATAAAGAAAACAAATGTGTAGATGGTGGAGACACATAATAATGATTGTATGTCGTAAGATAAACAAAATAAATCTGTAGAAGGTAGAGACATGTCTTAATGAGTGTATGTAGTTAGATAAACAAAATAACTGGGTAGGAGGTAGAGACACATGATAATGATTGTATGGCGTTAGATAAACAACATACATCTGTAGAAGGTAGAGAGACACGTCATAATGATTGTATGTAGTTAGATAAAGAAAATAACTGTGTAGAAGGTAGAGACATGCCATAATGATTACAGTATGTAGTTAGAAAAAGAAAATAAATCTGTAAAAGATACAGGCACGTCATAACGATTGTAGAATTTAGATCAAGAAAATAAATCTGTAGAAGGTAGAGACGCGTCATAATGATTGTATGTAGTTAGAAAAAGAAAATAAATCTGTAGAAGGTAGAGATGCGTCATAATGATTGTATGTAGTTAGAAAAAGAAAATAAATCTGTAGAAGGTAGAGATGCATCATAATGATTGTATGTAGTTAGGAAAAGAAAATAAATCTGTAGAAGGTAGAGATGCGTCATAATGATTGTATGTAGTTAGAAAAAGAAAATAAATCTGTAGAAGGTAGAGACGCGTCATAATGATTGTATGTAGTTAGAAAAAGAAAATAAATCTGTAGAAGGTAGAGATGCGTCATAATGATTGTATGTAGTTAGAAAAAGAAAATAAATCTGTAGAAGGTAGAGACGCGTCATAATGATTGTATGTAGTTAGAAAAAGAAAATAAATCTGTAGAAGGTAGAGATGCGTCATAATGATTGTATGTAGTTGTATAAAGAAAACAAGTCTGTAGAAAATAGTCTGGACATGTCATAATGATTGTAAGACTGTGAGTGGATCATGGGTGGATAGTGGGATCCTCACATGATCAAAATAACAGGACTGAAGGTGAATAATAAATAAAAGGTTCATTACATAACAGGTTGACAGTGGAAAGAGGACATGACTACACAGTAGAGAGACATGAAATGAAAGGCTGAAGGTTGATAATAGGATCATTGAAAATAAAAGTGAATAGTAATTATTTTCCACTGCAAAATTTGACAAAATTATTCAAATTGTTTTCAGATTCTGTTAATATAATCTGTTGTGACTGCATTACTGTTTAGTCAGAAGATTTATATCTGGTTTTAATCATGGTGCAAAATTGTTTAATCACACACACACAGACACACACACACACACACACACACACACACGTTTGTGCGGGCATATTTCCTGACGTGTGCGCACACACACACACACACACACACACACACACACACACACACACACACACTGAGACAGACATGGTCTCGCAGGCACGTTCACACACGCACACACATACACACAGTCTCTCTCTCTATCTCTCTCTCTCTCTTACTCAGTTTTAAAGTGTAAGTTGAAAAACATTCAAAAGAAAAAGAAAACCTTTCTTGCATACAAACTGATACTTGTAAGACAATCACCGAAGCATGCATGTTGTATGCCTATAGATGGATGGCATCGCAAAGGATCATTATTTAATTACATTGTCTGTCTGTCTGTCACCCTGCCTTCCCCCAAAGCAGCAGGATGGAAGTAACTCCAACAAATGTGTGTGACTGCATTTCATTCTCTTCCTCTGTGGTGTGCCGTTTCATGTGTTGATTTTGTGCCCTAAAGACCAGTTTCTTGTTCACCATCTTTGTATGTCCATCATCATACTTTTATGATGTCTTTGATTTCTCTTTTCTGTTGTTACTGGGGGGAGAAGTTGGTGGATTGCTGATGGTGTCTTATTTTTTCTCTGTGTGTTTGTGTGTGTGTGTGTGAGTGCGTGTGTGTGTGTGTGTGTGTGTGTGTGTGTGTGTGTGTGTGTGTTCCCCATCTGCATAAGTGATAATAAATGAAAAAGTGCATGTATACATGTATGTGGGTGGGAGCCAGGATGCGGGATGAGAGTGGGAGGTGGAGCTGGGGTGAAGTGGGCAGGGAAGGTAAGGAGTGCAATCTGTGTGTGTGTGTTTGTGACTTATAATGTTATACTAGTGTAAATATGTGCATGTGTGTGTATCTTCTCTCTCTCTCTCTCTCTCTCTCTCTCTCTCATATATATATATATATATATGTGTGTGTGTGTGTGTATTTTACTTCATCAACGGTTTTGAACAACAATTATATCTTTAACTTTGAACAAAAATACAAGTTATGAATATAATTTTCAAATGTTAGAATTTGAAAGTTAGGTTCACAGGTACAGCAGGAATGTTTGATAGATTGAGACGAACAGTTCATTTCATTTGGTGATATAAGATGTTTTGTACAGTATATTATGAACTGGAGTAAATGCCTTTAGCTTTAAGGCATCATAAGAAAGAACGTGACCAGGCATTGTAGGTTGTCCACGAATATAAAAGATATTATATAAGCTTCCATTTTACACCTTGCATCAGAGAAAATTGCGAGCTGTGCGTGTGTCTGTGTGTGTGTGATCGAGAGAGAGAGAGAGAGGGGGGGGGGGGGGGGGGGGGAGAGAGTGTGTGTTCTGCTTCTAGGGTATTGGGACATTTTCTGTTTGTGGTTTTTAATCCAGAATTCTGGAATGGAGATATTCTATTCTGTACTATCCTTATCCTTTTCTTCATCTTTTGTACTGTCCCCTGTGTACTGTTTTCCTTTGCCCAATGGTGGTTGTGCCATTGTAATGCCATCACATGGAGTTACTCACTTTTTCTATTTTCAGCATTTTGTACATTTTTATGATTTATATCCAGGCTGAAGATTAAGATTAAGAATTCATATAATGTAGACATCCAAAATGCATGCAGCTTTTAGTCTGGCCTTTGGCTGATTTTCTCTCTCTCTCTCTCTCTCTCTCTCTCTCTCTCTCTCTCTCTCTCTCTCTCTCTCTCTCCTCTGTCTGTGTGTGTGTCTCTCTCTCTCTCTGTGTCTCTGTCTCTCTCTCACGTGTGTGTGTGCGCATGCACACGCACACACACACACACACACACACACACACACACACACACACACACACACACACACACACACACCCACCCTCTCACTCTCTCTCTCTCTCTCTCTCTCTCTCTCGCACTTACAGTTACACACACACACACACACACACACACACGCACACACACACATCTATCTATCTATCTCTGTGTCTGTGTGTGTGTAGTGATGGATTATAACTGGTTTCTTGTACAGGGTTCATACAAGTGTTTGAAAGACGATAAAAATTCCATGAATTCTGCAAATCCCTTCTCCAAGATTTGAAAAAAGTTCTTGCAGTGTAGAGCTTGGTGCTTACGACATCTCAAGAGTTCCTGAAATTGTTTGAAAATGGAGAATTTGATGGAGCAGCTTATATTTTGGTGATGATATCACAAAATCATATGGCAAAGTAAGGCAATGTCTTTGGTTAAAGCCCATGCAGTTTTGTTCATTCACACTCTCACAGAGAGAAGTTGTTCTGTCCATGAGAGTGCCAGTTGATATCATTGACCATAGCTGGCCTCTGATTAGTAATTACGAAAAATCAGAATTAATTTTGTATATGGTGGAAGTGGATTGCTGGTGGCGGGGCTGCGGCAGGCCCAGCCGGTTTGTGGCTGTGGACAGGGTATCAGAATGAGTGGTGTGGGTGCACTGCCACTGAGGTGGGGCAGAAGATGAGGCAGAACAAAGGAAAGAACAAAAAAGGAAAAGAAAGTAGTCGCTTCTCTGTTATCAGCGACTGATGAGATTCTGTAGAAGTGACACGATGAAGAGACGAAGTTTGCATAAAGTGATAAAGGTTTATACTTTCTGTGTTACAGTCCTTGAATTCTATATATGAAAATAAAACTTTGAAAAGTTCTTAATAAATCCTTGAATGTTTAATTTTTTAAAGTTCATAATACATCCCTGAATTTTTTTTTTTTTTACTTTAATTTGTGAGTCTGTAGGAGCCTTGTTGGAAGGATATTGGTGATTGGTGTGGACTCACAACCTTACTGGTAATTCTTTTCCCCCATCCACATGAAAGTAAGAGACTCCAGCTCCCAGGTTCATAAAACTTGATGAAGTTAACTAGATCTTTAGTTTATTCAATTTGAAAATAAAGAAAGCTACTGAAAATCCCCCCTCCCTCCTCAGTACCCCCGTCTTGTCCCCCGCCCCACACCTTCCCCTGCCCCACTCCTTCCCCCGCCTCTTTATGTCTCCATTCCTCCATGCCATCATCTTCTTGTATATTTTAGGAGAGGAAGAATTATTCCTAGAAGAAGTGGAGTTATTAACTTACTTAGAAGAGAATCAGAGTGGAGTGAGTAGAGTGCTCAAGGAATGGTACTGACAGTCTCCTGCTGGACCTCCTGTTGGTGGTGTTCATTTAGTCATCATAACTGGTTGTTTGTCTTGGTGATAGACTGGATGGCATAGTCACGCTGGTTGTGTGGGTGGTTTAGGTGGGATCCTTTGATGATCTGCTCCATGCAATGTGAAAGCTGGTTGTGTTGGGTTGAGTAATATACACTGTAATGTGTGAAAGGTGGGTTATTTGCTTGAATCCCATGGCCATATAATTTCATGTACTCCATGGAAAGCGAAACTCACTGAAAGCTGTTTGGGTGGCTTCCCTTGGTGATGCACTCTATGCAGTGTGATAGCTGATTTGTTTGGGTTGCTTCCCTTGGTGATGTACTGTTATGCAGCGTGAAAGCTGGTTTGTGTGGGTTGATTCCCTAGGTGACGTACCGCATACAGTGTGAAAGCTGATTTATGTGGGTTGCTTCCCATGGGAACGTACTGCATGCAGTGTGAAAGCTGATTTGTGTGGGTTGCTTCCCTTGGGGACATACTGCATGCAGTGTGAAAGCTGATTTGTGTGGAATCACCCTTGGTCTTACTGTATGCAGTGTGAAAACTGATTTGTTTGGGTTGCTTCCCTTGATCATGTACTCTATGCAAAGTGAAAGCTGATTTGTTTGGGTTGCTTCCCTTGGTGATGTACTGCATGTTGCCCTTGGCAAGTCTTGACTGATGTGTGACAGTGAGCAGCCACTTGTTCCAGGGGTGGCGTGGTGTTCAGGGACAGACAGCGGGGGACAGGACACATCCGTGTGGTGTTAGGGACAGTGGGGGACAGGACACATCTGTGTGGTGTTAGGGACAGTGGGGGATAGGGTGCATCCGTGTGGTGTTAGGGACAGTGGGGGGCAGGACACGTCTGTGTATTGTTAGGGACAGTGGGGAGCAGGACACATCTGTGTGGTGTTAGGGACAGTGGGGGTGGGGGGGGGGGGGGGGGCCAGGACACATCTGTGTGGTGTTAGGGGGAGTGGGGGGCAGGACATATCTGTGTGGTGTTAGGGACAGTGGGGGGCAGGACATGTCTGTATGGTGTTAGGGACAGTGGGGGGCAGGACACATCTGTGTGATGTTAGGGACAGTGGGGGGCAGGATACATCTGTGTGGTGTTAGGGACAGTCGGGGAGGGGGGGCAGGACACATCTGTGTGGTGTTAGGGGCAGTGGGGGGCAGGACACATCTGTGTGGTGTTAGGGACAGTGGGGGGGCAGGACACATCTGTGTAGTGTTAGGGACAGTGGGGGGCAGGACACATCTGTGTGGTGTTAGGGACAGTGGGGGGCAGGACACATCTGTGTGGTGTTAGGGATAGTGGGGGGCAGGACACATCTGTGTGGTGTTAGGGATAGTGGGGGGCAGGACACATCTGTGTGGTGTTAGGGATAGTGGGGGGCAGGACACATCATTGTAGTGTTAGGGACAGTGGGGGACAGGACATGTTTGTATGGTGTTCAGGGACAGCAACTGAGCAAGGGGCAGGACATGTCTGTATGGTGTTAGGAACAGTGGGGGGCAGGACATGTCTGTATGGTGTTCAGGGACAGCGAGGGGCATGACACTTCTGTGTGGTGTTAGGGACAGTGGGGGTCAGTCATCTTCTGAACATTCATGCACACACACACACACGCACATGCATGCGTGCATGCGCGCGAGCACACACACACACCCACACACACAAATGTGCGTGCGTACGTGTGCTTGCTCCTATGCACGCGCATGCACATGCATGCATGTGCACGTCCACACTCACACGTGTGCGCACATACACGCATACACATGAACACACAAATGCATACACACACGTACATGCGTACACGCCCACATACAAAGCCACACGCATATACACATATATGTACACATACATATGCAAATCCGTGTGTATGCTGAGACTGCTCACACAAACCCACAAATTACCCAAACCACAAATTACCCACACACACATGCAATTCTGCATACACACACACGTGCATCTACATGTGCACACGCACGCACACACACACACACACACACACACACACACGTGTGCACACATACACACACAAGTGCGCATGCACACACATGCACATACACACAGATGCGCACGCGCACATACATGGCCCCATGCCCACACATCCACACACACACAATGACACATACTCAAGGTCTGACCAGTGCATTGGGCTAGTGCATAGGTCAGACACCTACTAAGTCGTAGCCAGGAGACCCTCCTTCAGTTCTGTCATCTTAATTCTCTCGGAGCAGGCAATACAAATATATCTGCCTTCAAAAGGGATTGCGATGGTTCCCTTATGCAGCTAGTGAAGAGTTTTCATATCTGTAATATATTTTCTTAATTTCATTTTCCCAGTTTCTCCATCTTAAATTCCCCCCTCCTTAAGTCCAAATCTTTGCAAAGTCATTGCTATGAAGACAGTTCAGTTGTTGGCCTGCGCTTGTTTTTTCCCCCACTATTAGATTGTTCGTCAATGTATTTGTCTGACTTCATTCAAGTTCAAAAGGCTGTGCCAGTCTTGAATAAAAGTTACTCTGTGTTAGGTTTTCTTATGGGAGCAAAAGTTACCCCACTTGTTTACTGTTTGTTGTTTGCTGTTCCCTGCCTCATTTCATTTCCAATTTTAATTCTTAGTTGTTAATTCATTCATTTATCCATCAGCTTAAAATCATGCGTAGTGTGGTCTCAAAACTTAGCGGATGTGGTGTAGTGTATATTTGGACGCAGTGAAGCCTCTTTGATCAAACTGAAATTGAAACGGGAGGGGGGGGGGGGGGGGGGGGGGGGAATGACACATCTGTGTAGTGTTAGGGACAATGGGGGGCAGGACACGTCTGTATGGTGTTCAGGGACAGTGGGGGGCAGGACACGTTTGTATAGTGTTCAGGGACAGTGGGGGGCAGGACACGTCTGTATGGTGTTCAGGGACAGTGGGGGTCAGGACACATCTGTGTGGTGTTCAGGGACAGACAGTGGGGGGGAAGGACACATCTGTGATGTTCAGGGACAGACAGTTGGTGGGGGGGACACATCTGTGTGGTGTTCAGGGACAGACAGTGGGGGTCAGGACACATCTGTGTGGTGTTCAGGGACGGGGGGGGGGGGGGGGGGGGGGGGGGGAGACACATCTGTGTGGTGTTCAGGGACAGACAGTGGGGGGGAAGGACACATCTCTACAGTGTGGTTATGTGGTTGTCTGGCTCTGCTGCTGCATAATGATGGTCTTGTCTCCTTCGCTGTCCACGGTTTGATGTGTGTGTGTGTGTGTGTGTGTGATTGGTTTGTACACGCATCATCTTGTTCTTATAGATCACAAATTGTAGGCTAGGTTTTATTCAGTAGTTTGGTTTGAAATTTTTAATCATGTCATGCGGATGAGTGCATGCATGTAATTTTAAACTTGTACATTTGCGCTCAGTGCACATGGTGTATGAATATGGGGCAAAGCACCAAAGGTAGCTGAAATGCATTAGCATAGTTCTGATCAAGCCAGTTGTTGATACCAGCTGAAGACTGAAATTTATGAACTGGCATTCATCGTGGAAAGGAATGAAGTTTTTACTTGCCTGATTGAGTTGGTGAGAAATTCACATGTTAGTCTCTAATCAATTCAAGTCAATTGAGCCAGATTCCTGTGCAGTTAACAAAAATACCTCGCATTCCAGCTTCATAGTAATCATTATACATCTTCTGACACAAGCATTGTTGTGGGGAAAATGACCCCATGGACTTGCAGATACTGACTCATGAATGCACAGTGTGTGTCTAGCAACTTTTACGTCAATTTCAACTGTGAGATTCAACTTTAAATAACAGTAAAATAAATAGACTGACTATAATTATAGAAAAACATAAACATAACCGTAAGCTGTCAAGTTTTAGAGTGAGGCGACCATAGGTGGAAACTGAAACAAGAGCAAAAACAAAATAAATGCACAGCCAAACGAACAAATTACACAGCAAACACATGTCAACCAGTGGGGCTTCTTCAAGCAAGACAAATAACATTCAAGACAATGAAAATGAAGGACACACAGTCACTTATGTCTATATATATATTGATATGAGTGCAAAATCTGTGTATGAAAATGAGATGATGATGAATACTTTCACCGTTCATGCTTTCTGATGGACTTCATTCCTTTTGTATTTTCTGTCTGTGCATTTCTTAGATTGTATCCTACTGTCTTTCCCACTTTCTTTATGTTATTATTGTTATCATTATTTCTATGATTATGATTACTATTATGACTACTGGTAGTGGTACATTTCTTTGATTCTGTCTTGCTATGTTTCCCATTCTTCAACCTTTTCTCCCTGTTCTTCCTCCTCCTCCTCCTGATTATTATCATCATGATCATCATCATTATTTTGTCATTAAGAGAAGGAGGAGGGGGGAGGGGAGGAGGAGTATGAGGATGATGATGATCATCATCATAATCATCAATCATCATCATCATCATCATCTATAACTATATTGTAGCTATCCCCTCATTCTTCTCCTTCCTCCTCTTCTGCTATTACCATTATTATTGCTAAAGTTTCTATTATCACTGTTGTTAGTATTATCATGATTTAATTACCGTAATTATTGTCGTTTCATTGTTATCGTTATTAATTCTTACCTCCATTACATCACCATTAGCATCATCGTTTTTGGCCCGCATTGTCGCTCCTCCAATCTCGGCTCCATTTCATAGTTTTGGTCGCTCACCCAAGATCAAACTTTGCACTCGTGTTGAAGAGAGAAGTGACTGTATGTTCCATACTTTGTTTTCATGGTGTTGAATGTCACTGGTCTTGCCTGAAGAAGATTCAGGAGGTTAAAACGTGTCGTGTTTGTTTTGTCATATGTTTGGTCGGTTGTTTGGCTGCACTGTAATTCTGTTGTTGCTGTTGCTTCAGCTGTTGAATTATATTTTCAGCATTAAAAGAAGCAGGGTTTTTTTTCTTTTATATTTAAATCTGTGAAACTTACTTTTTTTTATGAACGCATGTTATGAACACATTTTTCATGATGTAAAACTAAGTAAATGAGCTCACTTACATAAGTTGGTATATGTACCTTCAAATATTCCATTCTGGTGCTTGCTTTGAACTTAGGTAACATGTTGTCCATGGAGAAGTGAAGAAATCAGGTTAAACGTTCCTTGTGAAAATATGAATTACTTATGAGCAGAGTGATTTCTTCACTGCTCAAATATTTTGTTGAATGAGAGTTACAAAACTGCAAGTATAAAAAAAAACAAAAACATGTTGAACAGAATTAAAGGAATATAATTCTCTTTTTCGTCTTCGCGAAAATCAAACCCTGACAAGAAATTTAAGTGAAGTTCCATTAAAAACAGTTTCATTGGACAGTAGCAATGGTTTTGTATCGGATGGATAAGCACAAGTATATATCATGTTGATTTATAATTTAGTGTTAAAATCTAATAAGTACTTATGGAACACAAGATGAAAAAGCACAGAATCTATGATCAGTATGAACCAATTTCTCATGTTGTTATCATCATAATCTCTTTCTCTCTCCCTCCCTCTCTCTCTCTCTCTCTCTCTCTTTCTCTCTCTCTCTCTCTCTCTCTCTCTCTCTCTCTCTCTCTCTCTCCCCCCCTCTTCCATTCTCTCTCTCACTCTCACTCTGCCTCTTTCTCTCTCACTTCCTCCTCCCTTCTCTCTCTGTCTCTCTCTCTCTCTCTGTCTCTGTCTCTCTCTCCCCACTCCTTGGCCTTTTCAGCATGTCTTTTTTTCTCTTTCTGTTTTTTTTTTTCTCTCTTTTTTTCATCATTGCCATATTCGTCGTTGTTTATTTGTTTCTCTATTTTTTTCCTGTATGCTGTTCCAGTTTGTCATACATATCTTATTGTTGTCCGAAATGAATGGCCTTTAATTACCTGTGGAATGAATGTCATTCAAAGAGTGTGCGAGCACATCGTAAGCCTAAAGCTTGTTGTTCCTTTTTGATATCCTCTTGCATTTAGATCATCATCTGGGTGAACTGACTCCATTACCAAAGGAGGAGATAACTCAAGAGAAAAGGGGAAAGAAATGGAGACCCACATCCCTTCGGAGCATGGTGTATGAAGTAGGGTCCAATGCATAAGAAACAGAATGCAAACTGTATTATAAATCATTTCACTCTGACTTTTTCGCAGATCCAGTCAAGCTGCTACCCTGAGGGTGACGTCAGAAGGGCTCAACATAGTTGGTGATGGGGGAGTACTGGGAATTGGAAAGAAATCCAGTAGTCAAAAGGAACAGAAGCAGAAATTCTTCGCCACTCGTTCAGCAGACGGCAACTGGAACTTACTGGTGGCACCTTCGTCTGACCCATCCCGCTTGTTTCTGGTGCAGCCAGCCCCTGGCCATAAGTTCCAGATGACTGGTGGAAAGGGCTCCATGGAGCGCATGGACACTGCAGCAGAAAGCAAGTCAGCCAATGGAGCTTCCTCCAATGGGTATGAGGAAGATCTGTCCATCCTGGAAAGTGCAGAACATAGTCCAGGAACGTCCAAGTCTTTTGCTGTGCCTGTAGCCCAGCTGAAGGCCTCTTCTAGCATCAGTCCTGTGTCCACGTCCCATACAACCATTGCTCCTGCGCCCAGAGAAGTGGAAACAACAGCAACATCGGATGGCACACATGACTTTTCCACACCACGCGAGCAGAAGAAACCCACCTTCTTCAAATCACGCACAGCCAAAGACAGGGAAGCCCTGAAGGCCTCTGCCCATCATGTTTTGGGCAAGAAGGTCATCTTCACCAACAAGAGGAGTAGTAAGACAGGTGGAACCTCGCAGGCAGGCCATAGTGCTAAACAGGGGAGGAAGAGCAAGTCGGCGGGACCTCCAAAATTCAGCAAAAACATTCCTGTATCAGTAACACCAGATGAACGCACGTTTCAGAGCATCAGTGGTTCATGTCATGTTCCAGCAGTGTCATCTTCTGCTATTTGTGTTTCTTCTGGTGATGTCTCCACTATAGTGTCAGCCTCATTACAGTCTTATACCTCATCAACACATAGTTCATCATCAGGTGCAATCAGTGGTGAAGCAGCATCAGTCTTCAGTTCAGGTTCACCAGCCTCATCATCCTCTCCATCAAGAAACTTTATTTCAGATATGTCTTGCAGTGGTGACCATTTACTCACTCCAACACCAGAGCAGCATGGCATATCTAATTCTCAGAACAATTGTGTTGGTAATGAGTATAACAAAACAAATGTAGATGACACCAGAAACAAAACACCTGACCAACAGTCTAAAATGCTGAATGATGATGACGTATGTTGTGAAGCAGGTGATAAATCTGTTTGCTACTCAGCCTCAGCTGGACAGTGTAAAAGTAGACCATTGTTAGATCATCATGGTAGTTCTGAAGATGGACAAATAATGGAAAATTCAGCCAGTGATGGAGATGCATGTGTGTGCATTGTTGATGCACTGATGGGCATCAGCTCTTTTTCAGGCATTAATTCATTGGCAGAGTTGTCAAAAGAAATGAGCACTGTGGCATACCACAACAATGAGACTGTTTCTGGTAGGTCCTCTGGTCATGATTTTGTGAAAGACAGTGCAACAGCCAGTGCTTTAGATTCAAGCACAGAAAATGCAGTAGAAAATTCGATGCTGACTTCTGTCTGTAAGTCTCAAAATTCTGATGCAGCAAGCAGTGAAACATCGCTAGGCAGAAGAAGGCAGCAGAAAACAGCAGTAGGGAAAGAGTGCTTAGACTTTTCTTCAGACACTGATGACTATGAGTTTGTTTTGTCTGACAGTGAAAGGATAACAGGAACTGAAACGTGTTTTGCTGATACTGTTGCTCAGACCACTTCTGATAAAGGAAGTTCCTCATTGAAACTGCCCACTGACAAGTATGATACAGAAACATTTATGAAGAATCCCACAACAAAAGATAACCGTGTCACAGAAAATGCCTCGGAAAATCCCACCGAACAAGTCGGTGTTACAGAGAGTGAAAATTATAGCAACAGAATGGCAGAAAAAGATACGTCTGCTTCAGTTTCTTTGAGGACAAATGTCAATCAGATCTATTCTGAACAATCAGACAGTCCGTCAAGGACAAATGGCAACATAGCTTTTTTGAGCAATAGGACAATTGAAAGCACAGAGTGCATACAAGAGAATCAAAAGGGTTTAAAGAATGTTGAAGCTGACTCCAGAGGTGAAGAAAACAGTGGAGACATCGAATCCAGGGAGGGATTCCATCCCAAGCCGCCAGCAAGCAGGGCAGTGGATGGTGGAGGTGACCAGGCATCATCACAGAGTGAAGAGAGATTATTTCAGAATACAGGAATGTCTTTAGTTGGGGACTGTGATTCTTTGGCCTCTGAAACCACACAAGAAGTGCATGAAGCCGCACATGCTCTGTGCACCACTTCAGAAGAACAACAGATTAGAGCAAAGAAACGGAAAAAGAGAAAATCTGTTTTAGATTATATTACAGAAGAATCTGATACAGAATATGCTACTGTGGTTTTTAAATCTTCTAAAGCAAAGAAAAGAAAGAAAAGAAAGAGTGAGCTCGAAAACCTGATTGAAATGCAGGTGGCAGAAAGTAATGTACAAGGCATTCCAGAAGGAGAGGGGAAAAGTGAACAAGAGCCTGGTTCAGAAATGCAAAGACCCGGTTCAGAAATACAAAGACCTGGTTCAGAAGTACAAGGACCTGTGTCAGAAGCACAAGAATCGGGTTCAGAAATGAAAGAATGTGGTTCAAAAGTATGTGGTTCAGATATACCTGGACCTGGTTCAGAAATTCAAGGACATGGTTCAAAAGAACAAGAACTTGGTTCAGCAGTACAAGAACCTGGAACAGAAGTCCAAGAACCTGGTTCAAAAGAACAAGAATTTTGTTCAGAAGCACGAGAACCTGGGACAGTAGTACAAGGACCTGGTTCAAAAGAACAAGAATTTGGTTCAGCAGTACAAGAACCTGGAACAGAAGTCCAAGAACCTGGTTCAAAAGAAAAAGAATTTTGTTCAGAAGTACAAGAACCTGGGACAGTAGTACAAGGACCTGGTTCAGAAAAGGTTTCTTCATCGGGTTTCCATTCAGTGAGACCAGAGAAAGGGAGACAGCAGACTAAAAAGCAGAATAAAAAGAAGAAAAAGAAAAACGACCGTTTCATTCAGATTGACGCGTTGCCTGCTGCTGGGTCTGGAGATAATGGGAGCGCTTCATGTACAAACGTGTCACAGTTAATGGATGTGGCCCATTCTGGGCCACCCATAGAGAGTGTGTCCCAATGTCTGCCACATGCGGATCAGAATGTGTCTGGAAGTAGCCAGAGGTTGACTAGTGAGGGTGCGGCAGTCAGTGTAGGTCAGAATTCATACACACACAGATTGGAGGAGGAAACTGTAAGGGAAGTACAGACCTTAGGTCGAAGTGTAGAGAAAGCTAGGAAGAAGAAAAAGAAAAAGAAGCTGAAGATAGTGTTTGGCAATGGTCAAGAGACCACAAGAGAAATTCCAGCCAGTGTGAACATTGATGATTTGGGCCCTGTGTCAGAATCTGAGACTGGTAGTTCAGTGATCCATTTGCAGAACGTGACTCTGCCTGATGTAGATAACGACAAGCAGACTGATTTGTCTGGTGACTTAAAGCAAAAAAAGAAAAGAAAGAAGAGACTAAGTGAATTGGAAACTCTTATCCACGATCAAGAAGCCTATGCTTTGCATTTAGACACCATTGAAGAAAGTCAGACAACCAGTACCTTTGAAAAGAGTGCAGGACATAATGTGGACATGACTGTGGATGATACACAATGTGAAGCTGAAGGCAGGGAAAAAGGCAAAGATGAAGTGCCACATGAACATGGGGTCACAGAGAATGACCAGTCCAAGGAACGCTGTTCATCCAACGGAAGTGGAGTGGGAACTGCAGAAACTGCCAGGAAGGACGCTGAACCATCTTCTGCCAGGACCAGAGAAGTTGCGGACTCGCTTCCAGTGGGCAGACTTCATGCTGCCTCTGAACAGCAAGCCAAGAAAGATGTATTGCACACAGTGAAAAGCAAAGTGGACAAAACGAAGAAAAAGAAGAAAAGAAAGAAGCTGGTGACAGCAGGTGTAGTCGCAATGCCTCCAGTGACATTAGGCCTGGACACAGACACTGCTAAAGGGGAGAACTCTGTAGAAAAGGGTTCCGTGGAGAATACAGACACTGCTACAGGGAAACATTGTGCAGAAAAGGGTTCTACAGAGAATACAGATAGTACTCTAGGGAAGAACAGTGTAGAGAAGGGTTCATTGGAGAATACAGATACTGGTACAGGAGAGAAAAGTGAAGAAAAGGGTTCCTTAGAAAATACAGATTTGAACTGTTCTTTGTCAGATGATGCATCTCTGTCTGCGGAATGCAACCTCTCAAAAGATGTTTTGAGTGACTCTGAATCTGAAGATGAAGTCACTGAGGCAAACAAGGCTATGAAAAGATTTTTGACAACCCGTTCATTTGGCAAGTGGGAGCTGGCCAGAATGTTTGGGTCTCCTTTTGTTGTGTTAGAACGGCTTTCAGAGCAGGATGTCTACTTCATGAGCAGGAGGTTCCGCAATGCCAGGGTGAGTAGCCGCGCCCGCTGCACTGTCCATTGCCGCTTGAGGACTCTGGATTATTTGTGTAGATTAAAACTTATTAACTGCAAACCACCACCCAGCTCCATACAAGATGTTTCTGATAAGCAAGAAGATGCTGCCAGTAATGCTGCTGGAGAACCTGTAAGTAAAAAGAAAACAAAAAGAAGAAATAAAGACGGATGTGAGAAAGACTCGGAAGGCAAGAAGAGGAAGAGAAAGCAGATGGAGGAGGGTGAAAAGGAGTCTGAAGGCAGGAAGAGGAAGAAAAAGCGTAAAGGACATTCCACAGAAAACTCCAGTGAAGGAGATCCTGATGTCATCATTGTAGCGGATTCTCCCAGTAAGACATCAGGTTCAACACCTAATTCCCAAGAAAATGATTCAAGATCTGGAACAGGCGTTTTGCCCTCTTTTCCTAGCGCCTCCTTTGGTCGCATTCTTATGAATTACAGTGGAACATCAGCTCCAATTGCAGTTCCTTCCAACCCAGTGACCACTTCTACTGGTCCCTGTCTGATCACAGTTCCTTCAGCAGCCACGAACAGGACCTCCTCAGTACCTCAGGTCATTGCCATCCCATCATTTGGAAACTGTGCCAGCAGACCCTCCAGCCTGCCTCAGGTTATCGCCATCTCTTCTCTGGGCAACGCACTGAGCTCAGCCAACAGATTTGTCTTTCCCCCTGTGCTTGTGAACAGTTCAGCTTCATCACTGAGGGATGCCACACGAGCTTCTCTCACTCAAGCTATCTCCAACTCACTCTGCAAGACCCGACTTGTAACACCCAGATCAGCTACACCTGTAATTGCAACAACAACTCCAATAGTTTCAGTGCATTCTGCACCTGTTCAGCCAATTGTAGTTCAGGGTACTGTAGCTTCTCAGTCGTCTCTTCTGCCTAAAGGGCCAATCATCGTTCAGACCACTGTTGCACTACCATCTACCACTGCTCTTCCGAAGGGACCTATACTGGTCCAAACCACCGTGGCCTCCAGCACAGCTCCAGCACCTCAGGGGAGCAGTTCTACACCCAAGCAGTTTATTGTGGTGCAGATGGGAGACAAACGGGTATTGGTTCCAGCTTCTGCTCTCACCTCGGCCACCACCACTTCCACTGTGCTGTCCACCTGTGTACCTGCTGCCGCCACGGTCACCACCACTTCCCGACCTCTTCTTCAGTCCTCGCGGAGTTCTGTGGGTGTACAACCATCAGTAACACCTACACCAACAGTTGTGTCTCCACCTTCTGCAGGACTGCGGCAGCAATCTACATCCTTGGTGCCAGGCAGTATGGCCAGGGTTATACTGTCCAATCGTCGCCCCAACACACTGGCTCCCAGGACCGGACCTACAGCATCCACGCTCCTCTTTGCTGGCCATGCAGGTACTAGACCCAACCAGGCATGGACAGGTCCTCGCACAGTTGACAGTCACCGGCGTGTGATGGTCACTCCCAGCAGCCAACCTCAGGGGGTCCGGGTTGTTCTGACAGCAGCAAGTGCTTTACCTTCAGGGACGCGATTCACAGTGTCCAGTTCTCGAGGTGGAGTATTTGTCACCTCCCGCCAGTCCAGTAATATGATGAAGGTGGCCTCCCCTCGACAGTCCCGTCCTGGCAAGAGAGTGATGACAGAAGAAGAAAGACTGAGGAAAAGAGCCAGGCTGGAGAAGAAGTATCCTCTCCCTCCTGGTGTGGTCATCAAGACAGAACCCGAGTCACGTGGATACAGTGATGAAGGAAAGACCACCCAGGCCAATAGTTCGGCGCGAGTCTTTGTGTCTACAGTTCCTGTGGGAAGTGGTAGCCGAGCACAAGTGAATCTGGCTCAGCCTATTCCTGTTTTGTCAGCGTTTCGCGGCAGCCCAATTGTCATTCGTCAAGCGCTGCCAACAAGTTCTGCCTCACGCACCCCGTCTATCTTAGGACCAGTCATCATAAGGATGCCCAATGCTCCTGCCAACACAAACAATTCTGCGTCTGGCTCTTGTGTAACAAGTAGAAGCATAGCTGTGACAGCATCCTCTCTGCTGTCATCTTTGAATCGGGTGTCTAGCAGCACCACTTCCACACTCCCGTTAACCTACTCTTTGCTGAATGGGAACACTACTACTACTACTAGTGTGACTACTCGTGTGATTCCCTCATCCAGTGTTTCTGTCAGTTCTTCTACATCTGTGGTCACAGTTCTTCCAGAGCAATCGTCTGCACAATCTGGGATGATTGCTTCTTGTGCACCAAGTGTTAGTGTACATTCAGCCCCATCAGGCTCTTCGTCTGTGTCTGGTGGTTCTGTGCAAAGAGGCAGTGATCATCAGGAAACTAATAGTGACGATGATGCTATTTATATTGTGGATTCACCTCCTCCAGTAGTGCAATCCTGCGGAGTGGAAGACACACCAAGTTCCTGCTCGCAAACACCAGTGAGGGAGAGTGTGACATCAGTATCCAGCACTGAACAGGGAACGTCGGGAGTGACATCTGAGCCAAGTTCATCTGTGACGCCTCCTCCATTTTCATCCTCAGCCGCGTCACCTGTTACCACCACTGTTGTGTACACTTCTCAGTCTCCTATCATGGTGACTTCCCCCATGCCATCCACCTCTACTACCATCACCCCGTCCTCCAGGATGGCGTCGCTAGGTGCACTGTGGGTGCGACAGGCTGCAGAATCCCCACACAGCATCCCTTCCATTGACACTCGCTCCTTGCAGTCAGACAGGATGCAGAGGCTGAAGGAGATGCTGGCCAAGCAGATGGAAAGCATGGGAGATGAGCGACGACAGAAAGCACTGCAGGCCCTTCATCGCCAGTTCTGTCAGACGGCCTCTTCTGCTGAGGTTGTTTCTAGGGAAGTGTCACAGCCAAGTACAGACGATGGCCTCATGGAAGTTCACATTGTCGACGAAAACAGTGAAGATCCTGTCCATCAGCCTGCTGAAACATCCAACAGTTGTGGCAGTGAGACTGGCCAAAGTGGGGACAGTGGTGCTGCAGAGGAAGGCGCAGCCAGTGATTCCAGAGAACCTGGGGGGACTGAACATTGTGAGGGAAGAAGTGAAGGAGCAGGTGAGGGTGATGGTTACGGTGGCTTCTCAGACATTGACCAGGAAGAAGTAGAAGAGGGCAATGGTAACAGTGCCTTTCCTCAGTCTCAGCAGGAAGAAGCAGGAAAGGGTGCTGGTGAGGGGACTTTGGCAAACGGTGAACAGGACCGTCAGGACAGTGCTGCGTACATCCCATGTGAGCAGGACAGAGATGAGACAGGGTGTGTGGTTAGTTCCAACAATGCAGAGGATACACTTGTGGTAGATGCTGAGCAGTTGACTGAAGGACCACAACCAACCGTGACCTCCGGGAGAGATTTAGACGAAAACTGGCAGCTGGATGGCATTCAAGATGGGGATGCCCCCCAGATGAGCAATGTTCCTGAACCGGCTCACAGTCCTTCAGCAGAAGTAGGTGATGAGGAAGAACCCAACAGGACTGCTTCTCATGATGGCGGTGATGTTACTGCTGGCAGTGGGAACAACAGTGATTGTGACGTTGATTATCCAAAGGATTCTTGCTACACATGTACAGGTGAATCTGTTGTAGATGGTCACTCTTTGGTCACAAGCCATTCTGAAAGTAATCCCATAGAGGAAAACAATGATGCTGACAAGAACGAGACAGACAGTGTAGATGGGAATTGTGCCAGTGGTTCTCTAGGTGTCCCTGGTGACGGTCAGAGTGATGCATCTTGACCAGTAGCAACTGGTGGAATCTGTATTCCTGTGGTGTGCATGACCACCGACGGCTGACGTGCTGTCAGACTGTGCATCATGCTGCTCGGGAGACCAGCTTGCTGCAGTCTTCTTACTGCACCATCGCTGTGAAGCTGTTTTCAGGTCATACTGTTCGCATTGTTTTAATAGCTGTAATTAGTTGTAGCGTTATGAAATATCTTCATGCTATATACCTTCTTTTGTGCATTGTGATTGGAAATGATGTGTAATGGTTTCAGTTTTACTTCATCCCAACATGAACGACTTACAAAGACTTCATAGAACCTAAATGACAAGTGTTGTCTTCAGGAAGGAAGTTCACGGTGTTTTCTAACTCTTTTGTTGGCAAGAAAGTAGATGCTTCCCTGCAAAGTATGTTGTGATGATTCTGATCAACAGTCGACTCCCTGTCTGAAAGATGACCATTGTCATCAACTGTCGACTCTCTCAATAATCTGTTGTGATCATTCTAATCAACTGCCGACTCCCTGTCTGAAAGATGACCATGTTCACTGTGTCAGACCCTTCCCTAGAGTCTGTTGTGACAATTCTCACCAACTGTCAACTCCATCTCAAGTCTGTTATGATCACACATTCTCACCAACTATCAACTCCATCTGAAAAAGTGATAATCTCATCAGCTGTCGAGTTTGTACATCACGTATTTCCTAAGACAATTCTCACAAATTGTCAGCTCCACCTCAGAAGTCTTAGTTACTGTTCTCATGAACGGTTAACAATAAGTTCTCACAATAGAGCCATCAAAGAGTTAATGACTTTAAGTAAGAAACAAGCGTGCCAAATAAAAAAGAGACTAATTTTGTGTTTATTTGGACCTGTCAGCAGACTTTGACCTAGAGGCTGTTACTGGTTAGAACTGTGACAACAGATACTGAGATGGATGACAACAGCTTGGCGAGAACTATGATAATAGATTGGCAAAAACTATGATAATAGACTGGCGAGAACCATGTTAATAGATGGGTGAGAACTATGATAATAGATTGGCAAGAACTATGATAATAGACAGGTGAAAACTATGTTAATAGATGAGCGAGAACAATGATAATAGATTGGCGAGAACTATGGTAATAGATTGCCAATAACTATGATGGCGAGAACTATGATAATATGTTAATGAGAACTATGTTAATAGGTGAACGAGAACTATGATAATAGATTGGCGAGAACTATGATAATAGATTAGTGAGAACTATGATGATAGACTGGCGAGAACTATGATAATAGATTGGCAAGAATTATTATAAGAGATTGGCGAGAAGTTTGATAATAGATTGGCAAGAACTATTATAATAGATTAGCAAGAACTATGATAATAGCTTAGTGAGAACTATGCTAATAGATTTGCGAGAACTATGATAATAGATTGGTAGAACTATGATAATAGATTACTGAGAACTATCTTAATAGATGAGCGAGAACTATGATATAGGTTGGCGAGAACTATAATAATAGATTGGCAAGAACTATGATGATAGACTGGCGAGAATTATGATAATGGATTAGTAAGAATTATGATAAGAGATTGGCAAGAACTATGATAATAGATTGGTAGAACTATGATAATAGATTAGCGAGAACTATGATAACAGATTGTAGATTGGCGAGAACTATGATAATAGATTGGCGAGAACTATGATAATAGATTAGCGAGAACTAATGATAATAGACTGGCGAGAACTATGATGATAGATTGGCGAGAATTATGATGTTAGATTGGCTGGATGTGAGATAATAGATAGGCGAGATCTAAAATAATAGATTTGCGAGAACTTGATAATAGATTGGCCAAAACTATGACAATAGATTGTCGAGAACTATGATAATAGATGAGCGAGAACTGTGATAATAGGTAGGCGAGAACTATGATAATTAGATGAGTGAGAACTAGGACAGTACTGGTGAGAACTAGGACAACACAGTGAAGGAGAATTAACTAAGACGACAGACCGTAAAGGAGAAGTAGGGCAACAGACAGTGGAGGAGAACTAAGAGAAAAGACTCAGGAGAACTAGGACAATAGACTGTATAGGAGAATTAGGACAAAGGGTTGTGCAAGAGAAGTAGGACAACAGACTTGTACTGGAGAAGTAGGACAACAGACTGTACAAGAGGACCAGAACAACAAACTGCAAGAGAAGTTGGACAACGGACTGTACAGGAGGACCACAACAACAAAACTGCAAGGGAAATATAGGACAACAGACTTGTACTGGACAATTAGGACAACAGGCTGTGCAGGAGGAGTAGAATAACATACTGCAGGAATATTGTGGAGAAGCATTAGCAACAGACTTTGCAGGGGGGGGGGGGGGGGTGTGCGTGTGTGTGTTCTTGTTATGTTCTGAACCTGTTCTCTGAATTTTTTTTGCCATGTACAGAGTCGCCGTTTCCAAATATACGTGCAGGCATGTCGAGTCAAATGGGTGATGTCAGTAACGTTGGGAAAGAGCCTATGCTTCATGTTGCTGCTGGCACACAGTGCCGTTTCCTGGAAGGTTGAGGGTTTGAATGTGCAGGAAGACTCCAGTTTGATGTTAGCAGAGAGAAACATCTTTGCTTACAAGTCCACACTCTTGGTCCTACTTACCTAATCTGTTGTGTGCCCAGTGTGTGGCTTTGAGGTAGAGGTGCACTTCTCATGCAGGGGCCAAATGCTGTACTTAAAATTCATACAGGGTGCTGAATGGGGAAAAAATCTTCTTCTTTTTTTTTACTTTTTTTTTTTTTTAGGTTGATGGGGGAAACAATGTAGAATGTTTGGGGTTCATTATTTATATCTGTATTGTTATATGGTCTTACCATGAGTTTTCCTGGAAGCCAAGGCTTTTGTACATGATTCTCATTTCAGACCATCCCCATGTAAAGATTTAGTTAAATGGTAAGTGTATGTTCAGCAACAGCATGACATATTTGAAGGTTTAGGAGGAGGGCATTGTCAGTGCACAGTGTGACAGCACTCTGAAGCTGAGGTGTGTCAGAAGATTTTCTTCAGGCATGGTCCACTGAGGGTGAACTTAGGTGGACCAGTGTCAGAAGGCTTTCTTCAGGCATGGTCCACTGAGGGTGAACTTAGGTGGACCAGTGTCAGAAGACTTTCTTCAGGCATGGTCCACTGAGGGTGAACTTCGGTGGACCAGTGTCAGAAGGCTTTCTTCAGGGATGAGCCACAGAGGGTGAATTTAGGTGGACCAGTGTCAGAAGGCTTTGTTCAGGCATGGTCCACTGAGGGTGAACTTAGGTGGACCAGTGTTAGAAGACTTTCTTCAGTGGTCCACTGAGGGTGATCTTAGGTGGACCCATGTCAGAAGGCTTTCTTCAGTTATGCCTTATGGGCCACTGAGGGTGATCTTATGCTGGCCAGTGTCAGAAGGCTTTCTTCAGGCATGGGCCACTGAGGGTGATCTTAAGCTGGCCAGTGTCAGAAGACTTTCTTCAGTTATGGGCCACGAGGGTGATCTTAAGCTGGCCAGTGTCAGAAGGCTTTCTTCAGGCATGGTCCACTGAGGGTGATCGTAGGTGGACCAGTGTCAGAAGGCTTTCTTCGTTCGTGTTTGATTGTTGACTGTGAAGTGCCAGAGCAAGCAGTAGTGGTCTCCTCACAGCACACTGGGGTTTGACATGGGAAAGAAAGTTCCACCTGTCTTCACCACCACTCCTTCCTTCTCCACCAGCCTGATAGATCCAAAGGTGTGGTGGAGGTCAGTCAGTGCTGACCTTAGCTGCGTTGCCATGCCAACGAAGTCTGCGTCAGGCTGCCTGAGGCATTCCAGCTCTGCATTTCATGGTAAGGTTTGCGTTCATCCTTCCTATACGTGGTCTTTGACCCTTAACACTCAGTTAAGGTGGGGAGAGGAATGGAAGTCAGTGGTAGGGAGGTTCCGAGTTGAGGCTGGAAGTCTGTTAATACGAGGAAATCTGATGAAAACTGCTGCCCATTGGTGAGCTATCGATCCAGGCTTGGGGGAAAGACTGGCTTGACATCAGTCCTTGATAGTTGTGTCCCAGTATGTCTGTCACACACTGTGCACACGGTGACATTACCCCAGCCCTGCCACCTGGTGGACATGCTCGGCTCCAAGCTGTCTTAGATGCCTGTTTGGTTTCTTTCACCTCTGATTTGTTCAGTACATAGCCCCGCCCCCACCCCCCAGTTCACCCTCTCCTCAAAGAGCTCGTTTCCCTTCACCTCTGAGCTGCTCAGTATGTAGTCCCAACATTAGTACATAGCCTCCACTCCCAACCACCCCCACCCTAAAATAAAAAAAAAATAAAAAAAACAAACAAACAACGGTTCTGTTCACCTTTTATTTAGTCAGCATGTAGTTCCTTTCACCTCTGAGTTCATTACGTTACCCCTCGAGGCCCCCCTCTCCCTCCTCCCCCCCCCCCCACACGCACGCGCGCGCACACACACACACACACACACACACACACAAATGCACACTGACATACACAACATACACACGCCAGTACATCCACAAACACACGCACATGCACATACTCGTGTGTGTGTGTGTGCGTGTGTGTTTGTTTGTTTTTGTTTTTTTGTTTTTTTTTAAATTGGAGGAGGTGCTGGTTGTGTAAAGACTAGAGGCTTTCAGGATATAGTTCCAGCCTGAAGATAATGTTCAGAACTCGGATTAAGGATTCTGGACACTTCCATATTTGCTTCTGCCTGTCATGTGCTGTTTTTGCTGATTTCTTTCTTTTCTACCTTCAGTTGTTCAGGAAACTGTTGCACTGTGTTGCGGTCACAGCCCATGCATCATTGCATGTCGTGCCAGGAGTTTGTTGCTGGTGTCCAGAACAGGCCACTGGGGAAATGACCAGTTTTGTACACTGTCCAAAGTGGGCACCACCTGCCCACTCGAAGAAAGTATTCGTCTACATGGAGTTGTCGATGCTTTTCGTTTATTTTTTTTATTTTGTTCTTTTTGTTATAGTGTCACCGGTGTGTTTTAAGTTGTTTTTTTTTAAATTTATTTCTTTTTGTTTAATCTGGGAGTTATAGACGAAGCGGAAGGGCTAGCGTTATCCACTGTAAATTGTGGAAATCAGTTGTCACTGGTTTTTTTTTTTCTTTTTGGATGTGGGATGGGGTGGGGCTGGTGGTAGGGGTATTGGTCTTTCCTGGTGTGCCCTTATTTTTCCCCTTCCCCCGTGCATACACACACACACACACACACACACGCGCGCACGCGCATGCACGCACACACACACATGCGCGCGCGCACATGCACGCGTGCTCTCTTACACACACACACACGCACACACACACACACACACACACACACACACACACACACACACAAAGGTGCGCCTGCACACACGCACATGCACACACACTAACACGCATGCACATGCACACACAAACACATGCGTGCGCACACACACATACAAAGCACGGTCATCATGAACACAACACGTCACCATAAACACATCAGTGTCACCATGAATGCAACGCTGTCGCCTTGAACACAATAGTATCACAATCAAATCATTAGTGTCAACATGAGCACAAAAGGTGACAATGAACACAATAGTGTCACCATGAAGTCATTACTGTCAACATGAACACGAAAGGTCGCGATGAACAGAGGAACTATCACCTGGATAAGAATGATTAGTATCCCAGTCACTGTCATTACAATGTGTGGTGTATCATGGATATGATTTGCATTACACCCGTGTATTAATATTAACACTGTCAACCCAAAGACTTCAGAGGTAGTTGTTCATAGGCGTTGACTGTGTGATGACAACAGATAATGAGTCCAAAGAAACAACAGATTATAGAGTCTGGAGAAAGACAACAGAGAAAAGAGTCCAAAGAAACAGGGTAAATAGAGTCCAAGGAAACAAAACAGATAGTAGAGTCCAGAGAAAGACAACAGAAAAAGAATCTAAAGAAACAAGGTAAATAGAGTCCAAAGAAACAACAGATAGTAGAGTCCAGAGAAAGACGACAGAAAACGAGTCCAAAGAAACGAGAGAAATAGAGTCCAAGGAAATAACAGACCAAGTTTCAAGAAAGACAACCGTCGTATGACACAGCATCAGCCGTGATCAGTGAGAACGGATCATTACGGCAGGTATCCCCAGCTTTCTGCAAGGACCGTTGTTTTGTGGAAGACCATGGATGTGGTCAGGCGAGAGACGTGAGCTGTCTCCATCCCTTCGTCGCGACGTTTGGCTTGTTGTGTACTTACACTGCATGTCAGAAGTCACCCAACCGTCAGAAATGTTCACACAACATTTTGCTTCATCTACCTCATGCGTTGCTGGTAAGGGATCGATAGCCTTTTCGTTTCATTGATTTGTTTATTTTCTTCGTTTTCTTGTTTGTCGTGACAATTTATCTAGACTGCCCGGAGCTGCTGGCCTGAGTTCTTTTTCTTTCTCTCGCACTACATGTGTGGAAGGACACGGGGGTGGGGGTGTATGCGTGTATGCGTGTGTGTGTGTGTGTGTGGTGTGTGTGTGTGTGTGTGTGTGTGTGTGTGATAATTAAATTGAGGCCTGACAGATCAATATGCGGTGTGTTGATGTTTTCATCAGGGTGGTGGGTGCCAACATGTTATACGTATTTAGCAGCGGAATAAATGGCCAACAAAATATCTCTGGTCAGTACTTTTCTCCAATAATGTTCATGAACATGTATTGATGTATATACACACTCTTTCTCCCCCCCCCCCCCCCCCTTCTTCCCTCTCTCTCTCTCTCTCTCTCTCTCTCTCTCTCTCTCTCTCTCACTATTGTCTTCTAACTCTTGGCTCCATTTTCATGTTTCCCCATCTTCAGTTCATAATGTTATAGTCTCTGTTCACCGATAGAGCGTGCGCATGTGGTGTGTGTGCGCGTGCGTGCGTGCGTGCGTGCGTGCGTGCGTGTGTGTGTGTGTGTGTGTGTGTGTGTGTGTGTGTGTGTGTGTGTGTGTGGTGCTGACGCGCGAGCTCTAACATGTTTGAATGATTTTTGAAAAGTCCTTCTAAACGTTGCTTACTAGATCTATCATGTTCTATATGTATTAAAAATATGCTTTGTTTACTATTAACTGCTTTGTTATATCCCACCATGATTGCTTTTTTTGTTTGTTGTTTTATTTAGCGCCACGCTATTTGAAGTGTAATAATCATTAAAGCTGGAGTCACAAGAATCACAATTTGCAAGTCCACAAGCAAAGGCCATTCTGCATAAAGAGAGATGCTGGGTTCTGGCAGTCAACCCTCGAATATTGTCATATGAATGGTCTATACTATAGGTTGTAGGGTTGGTGGTTTCTCTGTAAACCCTGTCAAGAGTGTTGTTAATTGGTGCTGCTGGGTTGTCCACTCACTGCAGGAAATGCTTGGTACTGCACCACTAGAACGTCTGCCATTTGGTGTTGTCCTCGTCTCCTGCTACTTTACGTTTGTCTCTCTTTTCTGTGTCGGTGTATAGACCCTTTCTGCCTGGTGGTCCGGCCCATTCAGCTGTCATGTTTCTGTCTGGTGGCCCATTCAGCTGTCACGTTTCTGTCTGGTGGCCCATTCAGCTGTCATGTTTCTGTCTGGTGGCCCATTCAGCTGTCATGTTTCTGTCTGGTGGCCCATTCAGCTGTCATGTTTGTCTGGTGGCCCATTCAGCTGTCATGTTTCTGTCTATTGGCCCATTCAGCTGTCATGTTTCTGTCTATTGGTCCATTCAGCTGTCATGGTTTTTTTTCTGGTGGTCCATTCAGCTGTAATGTTTCTGTCTGGTGGTCCATTCAGCTGTCATGTTTCTGTCTATTGGCCCATTCAGCTGTCATGTTTCTGTCTGGTGGTCCATTCAGCTGTTTTTTTCTGGTGGCCCGGTCCATTCAGCTGTCGTGTTTTTTTTCTGGTGGCCCGGTCCATTCAGCTGTCATGTTTGTGTCATCACTCCCTGTTTATCAGGATGTCTTGGTTTCCTCAACTTGCAAGGCGTTGGGTGGGCAATGGCACTGGAGCCCCAGGGTGATGTCATAACATGGGGAGGGGCACAGCTGAGTGACCTAGCGGCCATTCCTGGAGAGTTGCTACAAGTCCCTTCGATGTGATTTGCCCGCCGCCACAAGTTTGTTCTTGGGTTTTGTACCTTTCTTTATTTTTCTATGATTCCTTTGCGTCTCCCTACCTTTTCTGAATGCCTTGGTTGACTGTGCATTCACACTGTCAGAACTTGCACAGGCATGTTCTTCCTGGCCAGTGTTCTTCTTGGCCGACATTCTATGAATTGGATTATTAAATTAACCATACGCTCGACTTCTGTCCAATCGGAAGTTGTTGGTATGTATTAAAACAAAGAAAGAAAGAAACAAACAAACAAAAAGTTTAGATCCGCCTCTGTTGGTGTGTGTTATGGCAACCTCATAAATAAGTACAGTAATATGCTCATCCACGCAACACAAAAACGAATGCACTTCAGTTTTCTCATATACACCCACATGGATATAAAAGTAAGTGAATAAAAATAATCGCTTTGTGTCTGACATTACAATGCGTGGGTGCCTGCACACCTAGATGATAAAGTATGCCATTTTCGTAACCTCAAACAGAAAAGTTACTATAACGACTGAAGAATTGTTAACCTGCACTTGTTTTCCCCCACTACTTAATTGTTCAGCACGAACAGAAAAGTTAATGAATAAATTAACAGGTAATAAAGTCAATCGGAAAGGCTGAGAGAGAGAGAGAGACTGCCAGTAGCACCGTATGTTATTTAAAGTGGTGTGCTTCACTGTGGATATCTTGCATGTTAATCGGCTGAGAAAGGGCACGCTTAGGATGCTGAGTGATTACAGGAAGGGAGTTTGTGTCGATTGTTGGTGTATTGAACAAAGGGGTGTTTGTTTGGATAGTTGGCTGACTGAAGGAAAGCATATTTGCTGAAGTTGTAGGCTGAGGGAAGAAAGGAGAGTTGGGATTGTTTGTGGATTCAAAGAAGAGTTCGTTTTGGTGGCTGGCTGGTTGAAGAAGAAAGGGGATGTGTTTGGATCGCTAGTCGACTGAAGAAAAGGGATTTTTATTTTTCTTAGTTGATCGAAAAAAGGGGATATTAAGTTTGGTGGTTGAAGAAGGGAGATGCATGTTGGAGCTGATGGTGGTGTAGCATGTTGGCTGTTCCTTTTGGTCTTGACTTTTGGCTTGTCTGTGTCAGACTTTGTTTTGGGTTTTTGTATTTTCTAGGATTATAAAATTTATTTTGTGGTTTATTTTGTAGAGGACGGGAGGGTGTTGTATGAAGGGCAAGCGGTGTTCCATACTTACGTCATTACTTAAATTACATGCAGCATTCTTTATAATCCTCATGGCAGATAAGGTTGGACCAGGATTGCCAAAGAACAGACGTCGGAATGATATGATTACCAAATTTATTTGTTTTTCTTTTTATGTCACAAGTCCTGAAGACGGTCTATGACCGAAACATTGTAGATTTTTATTCTGTTTTTGTTTGTTTGTTTTGTTGTTGTGTTTATTTTTTTTTTTTATCTATTTTAAAATCTTCTAAGCATCCTAAGAGACATTTTGAACTGATACGATTACCTTTTCTCTGACGTCTATTTGAAGACCGATAGTTTCTATGTTGACTTTTGCTCTGAGGCTGTTTTCAGTTTCATGACACGTTTTCTTTTTGTTGTGTTCGATGTGAAGTCGATTGAACTTACCTGTTACAGTGACACGTGCGTGTCCCCTTCCATCGCGGACATTCGGGCTGTCTTCTTCCAGTGGAATGACGTGTTAGAACGTTTTAGGAGCTGTCAGCATCCACTGGAATCACGTGTTAGAATGACGTTTTAGGAGCTGTCTCCTATTTGAATAAAATGCTAGAACGACCTTTTAGGAGTTGTCTCCTTCTATCGGATTGACGTGTTAGAACGACGTTTTAGAGCTGTCTCCTATTCGAATGACGTGTTAAAAAGACATATTAGGAGCTGTCTCCTATTGGAATGACGTGCTAGAACGACGTTTTAGGACCTGTATCCTTCTATTGGAATGACGTGTTAGAATGACGTTTTAGGGGCTGTCTCCTATTGGAATAACGTGTTAGAAAGACATTTTAGGAGCTGTCTCCTATTGGAATGACGTGTTAGAACGAGGTTTTAGGTGCTGTCTCCTATTAGAATGACGTGTTAAAAATACATTTTAGGAGTGTTAGACATTTTAGGAGCTGTCTCCTATTGGAATGACGTGTTCGAACGATGTTTTAAGAGTTGTCTCTTATTAGAATGACGTGTTAGAATGACGTTTTAGGAGCTGTCACCTATTGGAATGACGTGTTAGAACGACGTTTTAGGAGCTGTCTCCTATTGGAATGACGTGTTAGAACGAAGTTTTAGAGCTGTCTCCTATTGGAATGACGTTTTAGGAGCTGTTTCCTATTGGAATGACGTGTTAGAACGACGTTTTTAGGAGCTGTATCCTTCTATTGGAATGACGTGTTAGAATGACGTTTTAGGAGCTGTCTCCTATTGGAATGACGTGTTAGAAAGACATTTTAGGAGCTGTCTCCTATTGGAATGACGTCTTAGAACGACGTTTTAGGAGCTGTCTCCTATTCGAAAGACGTGTTAGAAAGATATTTTAGAAGCTGTCTCCTATTGGAATGACGTGTTAGAACGATGTTTTAGGAGCTGTCTCCTATTGGAATGACGTGTTAGAATGACGTTTTAGGAGGTGTCTCCTATTGGAATGACGTGTTAGAATGTCGTTTTAGGAGCTGTCTCCTATTGGAATGACGTGTTAGAAAGGCATTTTAGGAGCTGTCTCCTGTTGGAATGACGTGTTAGAATGACGTTTTAGGAGCTGTCACCTATTGGAATGACGTGTTAGAATGACGTTTTAGGAGCTGTCTCATATTGCAATGACGTGTTAGAACGACGTTTTAGAGCTGTGTCCTATTGGAATGACGTTTTAGGAGGTGTCTCCTATTTGAATGACGTGTTAGAAAGACATTTTAGGAGCTATCTCCTTGGAATGACGTGTTAGAATGACGTTTTAGGAGCTGTCACCTATTGGAATGACGTGTTAGAAAGACATTTTAGGAGCTGTCTCCTATTGGAATGACATGTTAGAACATTTTCGAGCTGTTTGCTATTGGAATGACGTTTTAGGAGGTGTCTCCTATTGGAATGACGTGTTAGAAACACATTTTAGGAGCTGTCTCCTATTGGAATGGCGTGTTATGAACGACTTTTTAGGAGCTGTCTCCTATTGGAATGACGTGTTAGAACGACGTTTTAGGCTGTCTGCTATTGGAATGACGTTGTAGGAGCTGTCTCCTTTTGGAATGACGTGTTAGAACGACGTTTTAGGAGCTGTCTCCTATTGGAATGACGTGTTAGAAGGAGCTGTCTCCTATTGGAATGACGTGTTAGAACGACATTTTAGAGCTGTCTGCTATTGGAATGACGTTTTAGGAGCTGTCTCCTATTGGAATGACGTGTTAGAAACACATTTTAGGAGCTGTCTCCTATTAGAATGACGTGTTAGTACGACGTTTTAGGAGCTGTCTCCTATTCGAATGACGTGTTAGAAAGACATTTTAGGAGGTGTCTCCTATTGGAATGACGTGTTAGAATGACATTTTAGGAGCTGTCTCCTGTTGGAATGACATGTTAGACGATGTTTTAGGAGCTGTCTCCTATTGGAATTACATATTATAATGACGTTTTAGGAGGTGTCTCCTATTGGAATGACGTGTTAGAAAGACATTTTAGGAGCTGTCTCCTATTGGAATGACGTGTTAGAAAGACGTTTTAGGAGCTGTCTCCTATTGGAATGACGTGTTAGAAAGACGTTTTAGGAGCTGTCTCCTATTGGAATGACGTGTTTGAACGACGTTTTATAGCTGTCTCCTATTGGAATGATGTTTTAGGAGGTGTCTCCTATTGGAATGACGTGTTAGAAAGACATTTTAGGAGCTGTTTCCTATTGGAATGACGTGTTAGAACGACGTTTTAGGAGCTGTATCTTTCTATTGGAATGACGTGTTAGAATGACGTTTTAGGAGCTGTCTCCAATTGGAATGACGTGTTAGACGTTTTAGGAGCTGTGTCCTATTGGAATGACGTGTTATAACGACGTTGTAGGAGCTCTCTCCTTTCGAATGACGTGTTAGAATGGCGTGTTAGGAGATGTCTCGTATTGGAATGACGTGTTAGAGTGACATTTTAGGTGCTGTCTCCTATTGGAATGACGTGTTATAAAGGTGTTTTAGGACCTGTATCCTTCAGTTGGAATGACGTGTTAGACATTTTAGTAGCTGTCTGCTATTGGAATGACGTGTTAGAATGACGTTTTAGGAGCTGTCTCCTATCGGAATGACGTGTTAGAAAGACATTTTAGGAGCTGTCTCGTGTTGGAATGACGTGTTAGAACGACGTTTTAGGAGCTGTCTCCTATTGTAATGACGTGTTAGAACGACGTTTTAGGAGCTGTCTCCTATTGGAATGACGTGTTAGAACGACGTTTCAGAGCTGTCTGCTATTGGAATGACGTTTTAGGAGGTGTCTCCTATTGGAATGACATGTTAGAAAGACATTTTAGGAGCTGTTTCCTATTGGAATGACGTGTTAGAACTACGTTTTACGAGGTGTACCCTTCTATTGGAATGACGTGTTAGAACGACGTTTTAGGAGCTGTCTCCTATTGGAATGACGTGTTAGAATGACGTTTTAGGAGCCGTCTTCTATTGGAATGACGTGTTAGAATGACATTTTAGGAGCTGTCTCCAATTGGAATGACGTGTTATAATGATGTTTTAGGAGCTGTATCCTTCAATTGGAATGACGTGTTAGAACGACGTTTTAAGAGCTGTCTCCTGTTGGAATGACGTGTTAGAATGACATCTTAGGAGCTGTCTCTTATTGGAATGCCGTGTTAGAACGACATTTTAGGAGCTGTCTCCCATTGGAATGACGTGTTAGAAAGACGTTTTAGGAGCTGTCTCCTATTGGAATGACGTGTTAGAAAGACATGTTAGGAGCTGTCTCCTATTGGAATGACGTGTTAGAATGACATTTTAGGAGCGGTATTCTTCTATTGGAATGACGTGTTAGAAAGACGTTTTAGGAGCTGTATCCTTCTATTGGAATGACGTGTTAAAACGATGTTTTAGGAGCTGTCTCCTGCTGTTGGAATGACGTGCTGGAACGGCGTTTTAGGAGTTGTCTCCTTCTATTGGGATGACGTGATAAAAGGACGTTTTAGGAGCTGTATCCTTCTATTGGAATGATGTGTCAGCACAAAGTCAGTGTTTGGTCCTGTCTTCTTCCACTGGACTAATGGCGTACTGGAGGGACGTGTTTGGACCTGTCTCCTTCCGTCCCATTCTTCCCGTTGTCATTGTTTTTCTATGTCGGGCTGCTAGGAAATTTATGTATGTATGTGTGTGTATGTCACTGCGCTGATTGGGTGTATAATTTGTTTGTAGATGCTCGTAGATGCCTGTGTCTATGGCATGAGCAACACATTTTTTTTTGTTTGTGGTGGTGGTGGTGTGGCTTTCGTGCAGAACATGGAACTGCAGACATGATATTTGCTGCACGACGGCTCCAGGAAAAATGCCAAGAGCAGCAGAGCGATCTGTTTGTGACCTTTGTCGATCTGACCAAGGCCTTCGATACGGTCAGCAGAGATGGCTTGTGGAAGATCATGGAGAAATTTGGCTGTCCCAGCAGGTTCATTACGATCGTCCGACAGTTCCACGACGGCATGATGGTGAAAGTACTGGATGATGGAGACGAGTGAGAAGCCTTTCCAGTGACCAGTGGCGTAAAACAAGGCTGTGTTCTCGCCCCTACACTCTTCAGCATGGTCTTCTCCGTCATGCTGACAGATGCTTTCTGTGACTGCCAGGGTGGTATACACGGCAGATACAGAACTGGGCTGTTCAATCTCAGGCGACTGCAGACTGTTATAAAGGTGAAAGAGACCGTCATCAGGGACTTCTTGTTTGCTGATAACTGCGCCCTCAATGCCAGCACAGAGCAGATGATGCAGCACGCAATGGACTGCCTCTTATGAGCCTGCGACAACTTCGGTCTCACCATCAGCACCTAAAAGACCAAAGTAATGTATCAGCCTGCGCCAGGTAAACCCTACCGGGAACCACACATCACGGTAAAGGGACAGAACTTGCAGGCAGTTGACAACTTCAGCTATCTGGGCAGCACACTCTCACGAGCTGTGAACATTGACGCAGAGGTCAGGAACAGGACTGCCAAAGCCAGCTCTGTGTTTGGGAGACTCTGTGAAATGTCTGGGAGTGGAGAGGACTAAGCCTTACCACCAAGCTGAAGGTCTACCATGCAGTGGTACTAATCACTCTCCTCTATGCCAGTGAGACCTGGACTGTCTACAGCAGACACGCCAAACAGCTCAACCATTTTCACCTCGGCTGTCTCCACGAACTCCTACACATCAGGTGGCAGGACAAAGTCCCAAACACTGAGGTCTTGGAAAGGGCCAACATCCGCAGCATCTACACTCTCCTTCAGAAATCCCAAGCCAGATGGTCTGGCCACATGGTCAGAATGCCAGATAGTCGACTGCCGAAACAGCTACTGTACCAAGAACTGAGCCAGGGCGAGCGCAAAGTTGGGAGACAGAAGAAACGTTTCAAGGACTGCCTCAAAGTGTCCCTCAAAGGCCTGGACATCAACCTCAACACCTGGGAGTCGTTTGCCCTGGACCGCCCAGCCAGGCAAAGCAGCCTCACAAAGGGTGCATGTACATCAGAGAAGAGACGCACAGCAGAAGCTGAGAGAAAGCGAGCCACGCGCAAGGCTAGAGCTACCTCCACCTCCACTGTAGCACCCACCCACAAGTGTCCCACATGTGGGCGTTCCTTCCAGGCCCAGATCGGCCTCGCCAGCCACCTGCGGACCCACACTCAGTGATCTTCCATCTGAGATTGAAGTCATGGTCATCTTCGAAATCAAAGGACGAACAACTAACTGGCATGAGCAACATTTTTTTTTTTTTTGGTGGTGGGGGGTGTGTGTGTGTGTGTGTGTGTGTGTGTGTGTGTGTGTGTGTGTGTGTGTGTGTGTGTGCATTTTTGCACAACTAGCTGTGTTTCCTTGCGGTAGTGTTCGGATGATGATGATGGCAGTGATAATAGGTCGACCCTTGCAAAGACACTGACGGGAGCTATGTGCGGTAAGCAGTGGACGGTAAATTCCAGAAGTGCATTTTTGCAGCAACTGGCAATGCTAAAGACATTACAAATTTTATTCAGCGTAAAAAAAGTTTCTTGATGTTAAGTGGAAATGCCTTAGGTATTTCCGGGTGTTGAAAGTCTGCCAATGTTAAAAGGTATTATCCTCTCTCTCTCTCGCTCTCTCTCTTCTCTCTCTCTCTCTCTCTCTCTCTCTCTCTCTCTGTCTTCCCCCCCCCCCCCCTGGGATTGCTGGGAGTTTGTTTGTTTGTTTGTTTTTAAATAAAGCATGAATTATTTCCCCAGCCCTGTGGAGATTTTGTGCATATATTTCCGTCTTTTCAGTCAGTTTCCTTGACTGTCTATATTGACGTCAGAAATGTGACTACCATATACATGCGTTGCTGTTGGTGCGTGTTGTCTAGATGGATGTCAGTGGTGCGTGTTTGTCTAGATGGATGTCAGTAGTGAAAGTACCATATCATGCATTGCTTTTGGTTTAGGTTCGTTTGATTTTCGTGATGTAATCTTTTTTCATGAGTTGACTTGTTGAGGATGTGATCATTTTCATGATTTGGCCTGTTCAGGTTGGTTTGTTTTGTTAAATGATTTGACCTGTTCATGTTTGACCTGTTTGGGATTTTTTCTTCATGATATGACCAGTTCAGGATGTTTTTTTGTTTGTTTTTAATCATGATTCGACCTGTTCAGGAATTTTTTTTTTTTTCCATGATTTCACCTGTTCCGGAATTTTTTTTTTTTTTTTTCAGGTCATGATTTGACCTGTTCAGGATTTTTATTTTCATTATTTGGCGTGTTCGATTTTTTTTTTTTTTTTTTTTTGTGCATGGTTTTACCCGTTCAGGATGTGACCTTTTTCCAGTATGAGTTTGACAGCCGTTAATTGGCCCCGTGTGGTCGGATGGGCTAAAATGGTAGAAATGATAAACTGTAAACTTGCTGTCGTCTACTGGTTGGTTTGTTGTCTGCCCTGTGGGGCACAGGTGGGCGTCAGTGAGCTTGTGAGATAGTTTGTTGCACATTGTCATTTTCTCAGGAGCATAAACGCGAGGCGCTGGTCATGGCATCGCCACTGCTGTATTGAAGTAGACATTGTTTGGTTTGCTTTGGTTTTTGGAGGCCCGGGCATGGGCTAAAACTAGAAGTTGGACTTCAGTTGAAAAAAAAGTTAGCATGGAAATGATTGTGAAAAGTAAATACGATGCCATCGTAAAACAGTTTTCTACATGCTTTTGTTTGATTGTTTTTATCTTATGTTTTCATACATTTCACCCGTATGTGAAATTACTGTGATCGGAAAACTTTTTTCCTGTAACGAAAATTTGGTCAACATTGAATGGAAGTTAATTTGCCCCCCCCCCCCCCCCCCCCCCCCCCCCCCTCCCCTATTTTTTTTTTCTTCTTTTGAGCATCTACAGATATACCCTCTATGAGACACAAAGTCGAAGTAGGGTTGCAAGCAGGGTTGATGGGAGGAAAACGACATTACTTGGGGCATTGATTCACACAGAGTGAAGAGGGCCTTCTTGTTATTGCGGATGTCATTTATGGTAGATGTCACGTAGCTGTTGTGGTAGGTGTGCTGTAAGGAGGGAAAGGGGGGAGGGGGAGTGGCTCCACTTGGAAACGAGAATGGTCGGTGACTGAACATGTGACTGAATATGTTGTGAAGAAGGACAAGCACATTGATTGCAGTTGTTTTGACAGCATTGTTTTTTTATGTTTTGTTCTTTTAATTGTTGAGTGCGTATGTATTTTAAACGATTGCTATTCTTTAAATACGGTACAACAAATAAAAACAAATATGACTGGGCAACATGCGTGTCTGCGTATTGGAAACGTAACATCTCTCTCTCTCTCTGTCTCCCCCCCCCCCTCTCTCTCTCTCTCTCCCTCCCTCCCCCCCTTCCGTTTCTATGCCCCCCTCTCTCTTTCTCTCTCTCTCTCTCCTTGATCTCTATGTCCCTCACTTTCTCCATCCCCCCTCTCCCTTTCTATGCCACCCCTTACCACCACTTCTCTCTTCTCTCTCTCTCTCTCCCCCCCTCTCTCTCTCTCCCCCTCCCTCTCTCTCTCTCCCCCCTCCCTCCCCCCCTTCCGTTTCTATGCCCCCCTCTCTCTTTCTCTCTCTCTCTCTCCTTGATCTCTATGTCCCTCACTTTCTCCATCCCCCCTCTCCCTTTCTATGCCACCCCTTACCACCACTCTCTCTCTCTCTCTCTCTCTCTCTCTCTCTCTCTCTCTCTCTCTCTCCCACACCCCCACCCCTTCTTCCCCTACATTGTAGAGTAAAATTCCCATGGCACGTGTCTTCGAACCAATCTACAAACTGCACAGATTGTTTTCACAGACAACTCTTCTGGCACCATTTTGAAAGGATCTGCATTAAGAAACTCGCACAATCCGCGCACGCACGCTGAAAATGTTATTTTTGTTTCTTTCGCCTACATATCTCTGTCAACGCTGCAACACATAATCGTGAAAAAGGTGAGGTAGAGAAGCGAGAGGGACATTATGGCTCTAACACTGACTCCCTGAACAACGTGGCTATCATACTGACTGCATGAACAACATGGCTATGATACAGACTTCCTCAACAACATTGCTCTAACATTAACTCCCTGAGCAACATGGCTGTGATACTGACTGCCTGAACAACATGCTATGATACCGACTCCCTGAATAACATGCTATGATACTGACTGCCTGAACAACATGGCTGTAATACTGACTGCCTGAACAACATGGCTATTATACTGACTCCCTAAACAACATGGCTATGATACTGACTGCATGAACAACATGGCTATGATACTGACTGCATGAACAACATGGCTATGAGACTGACAAACTGAGCAACATGGCGATGACACTGACTGCATGAACAACATGGCTATGACACTGACTCCATAAACATGGCTATGGTACTGACTCCATGAACAAAATGGCTATGATACTGACTGCATGAACAACAAGGCTATCATACTGACTGCATGAACAACATGGCTATGATACTGACTCCTTGAACAAAATTGCTTTGATACTGACAGCCTGGGCAACATGGCTACTATACTGACTGCCTAAACAACATGGCTATGACGCTGCTTGAACAACATGGCTATGATACTGACTCCCTGAACAAGTTGGTTATGATACTGACTGCATGAACAACATGACTATAATACTGACTGCCTGATCAATATGGCTATGACACTGACTCCCTGAACAGCATGGCTATGATACTGACTCCATGTACAACATCGCTATGTTTCTGACTCCCTGAACAAAATTGCTGTAAAACTGGCTAAGTGAAAAATATGCCTATGATACCGACTCCCTGAACAACATGGCTATGATACTGACTCCCTGAACAACATGGCTATGATACTGACTCCCTGAACAACATGGCTATGATACTGACTCCTGGAACATCATGGCTATGATACAGACTTCATGAACAATATGGCTATGATGCTGACTGCATGAACAACATGGCTATGATACTGACTGCATGAACAGTATGACTGATACTGACTGCATGAACAACATGGGTATGACACTATCTGAACAACATGGCTGTGGCACTGCGAGCATGAACAACATGGCTATGACACTTGAGCCTCTGAACAACATGGCTATGACACTTGAGCCTCTGAACAACATGGCTACGGCACTGACTCCCTGAACAACATGGCTATGACACTGAGTCCCTGAACAACATGGCTATGACACTGGCTTATTGAACAACATGGCTATGACACTGTCTTATTGAACAACATGGCTGTGACACTGACTCCCTGAACAGCATGGCTATGACACTGACTGCATTAACAACTTGGCTATGATACTGACTCCTTGAACAACATGGCTATGACACTGACTCCTTGATCAACATGGCTATGACACTGACTGCCTGAGGAACATGGCTATGATACTGACTCCCAGAACAACATGGCTATGATTGTGTCACTCATTCAACAACATGGCTATGACACTGATTCCCAGAACAACATGGCTATGATATTGACTGCCTGAACAACATGGCTATGATACTGACTGCCTGAACAACATGGCTATGATACTGACTTCCTAAACAATATGACTATGATACTGACTGCATGGACAACATGGCTATGACACTCACTCCCTGAACAACATGGCTATGACACTGACTGCCTGAACAACATGGCTATGCCACTGACTCCCTGAACAATATGGCTATGACACTGACTCCATGATCAACATCGCTATGATGCTGACTCCCTGAACAATATGGTTATAACACCGACTCCATGAACAACATGGCTATGATATTGACTGCCTGAACAACATGGCTATGATACTGACTCCATGATCAACATGGCTATGATACTGACTCCATGAACAACATGGCTATGATACTGACTGGTTGAGCAACATGGCTATGATACTGACTGGTTGAGCAACATGGCTATGATACTGACTGGTTGAGCAACATGGCTATGATACTGACTCCCTAAACAACATGGCTATAACACTGACTGCATGAACAATATGGCTATGATACTGTCTTCGTGAGCAACATGGTTATGACACTGACTCTCTGAACAACATGGTTATAATACAACTCCATGAACAACATGGCTGTAATACTGACGCCCTGAACAATATGGCTATGATACTGACTCCCTAAACAACATGGCTCTAACAATGACTTCCTGAACATCATGGCTATGATATTTATTCCCTGCAGAACATTGATACGGACTCCCTGTATATCATGGCTATGAGACTGACTGCATGAACAACATGGCTATGACACTAACTCCCTGAACAACATGGCTATGATACTGACTCCCTGAACAACGTGCCTATGATATTGACTGCCTAAACAATGTGGCTATGATACTGACTGCCTGAACAACATGGCTCTGATACTGACTCCCTAAATAACATCGCTATGATACTGACTGCATGAACAACATGGCTATGACACACACTCCCTGAATAACATGGCTATGACACTGAGTGCCTGAACAACATGGCTATGCCACTCACTCCCTGAACAACATGGCTATGATACTGACTTCCTAAACAACATGGCTCTAACATTGACTTCCTGAACATCATGGCTATGATACTTACTCCCTGCAGAACATTGATACTGACCCCCTGTATAACATAGCTATGAGACTGACTGCATGAACAACATGGCTATGACACTAACTCCCTGAACAACATGGCTATGATACTGACTCCTTGAACAACATGCCTATGATACTGACTGCATGAACAATTGGCTATGATACTGACTGCCTGAACAACATGGCTATGATACTGACTGCATGAACAACATGGCTATGATACTGACTGCATGAACAACATGGCTATGATACTGACTGCCTAAACATTGTGGCCTTGATACTGCCTGAACAACATGGCTATGATACTGACTCCCTGAATAACATGGCTATGACACTGACTGCCTGAACAACATGGCTATGCCACTCACTCCCTGAACAACATGGCTATGATAGTGACTGCCTGAACAACATGGCTATCATACTGAATCCCTGAACAACATGGGTATGGTACTGACTCCCTAAACTTCATGGCTATGACACTCACTCCCTGCACAACATGGCTATGACACTCACTCCCTGAACAACATGGCTGTGACACTGCCTGAATAACATGGCTATGCCACTCACTCCCTGAACAAGATGGCTATGGTTGTGACTCCCTGAACAAAATTGCTCAAAAACTGACTACCTGAAAAAACATGGCTGTGATATTGACTCCCTGAACAACATGGCTATGATACTGACTCCCGGAACAACATGGCTATGATACTGACTCCCTGGACAACACGGCTGTGATACAGACTCCATGAAAAGCATGGCTATGATACCGACAGCTTGAACAAAATGGCTATGATAATGACTGCATGAATAACACCATTTTGATACTGACTTCATGAACAACGTGGGTATGACACTGACTCTCTGAACAACATGGCTTTGACACTGAGAGCATGAACAATATGGCTATGACACTCATGGCTTTGACACCGAGTGCATGAACAATATGGCTATGATACTCATGGCTTTGACACTGAGTGCATGAACAATATGGCTATGACACTCGAGTCCCTGAAAAAAAATGGCTATGATGCAGAGTCCCTGAACATGGCTTTTGTACTGACTGCCTGAACAGCATGGCTATGATACTGACTACCTGAAGAACAGGGTTATGACACTCATGCATGAACAACATGGCTATGACACTGACTCGTTGAACAACATGGCTGTGACACTGACTTTCGTGAACAACATGGCTATGACACTGACTGCTTTAACAACATGGCAATGTTACTGACTCCTTGAACAACATGGTTATGACACTGACTCATTGAACAACATGGCTGTGACACTGATTTCCTTAAGAACATGGCTATAATACTATACATCAACAACATTGCTATGATACTGACTGCCTGAACAACATGGCTATGATACTGACTGCCTGAACAACATGACTATGACACTGGCTGCCTGAACAACATGGCTATGATACTGTCTCCCTGAACAACATGGTTATGACACTGATTCCCTGAACAACATGGCTATGATAGTAACTTCCTGAACAACATGGCTATAAAACTGACTCCCTGAACAACATGGCTCTAACAACGGCATCCTTAACATCATGGCTATGATACTAACTCACTGAATAACATTGCTCTGATACTGACTCCCTGTGCAACATGGCCATGATACCGACTGCATGAAATACATGAGTATGACACTAACTCCCTGAACAACATGGCTATGACACTGACTGCCTGAACACCATTGCTATGATACTGACTCCCTAAACAACATGGCTATGGTACTGACTGCATGAACAACATGGCTATGACACTGACTGCCTAAACAACATGGCTATGCCACTCACTCCCTGAACAACATGGCTATGATACTGACTGCCTGAACAACATCGCTATGACACTCACTCCCTGAACAACATAGGTATGATACTGACTCGCTGAACATCATGGCTATGACACTCATTCCCTGAACAACATACTGACTGCATGAACAACACGGCTATGGTAATGACTGCCTGAACAACATGGTTATGATACTGACTGCATGAACAACATGGCTCTAACAATGACTTCCTGAGCATCATGGCTATGACACTAACTCCCTGAAGAACATTGATATTGACTCCCTGTACACCATGGCTATGAGACTGACTGCATGAACAACATGGCTATGAGCTACCTGAACAACATTGCTCTGATACTGACTCACTAGACAACATGGCTATGATACTGACTCCCTAAACAACATGGCTATAATACTGACTCCATGATCAATGTTACGGATGGTGTGCAGCGCGCGTTTTGCTGTCCGACTCTCACTGGAAGAAGTTTGGATGCGTGTACGTCTTTTTCCCTACACACACCCACACCACACGAACATAGACAGCCAGACAACAAGTTAAGTTTCTACCTTTTTTCTTTTGCTACCTGAACCATTAAATCATAACAAATACATATTACATAAGAATAACAAGCAGAAATATGAATTCATGCCACCGCCATTAAGGCGTGCAACAACACTAGATACTATTGTGTCATATTAAACATATATTTTCCTTCTTGCACAGACTACGCTGGCACCCACAGCAGTGTCACCACAAACAGTTCCTGCACATGGCCACGTCTGGCCCAAGTCGCACAGTCTTCACACAAATCAGAAGTCACTTACGAAAGCAGTTCGTGGAGTCCGTCCATGGACTCCCACACAACAGGACACACGTCGACACGACGGAAAACGAAACCGATCACGGAGACAGGTTCGTAGAGTCCTTCCAGGGACTCCCACCCAGCAGAAAAAACAAAAGTTGTACCGACGATCTCTGAAGCCCTTTCTCACTCCAGCTCGTTGCTGACCACGCGGACAGGCTCTCAACCCCCTTCCCCCCACCCCCACGGGGCGGAGACGGCGGCTGCACCCCACACCCGGTTCGCAGTGCACATACGATGTCTACTTACCCTCGGTCAGCTTCTCCATACCCCTCCACGGGGTAGAGACAGTGGCGAGGCACGGGCTGCACCCCACAACCGGATGGCAGTCAATTCCAGGTCGGACACGGGGCTTCACCGACACCTGGGGGAACTGATAGCTACCTTGATTATCTAGCCTACTTCCAACACATTTATCGTTCTTGTTTGTAACTAACAGCCACTCTTCACATAATAGCCTACATTTTACTGGAACTTGGGGGAAAATACCAATAACAGAATCTACAAAGTTTCAATTCAGTGGGTGCATTACAATAGAGAATTTTCTTTGATTAACACCATGATTGTTTGTATTGAAGGAAAGGATTTCCACATGGAACCCTTTTTCAAAGTACCAAGAATACAATTATTACATATCAAGGAACGATTTCCGTTCGTCCCTTTTTGTACTCCCAGTTCTTATAGAACAGGGAGTACTTTACAATGGGAACGAAGAAATGCTGTCTGTCTGTCTGTCTACCTGTCCGTCCGTGGTCAAAATGTGTTCCACTCGCTCTAGACAAAACTACTGGGCCGATCTTTCTGAAAATTTGTAGGTATGTTCATAATGGGTCACAGATGATGCATGATGTTTTATTTATCCGTTATATCCGTTACTAACGGCTATAACGGCCCATAACGGTTTTTCTTCTTTATGGAATATCTCAGAAAGTACTCGGCTAATCTTTCGGAAAATTTGTATGTTCATTATGGGCCACGAATAATGCGCGATGTTTTATTTTACCGTTATATCCGTTACTAACGGCTATAACGGCCCATAACGGTTTTTCTTCTTTGTGGATGATCTCAGAAAGTACTTGGCCAATCTTTCGGAAAATATGTAGATATGTTCATTATGGGTCACGGATGATGCCCGATGTTTTATTTTACTGTTACATCCCTTACTAAAGGCTATAACGGCCCATAACGGTTTTCTTCTTTATGGAATATCTCAGAAAGTAGTTGGCCGATCTTTCCGAAAATTTGTAGGTATGTTCATCATGCGTTACGGATGATGTCCGATGTTCATTTGTGCGTTATATCCGTTAATAACGGCTATAACGGCCCACAACGGTTTTTCTTCTTTATGGAAATTCTCAGAAAGCACTCGGCTGATCTTTCGGAAAATTTGTAGGTATGTTCATTATGGGTCACGGATGATGCCCGATGTTTCATTTTACCGTTATATCCGTTACTAACAGCTATAACGGCCCATAACGGTTTTCTTCTTAATGGAAAATCTCAGATAGTACTTGGCCGATCTTTCTGAGAATTTGTAGGTATGTTCACTGTGGGTCACAGATGATGGCCGATGTTTACCAGAATAGCCGTTACTAACGGCTATAACGGGCCAAAACGGTTTTTCCTCTTTATGGAATATCTCACGCGTATTCAAGATAAACTGGGAGTACGTTTATACGCTTTGCATCTTGTTATCTTTCCACAACACAAATCAGAACACATTTTCCGATAATTTATGCACAATAATTTTCATTGCTCACTTCCAGAGCTCGCCAACACTCACATCATTATGATACTCTAGGGAACAAGATAAACAACACCTTTTTCCCAATAGTACAGTCATTTAACTAGATACATAATATTATTCTTTCTTCTTTCTACTCACTCCAGTCTCTCATCCTTCTCTCAACTCATATTCACTAACTACAATTTCCTACTGTCACCCTATGTTTCGTCAAATCATAAGATATATCAAGGGAACAATCAACTATTTTTAGGCCTTTACCAAGAGCTGGAAAGTTCCCATCCACCTGTAGGAAAAAACAACTTCGTCAATACAAATCCTAACTTCAATTCAGTTATCAACATATACCTGACGCCTTCATTCTCCCTTCGGCTCTCTGATGAAGATGCTCGGCCGGTAGCTCTGCGGAGACTCAAGGGAAATCTTCGCTCACCCGACTTACACAAAACGCAGGTGAGTAGCTGTCAGGTAAACAGGTCAACCGGTTTTACAGGTTTACATGTTCCGGTCAAACGTGTTCCTAAAATTTTGGACCGGACGAAATACGGTCCGTCACAATCAACATCGCTATGATTCTGACTCCCTGAAAAAAATGGCTCTAAAACTGGCTACCTGAAAAACATGGCTATGATACTGACTCCCTAAATAACATGGCTATGATACTGACTCCCTGAACAACATGGTTATAATACTGACTGAACAACATGGCTATGATACTGACTCCCTAAATAACATGGCTATGATACTGACTCCCTGAACAACACGGCTGTGATACTGACTCCCTGAACAACATGGTTATAATACTGACTGTCTGAACAACATGGCTATGATACTGACTCCCTAAACAACATGGCTATGATACTGACTCCCTGAACAACATGGTTATAATACTGACTCTGAACAACATGGCTATGATACTGACTGTCTGAACAACATGGGTATGATACTGACTGTCTAAACAACATGGTTATAATACTGACTGTCTGAACAACATGGCTATGATACTGACTCCCTAAACAACATGGCTATGATACTGACTCCCTGAACAACATGGTTATAATACTGACTGTCTGAACAACATGGCTATGATACTGACTGTCTGAACAACATGGGTATGATACTGACTGTCTAAACAACATGGTTATAATACTGACTGTCTGAACAACATGGCTATGATACTGACTGTCTGAACAACATGGCTGTGATACTGACTTCCTGAACAACATGGCTATGATACTGATGGCATAAACAACATGGCTATGATGCTGACTGCATGATCAACATTGCTCTAACACTGACTCTCTGAACTACATGTCTATGATGTTTTTGTACACATAAAAAAACGAGCGCACGCGATGCTTTAACACTGATTCCATGAACCGCACAGCTGTAACAGTGAACACCTGAGTTGCACAGCTGTAACAATGATTCCAAGAACTGCACAGCAGTAACACCGATTCCATGACTTCCACACATGGAACACTGACCCCAGAATTGCACAGCTGTAACACTGACACCCTGAATTGCACAGCTGTAACTCTGACCCCCTGAATTGCACAGCTGTAACACTGACCCCCTGAATTGCACAGCTGTAACATTGAACCCCTGAATTGCAAAGCTGTAACACTGACCCCCTGAATTGCACAGCTGCAACACTGACCCTGAGTTGCACAGCTGTAACACTGACACCCTGAATTGCACAGCTGTAACTCTGACCCCCTGAATTGCACAGCTGTAACACTAAACACCTGAGCTGCGCAGCTGTAACACTGACACCTGAGTTGCGCAGCTGTAACACTGACCCCCTGAATTGCACAGCTGTAACACTGACCCCCTGAATTGCACAGCTGTAACACTGACCCCCTGAATTGCACAGCTGCAACACTGACCCCCTGAATTGCACAGCTGTAACACTGACCCCCTGAATTGCACAGCTGTAACACTGACCCCCTGAATTGCACAGCTGTAACACTGACCCCCTGAATTGCACAGCTGTAACACTGACACCCTGAATTGCAAAGCTGTAACATTGCTCCCTGAATTACACAGCTGTAACACTGATCCCTTGAATTGCACAGCTGTAACATTGACCCCTGAATTGCAAAGCTGTAACATTGCTCCCTGAATTACACAGCTGTAACACTGATCCCCTGAATTGCACAGCTGTAACACTGATCCCTGAATTGCAAAGCTGTAACATTGCTCCCTGAATTGCACAGCTGTAACACTGACACCCTGAATTGCACAGCTGTAACACTGACACCCTGAATTGCAAAGCTGTAACATTGCTCCCTGAATTACACAGCTGTAACACTGACACCCTGAATTGCACAGCTGTAACATTGCTCCCTGAATTACACAGCTGTAACACTGACCCCCTGAATTACACAGCTGTAACACTGACCCCCTGAATTGCACAGCTGTAACACTAAACACCTGAGTTGCGCAGCTGTAACACTGAACACCTGAGTTGCGCAGCTGTAACACTGACCCCCTGAATTGCACAGCTGTAACACTGACCCCCTGAATTGCACAGCTGTAACACTGACACCCTGAATTGCACAGGTGTAACGCTGACACCCTGAATTGCACAGGTGTAACGCTGACACCCTGAATTGCACAGGTGTAACGCTGACACAACTGGCTGATGAGTCAACTGCAATCCACAGGATTCTCATGTTTCACGCGCCGGGTGGCAAGCTCAAGGGTGAAGGTAGCCCCAACAGTTCACCAGTTACCACCGAGATGATTGACAGCCCCAACACTTCACCAGTAACCACCGAGATGATTGACAGCCCCAACACTTCACCCGTTACCACCGTGATGATTGACAGCCCCAACACTTCACCCGTTACCACCGCGATGAGTGACAGCCCCAACACTTCACCAGTTACCACCAAGATGATTGACGGCCCCAACACTTCACCCGTTACCACCGTGATGATTGACAGCCCCAACACTTCACCAGTTACCACCGAGATGATTGACAGCCCCAACACTTCACCCGTTACCACCGTGATGATTGACAGCCCCAACACTTCACCCGTTACCACTGAGATGATTGACCGACTTTGGCCAGTTGCCGTCCGCACAATGTATAGAGCATTGAATAGAAATAAAAGAGACAGAGACACAGAGGAAGAGGAAAGTTGACAGAACTCAACCAGTCGCCTCCTGCACAATGTATAGAGCAATGGATAGAAATAAAAGAGACACTGATGAAGGGGAAAGTTGACAGAACTCACCCAGTCGCCTCACTGGACACTAACTAAATGGAGCAATGCAAAGCTTGCTTGGGTGAGTGCAGACTAAATTTGATTACTTTAATCTTTCTAAGGACGTGCTATTGAATGTTTATTAATGTTCCTCTTTGAATGTGTGTTAATTCAAGAACTTTTATCTTTTTTAAGTAGCTCTGAGAACACTGAATGTTTGTTAATGTTCTTCTTTGAATGTGTGTTAATCTAAGTACTTTGATCTCTTTGAGTAGCTCTGAGTTCCTGTTCTCACACAAAAATAGGTTACTCTTCTCTGGATCTTTTTGACCTCATTGATTGCCTTTTAAAACAATAACAATCACATCATGTTACCATAATCGAGATGTGGTCCTACCAGACCAGGCGTCATTAACTCTCCGAAAAATGTCCCTGTTCAAATAAGAGCAGGCTGCTTTAATCAGTCCAACCGTTTGATTGAACTGATTCAGAATATTGTTAAATTCTGTTATGTTGTTTATGGCTTAGCTGACCATAATGGGCAATATCAGGACTGTTGCCTCGTCGGTATAAAAACAGCACTATACGACAAACAAATAAATAAATAGATTAAAAATAACAGCAATTTGTGGTAGTAGTAGTAGTAGTAGTAGCAGTAGTAGTAGTAGCAGTAGTAGTAGTAGCAGTAGTAGTAGTAGTAGTAGTAGTAGTAGTAGTAGTTGTTGTTGTAGGAGGAGGAGGAGGAGTAGTAGTAGTCATAGTCATATTATTATCGTTGTTGTTGTTGTTGTTGTTGTCGTTGTTGTTTTTAATCACCACCATCATCCTAAGATCCTCATTTTTGTTATGATGATGATGACGATGATGGTGATGATTACATTACTACGTTAGTTTACTGTTACTTTGTTTTTATCACTATTATTATCATCAAAAATTTTATTGTTACTATTATTATTGTTGTTGTTATTATTATCATTATGATTATCATTATTACTAGCATTGCTGTTGTTGTTGTTACTAAACACTTGTGAACATAGAAATCCAGGTGTGAGACCGGTGAGGGTGGCCGAGAGGTGAGTCAACAAACACAAACGCGAAAATACACAATAAAACTACACTTCGTCATGCGCCTATGCACGACGTAGGCATTTGTTTAGATAGGGTACGTTATTAAGAAGACAGTAAGTTACTGGGACACCTGCAGTGGAGCAGGTGGAATTGTCCGCTAACTTCTGCAACGCAGAACACAGTGAATTCGGTCTTCGCCAGAGCGTGGCTTGGTCAAAGACAGAGGGATCGACATGTGAACACCTAGGTAGGTAGTCAAGAGGTAAGTCGTGTCTTCCCTGTTCTTGCTTTGGTTCTAGAACCGTTGTCAGTTTGTCGCTCAAACAGGAAGTGATTTCCAATCTCTCTCTCTCTCTCTCTCTCTCACACACACACACACACACACACACACACACACACACACACCACACACACACCACACCTCTATTGACTAGACAACTGAATAACTGCGACAGAGATAATGAAATTAGGGGAGCGTCTCCATTAAGAAAGACTGGACATTCAGTCAGCAATATATCGCTCTTACACCAACACAAACGCAACACAGCGTACGGAGACACAACATACAATTGCGTGAGGTGTTCCGTGGCGAAAAAATAGTCACACGTGAATGCGTTTACTTTGGGATACCGTCTCAAGAAACCTGAAACCTGTCAGTGGCTATCTGTTACACGCTAAGGCGGTGACTTCCTCAGTACAAGGTAAGTGTAGTAGCCTAGCTTGTAAGAGTTCGTTGTAGATCCTGTGGTAGGTGTTCGGCTTGCAGATGACAAAATACACCAGACGGTATTGAAACGAAGAGGATCCTTTCATTTACAAACGTTGAAAAATATAGGAACAAAAAACAACCCACTGACCTTCAGGTTCAAAAAGTCGCACAGGAACTCATTCGTACATGCAGCAGGCAATATTTTACCAATGGCAGCTTTTCATTGACTAGACTCAAACTCAGTGAAGACTCCAACACTTTTATGCTCGACAATGACTAGAACTCCTAAAAATCTCTCTCTCTCTCTCTCTCTCTCTCTCTCTCTCTCTCTCTCTCTCTCTCTCTCTCTCTCTCTCTCAGTCGCACAGCTCTTATTCTTTTATATCTTATCAAAAGACTATTTCTGAACATACTCAATTATTCTTTTCTAGAATATTCTGCATATCAGTAAGCTTAACCAATGCAATTGTGACGAGTGTACGCCAATGTAATTCGGTCAGGTTCTACAACATTCTCGAACCTTCGGTAATGCACTATCAACTTACGGAAACCTGGTGAACATTCTAACATAATCTTGAATATTCCAGTCGCATTATCAATCGATCCAAAAACAATGCTGAACAATTAGGCCTAGGTTCACTGTCCAAATGTTTTAAATAAATCAACAATAGCACTACATTGACCAAAAATACAAAGATCTAAAAGCCATAAACGGAGGCTTGCAACTCGTCATTATTGCGATAACGTCTTTCGCAAAAGTTCCTCCTCTCTTGTCTCCTTTTTAAATTGTAACATAACCCCCACTTAAAGAAATTTCCCAAATTTCTAAAAACTTTTACAATTTAAAAGAAATGTCAAATGACTTTAAAACAAAGATCAACTGGCCACACAAACCCAGTTCAAAGTCTACAACTAGAACAAGCCTCATTTAATCATGCACGACTTAAAAAGTCTGCAACCAGCTTGTCTGTGCCTTTCACATATTCAACCTCCATATCAAAGTTCTGAAGGTACATGGCCCAGCGCATGACCCTACTGTTCACAAACTTGGCAGATTCTAAAAATGATAAAGGTTTATGGTCAGTACGCAATATAAAGCGAACCCCCTGGAGAAACAGTTCGAACTTTCGTACTGCCCACACAATAGCAAGGCACTTCTTCTCCATGGTGGCGTACCTCCGCTCTGCCCTGCATAGTTACTTGCTGGCGTAAGAGATTGGGAACAGCTTCCCATCATGTTCCTGTATGAGGACTGCACCAACACCCTTGTCAGAGGCATCAGTGCTGAGCACAAACGTCTTGTTAGGGTCAGGCAACCGTAGCACAGGTTCCTCGAACAGAAATTCTTTACATTGTGGAAGGCCCGGTCTTGTGCATCTCCCCACTGCAGTTGGCTGGACTTCCCCTTGCGTAGAAGGTCCGATATTGGAACAGTCACAGTTGCAAGTGAGGCATGTATTCTCTTTAGAACCCCACTAAGCCGAGAAAGAACTGCAATTGTTCCTTTGTCTGGGGACGAGGTGCTTCCAGAATTTTTGTCACATTGTCCTTGAGCACCCCTTTTATTCCTTCCTGGAGACGGTGACCAATGAAGTCAATATCATCTGTACCAGTAACACACTTGCTGGGTCTTGCAGTCAAGTTAGCAGAAGACAGCCGTTTGAACAGCTTCCAAAAAATGTCCAGGTGTTCTGTCCATGTTTTGGAAGGGACCAGGATACCATCCCAGTAGTATATGACATCTTCTATGTTGCCCAATAGTTTTCTCATGCCCCTCTTGAGTGTTGCTCCGGAATTCTTCATACTAAAGGGCATTCGGAGAAACTCATATGTCCCATCTGGAGTTACAAAGGAAGTCTTTGGAATGTCTTCTTCTGGTACGGGGACTTGCCAGTACCCCTTGCTTAGATCGATTTTGGAAAAAAAAAATTATCTCCACTCAGCCTCTGGATTAGGTCAGCAGCTGTAGGCATAGGTTCAGGATCTAGGTAAATCAGCTTGTTGAGTTGCCTAAAATCTATGCACACCCGGTTAGTACCTTCTTTCTTTTTAACAGCGACAACTGGCGACGCGTATGGCGAGCCTTGGGACTCCCGTATAACTTCCCGTTTCAACATGTCTTTGATGTCCTCTTTCAGTGACTCTCTGGTACCATAAGGCAATGTGTAGGGCTTTGACCTGATAGGCTCAGGTGATGTCAACTTCACTTCATGCTGAATCAGATCTGTTTTTCCTGGAAACTCAGCGAAGATACTTGAGTACTCATTTTAACAGTCCACGTATTTCTGTTTCCTGATGGCTGTTCAGTTATTGCCCCAAAAACTACACTGTCAATAGTTTCCTGGGATTTGAAATCATTTAGTTCTAACAGTTCTTCATCGTTCACAGAACTTTCTTCAGTGAAGTTGTCACCATCACCGGAGTGGTAAGGTGGCTCCCATTCTTGGAATTCAGCAACATGTGCATCTGTAGCTGGCTTTTCTTCCCGTTCAAAGTATTTCTTGTACTGTCTGCACATGATGCCATTTTTCTTCATAAAGGATACCCCGGTATTACCCTTGGTCATGGCGTCTGTTTTTCTGGCATAGTTTTGCAGAGAAGGGTCAGCTTGCTGTAACTGGATTAGTTTCTCTCTGGTTATTTCTGGAATTTCTGTGGACTTGCTGATTTTCAATGGTGTAGATCTCTCTTCTTTCTTCTTCTTGGATTGTGCGTGAGCTGTTACTGCACAGGTGTGTGGCCATTCAGGGTCAGGCTCTTCAGCTGCGCGGGCGCCTTCAATATTGCCGATGATGACGTCATAAGGAGGACTGGGCAGGCACAAAGTATTCACCTTCCCAACAAATAACGGTGTAGAAATTTCAGTGTCAGCTGTGGGGACAGCCTCAACATGTCCATGGACACACCATAGGTAGCCGTTCTTGGCAGTAAACTGTTATTCAGGAACAATGTCCTTCTTAATAATGACTCCACTGCACCCTGTGTCTCTGAGCAGCTGCACTTCCTTATCATGATAATGTTCCTTCACCACAGGCATGACACTCAGAGTACACTTGGCATGGTTTAAGAAGGCACATTGCACCACTTTCTCATGCTCTTCAGGGCTGTCACGGGCTTGACGTGAGGTAGATCTCCACCTCCTCTGCGACAGGTGTCTCTCCTGACTCCTTTCCCTGATGGCAACATTGGCAGGTGTTAGGTTTCTTTTATTTCCACTTTGACGCTGGTCTTTCCGGTCTTCATGACTAAAGTGTGGAGGGCTGCGCTCAACTGAATACTTAGGCAGTCTGCATTCAGCAGCCTTGTGACCCAGGCGTCCGCATTTGAGGCATTTCAACGGCGTGGTTGATATACTTGGAACCTGGACCGGTCGTATCCGGTCTGTAGATAGTTTTGATCTAGTGTCAATGGTCCAGTTGTGAGACTCCAGGAACCTCTGAGCTGCTTCAGTCAGGGATTTCAGGCTCTGGTCTTTTTCTTGTAGAAGGTGGGATGCGAGGTCTTTAGGACATGATTCTACAAATTGTTCTTTCAGGACCAGATATGACAAGCCATCATAGTCTTTCTTTCTTCCAGCCAGCTTCAACCATCTCTCTAGATAGTTTTGAATCCTGGTTAGGAATTGAGCAGGACTTTCATTCTTCTCTGGCCTACTGGACCGAAAACGTTTGTGGACGCCTTGTTCGGAAAAATCATAACTTCGAAGAAGTTGTTTTCAGTGTTTTATATTCATTTGCTTCTTCTCGGGGTAGTCTTGAGTAGACCTCAAGGGCGTGACCAGTCAAAAGGGCACTTAAGCTGGTAGCCCACTGCTCTTTTAGCCATCTCATTGCTTCAGAATGGCGTCCAAAACGTTCCAGATAACTGTCGAGGTTGTCTTTCCCATCTACAAAAGCTGGAAGACGTGGTCTCTTGGCGACTTCAGTTTCTGACTGGGAAATGCGTTCGCCATTTTGAACTTTCACTTTTGCCATCCGCGGTTCAAATTCTCTTTGTCTCTCTTTCTCTTGATGTTCAAATTCTCTTTGTCTCTTTTTCTCTTGATGTTCTATTTCAAGTCTTTTCAATTCTCTTTCAGCAGCTTGCTCTTCTCTTTCTCTATCTTGCTGTCTTTTCCTGTTTTAACGTTCTCCTTCTTCTAGCCTTCTCTTCTCTTCACGTTCTTCCTGCTCGAGTCTTTTCTTCTCTTCAGCTGCCAATTCTATTTTTCTTCTTTCCAGTTCTCTCGCTGCAGCCTTTTCCTCAGCCTCTTGAACATATTTCCTGAGTTCATCACCTGCAAGGCCTAGTTCCTTTCCAATCTTCACGTATTGCATGGTAACTCAAAGTAACGTCAGCAATCTGTCACAGAAACAATACTTTCCAGTGTTCAACTAGGCCTACAGACTCAGTCTTCCGTTTGACTCTCCTAGCTCTGTAGAACCCTAATTGCACTTGCAGACACAGGCGACAGTTTCCTCCACTTCCCTGGACCTGGTCCATGCACTAAACGTTGTACACACCCCTGGGTGTACGAAAACACCGCTGAAGACTTTCTTGACGCTGAGCGTTTTGATCTAAGTTTCCTCAGACGACAGCCGATGCAGTACGTGGCGGCGTATGTCGACGTAGATCTAGACTGGCGCCTTCATGATCGCAGTTGGTTTAGTACAGGCCAGTGAATAATGTCTCTGGAATAAACACCAATGTAGCAGGATTCCGGCTTGGCCCCCAAATGTTACACGCTAAGGCTATGACTTCCTCAGTGCAAGGTAAGTGCAGTAGCCTAGCTTATAAGAGTTCGTTGTAAATCCTGTGGTAGGTGTTCGGCTTGCAGACGACAAAATACACCAGGCGATACTTAAACGAAGAGGACCCTTTTATTTACAAACGTTGAAAAATATAGGAAAAACAAAAAACAAAACAAAACAAAACAAAAGTCCACTGAACTTCAAGTTCACTAAGTCGCACAGGAACTCAATCGTACATGCAGCAGGCAATATTTTACCAATGGCAGCTTTTCATCGACTAGACTGAAACTCGGTGAAGACTCGAACACTTTTATGCGCGACAATGACTAGAACTCTTTAAAAAAATTCTCTCTCTCTCTCTCTCCTCTCTCTCTCTCTCTCTCTCTCTCTCTCTCTCTCAGTCGCACAGCTCTCATTCTTTTATATGTTATCTTAAGAATATTCTTGAATATACTCAGTTATTCTTTTCTAGAATATCCTGCATATCAGTAAGCTTAGCCAATGAAATCGTGACGAGCGTATGCGAATATAATTCGGTCAGGTTCTACAACATTCTCGAACCTTCGGTAATGCACTATCAACGTACGGAAACCTGGTGAACATTCTAACATGATCTTGAATATTCCAGTCGCATTATCAATCGATCCAAAAACAATACTGAACAATAAGGCCTAGGTTCACTGTCCAAAAGTTTGAAATAAATCAACAATAGCACTACACTGACCAAAAATACAAAGATCTAAAAGCCTGTCATTACTGCTATGACGTCTTTCGCAAAAGTTCCTCCTCTCTTGTCTCCCTTTTAAATTGTAACACTATCCTTCCCCAAGTTTTAGTGCGTGTGTGTGAGTGTGTGTGTGTGTTTGTGTGTCGGGGGGGAGGGGGATGCAGAAGGCAAGGAGTGTGGATACGGGAATTTTCAAGAGTGGAGAGTGAGAGGTGGAGACGTGACGTTGAACAGTAGAACTTCTCTCAGTAAGACCATTCACAGGGGCATGCTGGTTAGCTCAGCGGACAGAGGGCCAGTTGTATAACAGCAAGTTAGTGAGTGGTGCCTAGCTCATAGTGAAATCGCTAGCTGATAGTTAGCTACCTACAAGGTACAGCAGGTGGCTAACTTTGTTGTATGAGCAAGATTTAACACGTAGCTAGCAAACTGCAAGCTACGGCCGTTAGCTGTAGCTAGCTATAAATAGATCGGGAGATTTCCACTACCGCGCAATGCCAAACTCCTTATATGGTGTTAGTTCTCGGAAAAGAAGCCCAACTCGGCTTCTCGGAAGGCGTGGAAACGCGCTACAGCTAGTTCATCACTGAAAGATGGCGAAGAGAGCAAGGAAGCCGAATTTTTCTTCAGCTGAGAGAGTCGCTCTCATCGAAGAGTTTTCGCTGCGGAAAAGTGCTCTCCAACAAAAGTTCAAAACAAACTCTGCAAACAAGGACAAGCAAAAAGCGTGGTTTGAGATCTGTGAAGCCGTTAACAGTGTTTCAACATGTGGCCGATCAGTGGTGGAGGTCAAAGAAAAATGGTCGTAGAGGATAGGCACTGTCGCCCAAAATTACTCCATCTAATATCGGAGGCTGGTTTTCGAACATCCTCCACAATGCACTTTCTCGCAACATCCTTGCATCGTGCACAGATCCTGGGTTTCTGACAACACAATTAATCACTCTAAGGTCAGTATCACAAACAATTTGGACATTGATACTGTGTTTTCCTCGTCTATTTACGTACTCGTGTTCATTTCGAGTTGGTCCCTGAATGCGCACTTGTGTGCCATCGACACAGCCCAAAACATTGGACAGCCCAGGCCGACGGCCCATATTCATAAAACGGCGTTTCTGCACATTACCCCCTGCTTGGTTAGGCAGTCTGACGTGATCACGTGCCCTCTGACAAATAGCTTCAGTCACACGATGAATGGTACGCGACACTGTCGACTTGTCAACGTTGAAGGTGTCCCCTGCAACTATTTGTAAACATCCTGTCGCGTAAAACCGCAAAGTCATGAGGACTTGTAATTCCGGAGAAAGGGCACCTTTCCTCATGTATCCAAACTGCAAGTCCTCTCGCACCATGTCCACAATTTGATTAATATCTTGTCGTCTGAAGCGAAAACGTTGAAAAAGGTCAAGGTCATCATATTCATTTAGAGGATGAAAATGTTCTCTGAACAGGCGAGGCCTTCTTTGATAGTGCCAGTTTTGCTGCTGATGTATGAAGCCAGCCATTTTGTCAGACCAAAATGAACAAAGACTGTTGGGATATCTCGACTAACTTGTAGTTAGCAGACTTAGCGATGCTGTGGGGCACCTCTAAATTTTCGGCGCTAAACTAACTATCAGCTAAGGATAACTACTTGTTAAAGTGCCCATGCAACGACAGTTACGCTAACTGCTAGGATTTAACTTGTAGCTAGGGATTTACCAACCAGTTAGCCGCTAACTTGCTGTTATACAACTGGGCCCTGGGCTTCAAGGCTTCCAGGTTAGAATCTCATCTTGAGACAGTTTGGATGGAGGAAATGTTCTCAAAGAGTCAGCATCACTTACTGCAGACTCCAACCTTCCCCACGTTGTCTGACTGAGACTGTAAACATTCCCAGCATTTGGGAGAGGGGACATTTTCCATTACTGGGCTCCATACTTGGAACTCACTTCCTCACTCTCTTCGTCTTGCGCCAAATTATTTTTGGTTTAAAAAATCTTTACAAAATCTCTCTCTCGCTTCCTTTTTTTTTTTTTTTCTTTCTTTTTTGGAAGACAGTACATTTTAAACCCAATCCCTGTAATAAAAATACGGGCGTGGGTGCGAGTGGGGGGAGGTGTAGGATGTGTCTTGTCTCCTCGCGCGGTCATTTCCTTCCTTTTGTGTGTGTGTGTTTGTGTGTGTGTGTGTGTGTGTGTGTGTGTGTGTGTGTGTGTGTGTGTGTGTGTGTGAATAGAATAGAATAGAATAAATCTTATTGTCATGAAACCTCCGCGTTTATGAGACAATCTGGTTATCACAATATGGTTGACACAATATGTGTGTGTGCATGCGTGCGTGCGTGCGTGCGGGCATGTTTGTGTGTGTGTGGTGTGTGTGTGTGTGTGTGTGTGCGCGCGCGCGCGCTTGCACGCGCGCGTGTTTGTGTATGTATACTTGTGTGTGTGTGTGTGTGTGTTTGTGTGTGTGTGTGTGTGTGTGTGTGTGTGTGTGTGTGTGTGTGTGTGTGTCTCGACGGACACTGTCAATGACTTCCTCTTCGCGGACGACTGTGCCCTCAACGCTGTCTCAGAAGCCACAATGCAACACAGTGTTGACAAGTTCTCTGCTGCTTGCAACAACTTCGGCTTAACAATCAGTACGAAAAAGACTGAAGTGATGCACCAACCAGCCCCGGGAAAGCCGTACGTTGAACCAGTCATCACCATCACTGGACAGCAACTGAACGCGGTGGACAAGTTCACCTACTTAGGCAACACTCTGTCCAGAGACGTTGTCATCGACGATGAGGTGAATGCCCGGCTCGCCGAAGCTAGTGCCGCTTTTGGCAGTCTCCACAATAATGTGTGGAACAGGAGAGGCATCACCCTAGAGACCAAGAACAAGGTGTATCGGGCCAAAGTTCTCACCACACTGCTCTATGGCTGTGAAACATGGACGGTTTACCAGCGTCACGCAAGGAAACTGAACCATTTCCAACCACCTGCCTCAGAAGACTCATTGACATTAAGTGGCAAGACAAGATTCCGGACACTGAAGTACTCACTTGTGCTGGCTTGCCCAGCATCTTCACCATCTTGATGCAGTCACAGCTTCGCTGCGCAGGTCACGTAGTTCGCATGCCAGACCATCGGCTGCCAAAGAAACTACTGTTTGGCGAACTACAACAAGGCAAACGCTCTCATGGAGGCCAGAAGAAGCGTTTCAAAGACAGCCTCAAATCTTCCCTGAAGGCCTTTAACATCAGCCACACAACATGGGAGCAGACTGCCCAGGACAGAGACGGGTGGCGATCAGCTGTCCGCAAAGGTGCAGATACCTGTGAAAGCAACAGAACTGCTGCGGCTGAACAGCGCAGGATGATCAGGAAGACCTGTGTCAACAGATCTCCATCTGCTGTCACCATCCCCTGTCCCTACTGTGATAGGTCTTTCCGGGAGCAGATCGGCCTGATCAGCTATCTATGCACTCACCCTTTACTCCAGGATGACTAGATGGTCTTCGTCGTTTCGACGGAAAACAAGAGAGAGAGAGAGAGAGAGAGAGAGTGTGTGTGAGAGAGAGAGAGAGAGAGGGAGGGAGGGGGGGGAGCTTGCAGAGATAAGTGGGGTTTTATGGACGGAGAAAGGAAGGGGGTGGGATGGAGGTGAGGTGAGACGGGGCATTAGACAGAAGCAGAGATTGATCATTGTAGTTTGGGCCAGTGCTGTTCTTTTCTTTCCGTGTTTTCTCCCGTTTTTAACAACACTTAAGCAAGCTCCCCCTTGTATTAAAAAAAAAAAATTGCATGTTCGTGACATCCCACTCCAAATTCTGCAGCGCGCGCATGCACGCACGCACGCACGTACACACACACACACACACACACACACACACACACACACACACACACAAACACACACATGCGCGCGCGCACGCACACACGCACGCACGCACGCACGCACGCACGCACACACACACACACACACACACACGCGCGCGCGCGCGCGCGCGCGCATTTACACACAAATACGTCATATCTTTTAAAAACTTATATAAATTCTCATAATGGCTACCAGACTAAACAGGTCACTCAGTTAAAGAAGACTACTCACTGTGTGCGTAGCTTTCGTCGGCAATCTGACCCGACTTCTTCAGCGCAACTGCTGGGTTGAGAACTGGATTCAGTGCGCACCGCCGTGAGCGAACTCACGACAATGCGACTGAATGAGTGAGGAGTACACCGATGGCAGGTTGTGTCGGCCCCGGTCGCGGTTAAGGGTGGGGTTCCTGGCGGCGATGTGGACTGCCTCGTTTACTCCCCTCTGGAACCATCTTGCTTCTCTGTCGAGCACTTGCACGTTGTCCTTTCCAAATTGATGTTGGGTGTGGGTCAGATGTTCACCCACTGGAGAGGACTCACGTTTGTGTTCCTTTAGTCTCTTGTGCAGGTTGCGCTCAGTTTCACCAATGTAACTATGGTCACAGTCCTGGCAGTGTATCTTGTATATCACCCCTGATTTGTCCAATTTGTTTTGTCCTTGGGGTGGACTAACTGGCTTCTGATGGTGTTCGTGGGCTTGGCGTGGACACTGACTCCCAACTTTCGGATATTCCAGCTGAGAGCTTCAGTGACGCCGCTGACGTACGGCATGGGGACGTGCCCTCTCGAAGGGTGTGACGTTTAGTGGAGGGGTGGGGTATAATTTTCTCGCCCCCCCTTCCCCCCCCCCCCCCCCCCCCCCGGGATATCCCAGGCCCACTTCTGGTATCCCGATATACTTAACACTTTCTTGATGTGCTGCACTTCTTCTTCCCTAGCGGTGTCAGTAGAGCAGATGGTCTTTGCTCGGTGGGTGAGGGTGCGAATAACTCCCAGCTTGTGTTCCAGTGGCTGGTGACTGTCAAATTGCAAATACTGGTCTGTGTGGGTCAGCTTTCTGTAGACGGAGAAGGCGAGGCCTCTCTCTGTCCGGGTGATGCAGGTGTCCAACATCGCGATGCTGTCGTTCTCTTCTACCTCGTAGGTGAACTTGATGGCAGGGTGTTGGTTATTGAGATGGGTCGTGAAGTCTTCGACCGCCGATCTTTTTAGCACAGTCATGGTGTCCTCCATGTAGCGGCCCCAGTAGCGAGGAGGGGTGTGGAACAGTGCCAAGGCTATCTCCTCGAAGTCTTCCATAAAGAGGTTAGCTACAATAGGACTCACAGGGGACCTCATGGCTGCACCCTCGGTCTGTTGGTAGAACTGTCCTTCAAAGGTGAAGTAGGTGGTGTTGGGGCAGCAGGATAGCCGATCACAGATGTGTTCCACTGGCAGGATGGTGCGCTGCTGAAGGCTGCTGTCGTCCTGTAACCTCCCTCTGGTGATGTCAATGCTGTCCCTAACAGGGACACTGGTGAACGGTGCTGTGACGTCATAGGACACCAAAATCTCATCAGGCTGTGGTACAAACTTTGACAACTTCTTCACCAGGTCTGCACTGTTGGCAATGGAATGTTCCGTCCTTCCTACCAAAGGCGAGAGGATGTCTGCAACGAAGCGGGCCGTCTCATACATCAGGGATCCCCTAGATGCGACAATGGGACGGAGGGGTACATCTCTCTTGTGCACTTCAGGCAGTCCATAGAACTTGGGCACATCCGTAGCTGAGGGGTACAATCTGCGGTACTGTTCTAAAGAGAGTTCTCCTGACTTCTGTAGGCCTTGCAGTAGTTTGGTCAGGCGTGCAGTATACTTGCTGGTGGGATCTTTGTTCAGCTGTTGGTAGGTCTTCTTGTCTTCTAATAAATTATGAGCCTTCTCATAGTACTGTCCCTTGGGTAGGATGACTGTGGCACGGCCTTTGTCGGTTGGGAGGATCATAATGGTATCCTTCTTCTTCAGTTCTTGTAGTGTAAGTCTTTCATCCCTAGAAATGTTGGATTTGGGAGGTTTGCTCTGTTTGAGAATGTTCACACACTCTGATCGTAGGTGTGTGGCCTCTTCGGTCTGAGGACCGATCTGACGACAGGCAGTTTCAATGCTGGTAACGTATTCCGTGATAGGAAGTTTGTCTGGAGTAACCGCGAAATTAAGCCCCTTTCTCAACACTGACCATTCATATAATATAACATTTATATAAATTTCATTTTGAAAATCAATATGAGGAACACCTACAAATGTTTACAGATGGCTCAGTATTAGACGACCATAGTACAGGAGCAGCTTTTATAAAACCAAAATTAAAAGTGGACAAATTAAATTATCTTCACAAACACTTGTCATTTATTACTGCAGAACCAGTTGCTATTCTAATGTCCCTAAAGTATGTTTTAAATTCTTTCATAGAAAATTGTCAACTTTTACTGTGCAGTGATTCAAAGGCAGCCCTTTCTGCCTTACAGTCTTTAAATCCAAAGATCCGTTGTAGAACTATTAGAGAAATTAATTAAGTGACACATCTCCTATCGATGAAAAGAATAAATGGGACTTTTTGTTGCATGCCCTCACATTATGGAATTTCAACAAATGAGAAAGTTGATCAAGCTGCTCGGAGAGCAGCTTGCAATATTGAAGGCACGACTGCACTGAACATTCCGTTAGACCTATCAGAATGATATACTTTGATTAACAGAGCAACCTTTAACAGCTTCAAGAGGTTATTGAGACACAGACAGTCAATATTATCACAAGTGTATTCAAACAAATCCTGACATCCACCCCAAGACTCAATTAGACAGATTCGAAAGTCCGATATCTAGAGAGGTAGTAACTTTAATTCATATGATGCGTTTAAATTCACTTCGAACCAAATGCAGCAAAAAGGTTACATAATAATAATAATAAATAATAATATAATAATAATGAATACTTATATAGCGCCTATTCTCGGCTAGAGACCAAGCTCTAAGCGCTTTACAATCAACACTCGTTTACACAACGGGCTGCCTACCTGGGTAGTGCCGACTGAAGAGCTGCCAGCTGGCGCTTCATTCAGTCGTTTCCCGTGTCATCCAGTCAGTATCGTTCAATATCGATCACTCATTTTCCTTACTTCCTTCATTCTTTCCATTTCTCACGCAGGGTGCATGCTATGTGTAACGTGTCATCCATACGTGTCATCCATGTGTGTGAGTGTGTGTGTGTATGTGTGTGTGTGTGTGTGTGTGTGTGTGTGTGTGTGTGTGTGTGTGTGTGTGTGTGCGGGGAGGGGGGGGGGAGAGGGGGGGCAAAACTCTCGGTGTACGTCACCTATTACTAGATTGTTCTAGCGCAAAGAATACAGCGCACAACGCTGTTACTAATGTTTCACATCACAGGATCGACTTCACTGACATTAACTAAAATGCTGAATAATTATGCTTTTCTTTGTTCAATATTCCCACATCCGTTACGCAGTCAGTAGGAATTTATCTTTAACTTTCAATAACCCCTCGTTTACAAAAAGAAATTGCTCTCTCTCTCTCTCTCTCTCTCTCTCTCTCTCTCTCTCTCTCTCTCTCTCTTCTCTCCACACACACACACACACACGCACACACACGCACGCACACCCGCACGCACACACACACACACACACACACACACGCACACACACACACACACACACACACACACACACACACACACACACACACACACCAAATGCGCGTGAGCGCACAAACACGCACATTCTGCCTGCCTGTCTGTCTCTCTTTTTCATTCTCTCTCCTTCTCTTTCCCTCCCTCCTTTTCTCCTTCACTTTCTTCTTGGAAACAACTTCAGTCCTGAGTGTAAAATGTTCTAAAAAGTTATTCCATGGCATGAAATTAGACTATTCGGTTTTGATGTATATCTGTAAAGTTTTCATCACTTGTGAGTTGATCACCAGTGGTAAATATTTCTCAAGCACTGGAAAAACAACGTTGGACGTACGTGTGTGTGTGTGTGTGTGTGTGTGTGTGTGTGTGTGTGTGTGTGTGTGTGTGTGTGGCGCGCGCGCGCGCGCGCGCGTGCGCGCACGCATTGAGTGCAGAATGATGGCAGAGCCAGCCGTTCCCGAAACAGGGCAAAAGAATGCCTTGGCAGTGACGTCAAGTAGAAATGACGTGGCTCCTGTGACGCAAGAGAGACGAAGTCATGGGGACCAGCCCTTGGATCTGATGACCTGCTTGAACTCCTCACTTTCCACCTTAGAAGGTCAGAAGAGAGAGAGAGAGAGAGAGAGAGAGATGGATACGGATGATTAAATCATTATAGGCCATGGCACTTTATGATGGGGTGGATTACACAATGACAAAAATGATATTGTAAAGCATATTGGAGAGAGAGAGAGAGAGAGAGAGAGAGAGAGAGAGATACGGATGATTAAATCATTATAGGCCATGGCACTTTATGATGGGGTGGATTACATAATGACAAAAATGATATTGTAAAGCATATTGAGAGAGAGAGAGAGAGAGAGAGAGAGAGACTGTGTGTGCATGTGTATGTATGAGCGTGTGTATGCACGCGCGCGCGCGCGCGCGCGCGTATGGTGTTGTGTGTGTGTGTGTGTGTGTGTGTGTGTGTGTGTGTGTGTTGCGACTAGCTCATGATAAACTATGACATTGCTGATTCCAGCTACTACGTATAGTTTTGTTGTTATTATTCTTGCGTATCTTTTTTTTCGGTCTTACAATACCTTTGTTCGTCTAACAACCTCCACTACCCCACCCCACCTGTGCCACGTCCAGTCCTCTCACCTCTTGTTCTTCAACAACAGGGAACCCAACGGTGCAAGGCAACTTGACTGTGGCCAAGGAAAACACTGAGAGTCGGACCTACTACAAACCCAAAGTCAAGTTCATCCAAGCCCAGAAGGTCGAGCACTACGACAACAGCGGCTACTGCCGGATCACAGGTACAGGAAAAACAGCCCCCCATACGTGCATGCCAGGCCAGGGTTAGATCTGATACCTGGAGAAGGTTATATTTTCATACGTGTCTGTTGGGTTTTCTGTCTGTCAGTACGATTATGACCAAACTAGAGAACCAGTTTCATAGGAACTTGGTGGAAAGACAAAATATGGCCCAAGGTTTTATTCCCGTCAGAGCCATTTCTATGTGTGGAATTTTATGGCCCATGACTGGCTCCTACCAGAGTTGGATTTGCTATGGGCTTAGCTGGGAAGACTGGAACCCCACAGTCAAGTTTCATCCACGAAATTGATATGACTCTGAGAAAGTTGCTCAGATTTTCTTACCAACACTGCAGGTATTCTCAGGCCTGGTTGACGCCATGGGATAGATAATGAAAGTAAGCATAGAGTAAAGGCCTGTCATGCAGTCTCATACAGGAATGGAACTGCAGAGTATCATTGTCATCATTCTCATCTTATCGATCAGCATTAAATGGTTTCAAACTCTGTGGCCCTTCATGCCTTTCTCTCACAGTGACCTCACATTCGAATTCCTCTCCATGTCTAGGCCCACGGTGAGTTCGTTCGTGTTGATTTGATATTGGCTACTTCATCAGGACTGTTGCTGGAATGACATGGTGGGGCTCTCCGGAGTGGCACACTCCCTCATGCTGGCTCTACGAGTAAGCAACTGTTGTCATCAGTAAGGGGCTTTGTAGATGGTACCATGTGTGTGTTGGATCAGAGCAGACACCACTGAACATCACCGAAGTGACTGTGCAGCAATACAGTGTCTTATTTGGTATTGGCCTCACGCTGAACGGGCATTGACTTTCTGTGTGGACTGCCCGTGCCAGGGCCATAACTGGACAAGGTGGAGAGTGACTGTGAAGGGACAGCTGGACTGAGTATTAGTTAGGTAATGTCACAGAAGTGCCACAGAAGATGAGAGAGCAGGAAAAAACAAGCCCGTGGACATTTAGCTGTGGGTCTGCAGTGTGAGCGTGGATCAAAGAGCAGAATTGAGGCGTGGTCGACATTGTTGGCAGTCAGCAAGCACCCGAGTGTCCTTGTTCAAACTAGTTTCAAGAGTCTAAGGATGGCATAAGACGCTTCAATAACCAGGTTATTATTTTGGTGGAGAATTTTCGTGTCTATTGTAACTCGAAGACTGAAGTAGGCAGTCACTTCACGGTGAAGACAATCTGTTGTTCGTCAGTCGAGTCAACGAGGACCACTTCAGCCATCTTGGGAACTAGAGTATGGAACGATCTGAGGGTGTGAGGTGGCCGATCAAGCCGATGTGTGCATGGAATATGAGGAGAGAGCCTAGACAAGGAATGTAGGAGACGTCCTCTTGATCGCTGGTGTGGGCTTTCCCAGCCTGTCTCTTTTGTTGCACTGCAGCTGTCCTTTCTTCACATGAAATGGTACCTTAGTGGATAGAGTAGCGCCATCTAGTTCGATCCATAGCAGTTTGTTCCCATGAGTCAGGGTCAATATCAAACACTTTCACGGATGTTTTGAGAGTGTCTTTGAAGCGTTTCTTCTGACCGCCATGAGAACGCACGCTTTGTTGCAGCTCACTGTAGAAGAGCCTCTTGGGTAGTTGGTGGTCAGGTATGCAAGCTACCTGCCCATGGAAGCTGAGACAGCATCAGGATGGTTGGATGGTAGGAAGGCCTGCTTGGTCAAGCACCCCTATGTCTGGGATTTGTCTGCCACTTGATGTTTAGCAATTATGTCCTTGATATCTTAATGGAGTGTCCTGCGCGTGCCTGTACCCATCGTCAACACAGCGCAGGCCTCCAAGGGTGGTACAGGACTGCTCCAAAGGCAGGTGAAGACAGTGCTTCTCTGGGTCCTCTAAGGGGTGTTTCTTTTCTTCTTGCCTTAACTAGGCTGACCCTGGAGAAAGGTCCAGTGACGGTGAGGAAAGACCCACTGACCACAGGGAAAGTCCTGTTGACAGTGGGAAAGACTACAACTTTGGATTCTCTCTTGGGGGCACATAAGACCGAATGGCCAAAGCTTGGCTGTGTCTGGAGTAGCACTGTCTTCATCTGTCCGTGGGCAGGGGTGGTTGGGTCTGTGGGGTGTGCTCGGCAGCTGGAGGGTGGTGTCTATTGCCGGTGGGCTCTGCAGTCATGAAATACGGGCTGGTACACCCATGGGGACGCTATTTTAAGGCTGTTATGAGTTGCATCCTTTAGTCTGATTTATCTCTGTTCAGGAGCGGTTATGTCCCTTGATATCTTAATGGAGTGTCCTGCGCGTGCCTGTACCCATCGTCAACACAGCGCAGGCCTCCAAGGGTGGTACAGGACTGCTCCAAAGGCAGGTGAAGACAGTGCTTCTCTGGGTCCTCCCCAGCACCTTCGGGTGTTTCTTTTCTTCTTAGCAATCGTCTGAAGCAGGTTGTGTGAAAGTGATCCAGCTTCTTGGCATGCCGTTGGGACACTGTCCACGTTTCACATGCATAGAGGAGAGTAGGGGAAACAACTGCTCTGTGCACCATCAGGTTGGTCTCTAGACTGATGCCTCTTCCATTCCAAACATTTATGTGCAGTCTCCCAAAAGTTGCTTGTGCAATTCTGACACTCACTTCATCGTCGATGGTGACTTTCTGGGACAGTGTTATAAACCAGTTTTCTGAAGGTCGATCAGTTGGCTTTTACATTCTGGTTGTCTAGATAGGCAGATTCCAGGCGTTCCTTCAGCTGTCTACAAACGACTGCTTGGTTCTGGAGCCTTCTTTCCTTGCGGGTGTCTCTTGGGTTGGATCCAGATGTTAAGCTTGTTCATCATAAGATGGTATTCAGTCCAGCACTCAACAACGTACATGGATTTTGTGACTCTCGCATCCTGCCTATCCCTCTTCCTGACAATGACATGATCAATGAAATGCCAATGCTTGGACCGGGGATGCATCCATGATGTCCTGTTTTGGGTAGGGAGGCGGAAGACTGTTGGTGATCAGCAGTTCATGTTCAGCACAGGTCTGGAGTAGCAGGAGACCGTTGCCGTTGCAGTGGCCAATTCTATGTTTGCCGATGGCACCTTCCCTGGAGTCGTTGTTAAAATCACCAAGTATGGCGAGCCCGTCTGCTTTCAGAACAGCAGCAATAACAGAGTGAAGATCCTCATAGGATTTTCCTCCACGTCATCTGGGATGGTCATGGTCGGCGCATAGGCGCTGATAATTGTCAGGTGCTTCTTTCCAAATGACAAGGGGAGTATCTTGGCAATCAGCCTGTCGTTCACTCCCTTTGGAGGTCCTGCTAGCTTACCAACAAGAGCTGTCTGCACTGCAATGCCGACACCAGACTCTCGTCGCTGTTCACTTCCTCTTCCGCTCCAAAAAAAATGCAGTAAAGCCAGAGCCCCTTTCACAAAGTTCGTCATGTCCCACAAGCAGGGTCTCAGTCAAGGCTGCGATCTCATTGTTATACCGGATGAGTTCTTTTCCAATTAGAGCTGTTCTCCTCTGAGGCCTGTTTGCATCGTCGCTATCCAGAGTGGTAGGCACGTTCCATTTGCTAAGGGTGAAAGGAACAATCTTTGTCTTTTTCTTCTTTGAGTTTTGACTGCTGTTATGGAGCTCCAGCTGCGGTAGGCTGCCTAGGGAAAATGGACCAGGTGATGTTTAGGACACCTTTTCTAGCTCCTTCCTCATGCTATGGAGGTGAGCAGTGCTATCCTAAAAAGGGCTGCTTAGTCGCTCAGGTGGCTGCCCAATTCCACCGCTGCTCTGATTCAGTGGAGAAAGACCCTATGGCCTGAGATGCCTCAGTGCAGGTTTGCAGCGATGGCTGCCAGTGTGCCCACCCCTGCCGCTTCATTGCTTGCCCATCATCACAGGACTTGGGGACGAGATGAAGAGAAAAGGACGATAATGACAGTCACTTGCGGAGTGACTTTGTTCGAAGTTAGGAGGAGTTGCGCAATTTGTCGACCTCACCCTCTCTTCCAGAATCATCTGAGCGTAGCTGCAAGACAGGGTTAAATGCGGCTGGAGACAGAGTCGGATGCCGTGAATGACCATGATGTCTTTTGTGTCTCACCACGCTGTATGCACTCCACTATGCATTGCTGGGAGTTGCCTTTTTGTGTGTTGAATCAGTTTGTGATTTCCTCTGCTCTGTGTGTAGCATCCAGTCTCACAAACCTAGGTAGACAAGCCCTATCTCACCGAGGGTTTTCGGCCCGTCGGCTACCCTCACCTGGTTCTGCCAGCCTGCCAAAGCTGGCCTGGTATGTGGCCGCTGTTGCATGCTAACAGCTTGGGAGAGCCACAGGTGAGAGCTGAGTGCCGAGTGAGGACCAAAGATGGACGTGCAGCCCTAAGAAGGACTTGGCAAGCACGCCCATACACCCTGATGACAACTTAAGACAATTTAATGAAACAGACAAGAAAGAAGGCGAGGACAGGAATAACAATGATAATAAGATCATCTATATACGTAGATAGAGGAAAGATAGATAGATGGAAAAATAGATCGATCAATCAATCGATCGATCGATCGATAGATGGATAGATATTCTATAAATTATACGTTTACAATCATAATTTTTTATTTGTTTGAAATAAAATATGAAACAAGCCATTTCATTTATTGTTTATTTCATATCCTTGAGTTTACGTTTTTTGTTCTCTCTCTCTCTCTCTCTCTCTCTCTCTCTCTCTCTCTCTCTCTCTCTCTCTCTCTCTCTCTCTCTCTCTCTCCGTGTCATAGTACGTCATATACTTTAGACAAATAATCTGAGCCCATAACTAGAGTTCCGTTTATCCTCCTTCGCCCAAAACAGGCAAAAGAATTAAACTTCTTTAAATTGTTAAATGTTTAAACTGCTGACTGAAGTCAGAGAAAAATACAGTAAGGAAGGAAAACGAGGGACAGACCCACTTCATTGATACAGTCTTGCTTACGCATGAAGTATTCAGTCTGTGTTTCATACCCCGCATGTGTGTTTGTTCCAGATCAAAGCAGAGAGGAAATTCTTATAGACCAGTCCACATTTGTCAAAACGGCCTTCTTTCACCAGTGCCTGGATTTCGTGCAGGAAAACCGCATCGTCATCTTAACGGGCCCTAAAGGCTCTGGCAAATCTGCAATGGCCAAAGCTTTGCTGCGCCATTTTCAAGAACATGAGTGCTCCCCCTGGTCGTCAAAAGGCGTGCAGAATGGCGTAATTACGTAGGACAAAACCAGATGCAAGCGGTCCTTCTGGAGGATATCTTTGGTTCAGACCAGTACGATCCAAAACTGTTCCAAAAGTGGTGTGGTTTAATCCCGCTTATGAAAAGATATGCTGACAGAGGCACATATTTCGTGATCATAACCCTCAGAACTGAAGTAAAGGAGCAGATGGCACAGAAAACGGAAGGTGACAATTTACTTAAAGACTTGCCTTGCACTGACATGGGAAAGAACTCGTTCACTGATCTGGAGAAGGCAGAAATACTGAGAAGGCACATGGAGGCTAATGGAAAACTGTTGCATGATATGGACCTTGAGAAAATACTAGTCATCGACAGAAGTGGCCCGTGTTTTCCATCCCGGTGTCACAGATTTGCTCAGGACTACAGTAGCAGCCCAAGTACTCTCCTCAGCATTGCAACAGAACAACAGTCACATGTCCTGTTTGTATATCCTGCTGTCAGTGGGAAAAACGAAATCCGTTTGTGAGGAGGGAGTGGAAGGCATGAAGAAAAATGAACAAATGCGGATATTGCAAACTGAGGGTGGGAACAAACCACTGCACATTGCAAGCAAAGAAGGTAACATTGATCTTATGCAAGCCTTGTATGATGTGGGTGTGGACCTTGAGGAAGTGAATGACGGAGGCCTGACTGCTCTACACGTTGCTTCTGTACAGGGTCAAGTGAATTCTGTCCAGTGGCTGCTTGCAAAAGGCGCTGATGGAAATTGGCAAAGTAAGAATGAATGGACAGCACTTCACAGAGCATGTGCCAGTGGACATGTAGCCATTGTGTTGGCATTACTTGATGCACATGTCGACATAGAAGCCACAGACTTGTTTGGTTACACTCCTCTGCATGTTGCCTGTCGCTTCAGGGAGGCTGGCTCGGTTAAAAAGCTGTTAAGCCTTGGAGCAAGGATTGATGCCAGATGTAAAAAAGGACAAAGTCCATTGCACATTTCTTGTGCGTGTGATGATGCCAAAATGCTCAGCATTCTAGTAGAACATGGGGCGTCAGTTCATGCTGCTGATCACCAAAACTCAACGCCTCTGCATGTTGCCAGCCAGCATGGCTGGACCAGCTGTGTTGATGTACTTCTGTTCTATGGTGCCAGAACTGAAGAGAAAGATGAGAGAGGCCTGACACCCCTGCTGCTGGCTTGTGAGACAGGTCAAACGCATGTTATTCAGACACTCCTAAAGCATCAGGCAGAAACTAACGCAGTGGATAATTCAGGCTCCACCTCCTTACATCTGGCATGCAACAATGGCCATCTGCAAGTTGCAGAAATACTGTTACAAAACAAAGTAAACATCAGTGCCACAAACAAAGCAAGAGAGACACCTCTGCATCTTGCATCCAAAAAAGGATACCCAGGACTGATCAAGTATCTCCTCAACAATGGAGCTGAGTTAGAAGTGTTGGATGAACACTGGCAGACTCCCCTCCACCTGCATGTAAGCAAGGTCATGTCAGTACTGTGAAGGTTTTGCTCGGTTTAAAAGCCAATGTCAGCTCCACTGATAATGATGGCTGTACACCTCTCTACAGAGCTACCGAAGGAAAGCATGTTGAAGTCATGAAGCTGTTATTAAATCATGCAGCTGACGTCAATGCCGCAGGAAATGACCAAGTCACACCACTTTATCTCGCCTGCGGTTGTGGTGACAAGGATGTCGTTTGTTGTCTGGTTGATAACGGAGCAGATGTCAACCTGTCAGGTTGCAAGGATCTTACACCTCTGCATACCGCTTGCGCAGAAGGTCACAAAGACATCGTGCACCTCCTGCTTAAAACAAACCCAAAGACAGACATAAAGAACAGTAAATATGGCACAGCACTGCACGCAGCATCACGGAAAGGTGAGACTGAAATCGTCAGCATTCTTCTGGAGTATGGTCTGGACATCATAGCAAGGGATGACAATGACTGGACACCACTGCATGTTGCTTCAAAAAACGGCCACACTGATGTTGTTGTGATGCTTCTGAATCACGGTGCTGATATTAATGCTAAATCTGCCAAAGGAAATACACCCCTTCATTTAGCTTGTGCAAAAGGAAACATCCTCACAACAAAAGCTCTCGTTGACTATGGTCTTTCTGGAATGTGCAGAAATAATGAACAGACGCCCTTTCTTCAAGCTTGTCATATCAGTCAAGGTCAGAGCAGTGAGCCTCTTCCTCAGTATCAGGATGCAGACAGATCAGGTTCAACTTCAAGGCAGGGAGCATCTAATACTGGTCATATAGGACTGCTTTTGGAAAAAAAAGTGAAAATCAATGTCATCAATGGAAGAAAGCAGACTCCTTTGCATCGTGCATCTGACCAGGGACATGCGGAACTAGTTGAATACCTTGTCAACAATGAGGCTGAAGTGGAAGTGTTAGATGGACACCGGCAGACTCCCCTCCACCTGGCATGTAAGCAAGGTCATGTCAGTACTGTGAAGGTTTTGCTCGGTTTAAAAGCCAATGTCAAAGCCACTGATAATGATGGCTGTACACCTCTCTACAGAGCTACCGAAGGAAAGCATGTCGATGTCATGAAGCTGGTATTAAACCATGCAGCTGACGTCAATGCCGCAGGAAATGACCAAGTCACACCACTTTATCTCGCCTGCGGTTACGGTGACAAGGATGTCGTTTGTTGTCTGGTTGATAACGGAGCAGATATCAACCTGTCAGGTTACAAGGAACATACACCTCTGCATGCCGCTTGCGCAGAAGGTCACAAAGACATTGTGCACCTCCTGCATGAAAAAAACCCAAAGACAAACATAAAGAACAGTAAATATGGCACAGCACTGCACGCAGCATCACGGAAAGGTGAGACTGAAATCGTCAGCATTCTTCTGGAGTATGGTCTGGACATCACAGCAAGGGATGACAATGACTGGACACCACTGCATGTTGCTTCAAAAAACGGCCACACTGATGTTGTTGTGATGCTTCTGAATCACGGTGCTGATATTAATGCCAAATCTGCCAAAGGAAATACACCCCTTCATTTAGCTTGTGCAAAAGGAAACATCCTCACAACAAAAGCTCTCGTTGACTATGGTCTTTCTGGAATGTGCAGAAATAATGAACAGACGCCCTTTCTTCAAGCTTGTCATATCAGTCAAGGTCAGAGCAGTGAGCCTCTTCCTCAGTATCAGGATGCAGACAGATCAGGTTCAACTTCAAGGCAGGGAGCATCTAATACTGGTCATATAGAAAGTGAAGAAATGCTTTTGGAAAAAAAAGAGAAAATCAATGCCACCAATGGAAGAAAGCAGACTCCTTTGCATCGTGCATCTGACCAGGGACATGCGGAACTAGTTGAATACCTTGTCAACAATGAGGCTGAAGTGGAAGTGTTAGATGGAGATCGGCAGTCTCCCCTCCACCTGGCATGTAAGCAAGGTCATGTCAGTACTGTGAAGGTTTTGCTCGGTTTAAAAGCCAATGTCAACGCCACTGATAATGATGGCTGTACACCTCTCTACAGAGCTACCGAAGGAAAGCATGTTGAAGTCATGAAGCTGGTATTAAATCATGCAGCTGACATCAATGCCGCAGGAAATGACCAAGTCACACCACTTTATCTCGCCTGCGGTTGTGGTGACAAGGATGTCGTGTGTTGTCTGCTTGGTAACGGAGCAGATGTCAACCTGTCAGGTCACAAGGATCGTACACCTCTGCAAAGTGCTTGCGCAAATGGTCACAAAGACATCGTGCACCTCCGGCTTAAAAAAAACCCAAAGACAAACATAAAGAACGGTACATATGGCACAGCACTGCATGCAGCATCACAGAAAGGTGAGACTGAAATCGTCAGCATTCTTCTGGAGCATGGTCTGGACATCACAGCAAGGGACAACAGAGACTGGACACCGCTGCATGATGCTTCATTCTGTGGTTACACTGATGTTGTTGTGATGCTTCTGAATCACGGTGCTGATATTAATGCCAGAACTGCTGATGGAGACACACCCCTTCACTTAGCTTGTGCAAAAGGAAGCATCCTCACAACAAAAGCTCTAGTTAATCACGGTTCATCTGGAATGTGTGAAAATACTACATCTACACACATTCTTCAAACTTGTCAAATGGATGAAACGCTCATCGGTGAGCCGCTTTCTCAAGATCAGGTTGAAGACAGGCCAGGTTCAACTTCAAAGCAGCGAGAAGGCAACAACAGTCTTATGCAAAGTGAAGAAGTACTTGCTGAAAACAAAGTTAACATCAACGCTGCAAATAACAGGAAAGAGACATCATTGCATCTTGTTTCTAGGCAGGGATACACAGAACTGATGGAGTATCTGCTCAGTAATGGGGCAACTGCTGACATGTTAAATGAGTGCCATGAGACTCCCTTCCACCTCGCTTGGAAGCAAGGTCACGTTGACGCCATGAAGGTCTTACTACGTTTTGGAGGAAAAAAATGTGTGAGAGCTAAAGATGAATTTGGTCATACGCTTCTGCCCATTAACTTTGAAACTGACATGTTTCACTTCTTTCCAAACTTTTAGAAAGTGGAATCACTGTCGATGATATTGACAACAATGGACAAACTGTTCTGCATCACGCTTGCCACAAAAACCAGCCCAACTTACTGAATTTCTTTTTGGCGGCAGGTGCACAACCCTCTTCACAGGATTATGAAGGAAACACACCCCTGCATGAAGCCTGCAGAAACGATCATGCTGAAGTAGCTGCTCTTCTGTTGAAGCATGGCTGTGAATGTGATACAACAAACAACAAAGGCTGCACGGCCTTGCTGGAGGCTTGCAAGCATCGTCACACTCAAACTGTTCGTACGCTGCTGGAACACACAGCCTCTGTGTGCATACCTGACAACAAAGGGCGATTGCCCCTACACTGGGCATGCAAAAGAGGAGCTGCTGACGTCTGTGATTTGTTGCTTGAGAATGGAGCTGACCCAGGTCTCCGTGATTCCCGAGGGGCTACAGCGCTGTATTATGCCTGTGCAGGTGGAAGTCTGAAGGTCATGACATCACTTCTGGACTGGGGGGTAGACATTCACATCACTGATGATGAAGGATACTTTCTTGTCCATGCTGCCAGTGAGAGTGGGCAGTTGGAAATCCTGAAGAAATTAGTTGATTGTGGTTTGAACATACATGCAAAAGACATACGTGGAAATACTTCACTACACATTGCTGCGTCACTTGGGCATTCTGATGTGTGTATGTATTTACTTGACAGTGGGCTGGATGTCAACGCTGTGAATCAAAAACAAGAACTCCCACTGCATGGAGCAACGGAAAACAGCCACAGAGATGTTGTAGACATACTCCTCAATCACGGAGCCAATGTCGATGCTCAGAACGGTCTACAGGAGACTCCACTGCATCTGGCTGCAACAAAAAGCGACACCGTTGTGAAAAGGCTTCTTCAGAAGAATGCCTGCGCTGATGTCCAAGATGCAAATGGAAACACTCCACTTCACCTGGCAATTCAAGGCAACAACACACAAGTTGCTGAGCAGCTTCTTCGTGCCAGTGCCAATCCTGGGGTCGTCAACAATATGGGAAATTCACCTCTGCATTGCATATGTACACAGGGACAAACCTGGCTGATCCGAGCTCTCATTCAGAGGGGTGGCAGTGTACACAGTTTGAACAGAGAACACAACTCCCCTCTGCACTGTGTATGTTTGAAAGGGCTGCAGAATCCAGTCAAAGCTCTGATTAAGTACGGAGCTGATGTTGATGGGCAGAACCATCATGGAGATACACCTCTTCACCTGGCTAGCAGGAATGGGCATGGAGACGTTGTTCATGTGCTGTTGAAGAGTAAAGCGAACGCAGATCTCACTAATGGTCAAGGACTGACACCTTTTGACGTTGCCGTCACTGCACAGTATGTTTCCATCGTCCGGCTCCTACAGAGAGCAAGCCAATCTGATCACTAGTGACACACAGGTAGACACGCATGTTTACCTCTTCATGACAGGTACTTTCAAAATATTATTTGCTTTTGAGGGACAAATCAAAATATAACAGACTGCTCTTGCAGAACTACGTTGGTCACTACTTCATTGTAACAGCACACTATTTTCTTTTTGTTTTTTACATGGGCCGTTGAAAATCAGGCTGTCGATGCGTGACTCTAAAACTTTGGATTTCCCAAGGAAAGCTTTGACGTCTCATCGGGCAGACTGAACTTCAGTCAAGGAGAAGCTAATATCTGGAGACCAGTGTTGAAGTGATAATAGAACATAGTGTTGTGACTGAAAACCCCTACTGATTATGTTTCTGATTGTCTAAAGGGAAATTCTGAACATTGTGTCTTGTCCTGTTTCTACACATATATATTTTTTTGCTTTCATTTTGTTTCTGTCTCGTCTTCCCCGCCCCCACCCCCATGGCATTACTCCTGCTGCACTCATTTAGGCTACCCACTTCTCTGTCATATACTGGCTCGTGCTGGTGCATCTGCTGTCTACAGACAGCAATCAGTATCAGGCTGTCATGAGACAACACATTGGAGGAGCCCCTTCATTGCTGCCAAGTCACTTCGATGATATTCAGTGATGCTTGTTCTGATCCAACACATGTATGACACCACCCACTAAATACGCTACTCACGACGATAGTTGTATAGTGCAGAGCCAGCATGAGTGGGCGTGAAGCTCTGCAGGGCACCACCATGTCTGTCCGTTGACAGTCCCTGTAGACTTGCCACTACCGCCCACTTTGACACGTGCTTACCGAGTACCAGCTGAGGGCGTGGATAGGAAATGTAAACTGAAGTCACTATGATAGCAGGACACGAAGGGCCACAGAATTTCACACAGTTTTGCTTTAAATAATGATCAGTTTGTTGAAGATGAGGATATCGAGTTCTATACTGGCCAGAGAGCACATGACAGGGTTGTACTCTACTCTTTTATTGTTTTGTTGTTTTTTTTATCTACTTTATGTCACAGTATGAAGAAGGTCTAAGAAATACACACACCTGCACTGTAAGGCAGGGAATTCGAGAAACACTCTAACAACACTTCCACTGAGTGAACTAAACCCAACTTTGTGGCTCCAAGCTTCTCAATGGAGCCCATAACACGCCCAGCGCTGGGCTTGAGCCACCCAGAACCGAAATAATCCTACAAATAAATGCTTGTGACGGGAGTGGAACCTATAATCAGGACGTTTTTGACCATGTGAATTGAAATGAATAAGGAAGAGAGCGTGCCTTGTAGGAATTCTGTGCAGCTCCTCAAGAGACTTGCCAATTACTTCTGCTTGTACCTGCTTTTGCTGTAATATTTTCGATCCTGTATTGTAAATGAAGAGTGATAGATGTCATTTTGATCTTCTTTTTGTTCTTGATGTGTTCGTGATCTTTACAAACCAGTGTTTAAATTGTTTTTCAGTTATTGAAAACAGCTTTTATTGCTTTTTGTGCGGCTATGTGTGTAAATGTTTTGATGCATTTCATTTTCACTTTATTTCATTTGGATGTAATCGATTTATTTTCTTTCACCGTCTTAGATTTGTTTTCTTTTGGAGTAAATCTTGTGTGAGTATCTTTTGACTTTGTGCAAAGGTTTTAGATTTGTTTTCTTTCCTATGTATATTTTTCATTCATGGTGCGTTGGTGTAAAAACAAAATTTCATTGTTGGTCTTGTTTTACGTATCTTTTGTTTTCTGACTCTGAATATATTTGTAGATTTATTTCCTTATGTTAACGTATTTTTTTCTTTTGTTTTGTGTCCGTATTCATTTTGATGTTTGTGTTTTGTTATTTTGTGTAAAATATATATTTTCCTCTTTTTTTTTTAAAAGTTGATTTCTTTCATTTGGTTTGTTTCTGTGTAATCATTATTGACTTCTGCTATTGTCCAAAACAACCCCTTTTCATTTGTGTTGCTTTTTGTAGGAACTTTCATGATTTTTGTGTGCGTGAAGAAATACCTTTGATATGCTTTGTTTTTGTGAAAACATTTCTATCCATGTTTACTTTTTGTAAACATTTCATCTTTACATAATATGTGTATTTTGTGTACAGAGTTTTTATCTGTTGACGTGAAGGACTCGTGTGGGGGCAAACATTGATAATGATAACGCAAACTGTGATGGATACTATGCTAGTGACTGATGGATTATCTTTCCAGACAGTTGTCTTTTTTTCTGTCCTTCCCCCAAACCCACCTCTCTCCCTCTCTCTCTCTCTCTCTCTCTCTCTCTCTCTCTCTCTCTCTCTCTCTCTAGTGTTGTGTGTGTGTGTGTGTGTGTGTGTGTGTGAGGGGAGAGAGAGAGAGAGAGAGAGAGAGAGAGGAGAGAGAGAGAGAGAGAGAGAGGAGAGAGAGAGAGAGAGCAAACAGTCATAACAGAAAATTAATCTGCTAGTTTTGGGATAAGAATTTACCAGTGATTAAATTTGACAAATGCTGATGTATTTGTAAAACGATAGAGAGACCCTGCATATGCCTTTTCATAATCATTATTATTGTTGTTTTTGTGTTGTTGTTTTTGACAAGAATTGTGCTAGTTGTGATACAACTCCATATCTTTACCTGAAAAATCCATTCTCTCTTAAATAGCTTTATCATTATTACTATTGTTATCATTATTATGTTATTATTATTACTATCATTGACTAAATGTATATATGTGTGCCTATCCTCAGTTAGAAGCCAAGCTTTAAGTGCTGTATATCCAGGCTCTTTAAAGAGCTGACTGCTGGCGCTCCATTCAGTCGTTTCCTATCATTCAGTCAATATCAATCATTCAGCTTTCCCCCGTCATTCTTTCAAGTTTTGACGCATGGTGCACGCTAGCTGTAACATGTCATCTGTACAAACGGCCAAACTCGCCTTCTCTTTCGAAGATCAGTGTCGTAGTTTTACGTGTGTACAGGATATAATGCGTGCATTCACATACGGAACCTGTGTTTTAGTCTAATTGGAAGGACTTTTCGGGAAATGGAGTCAAAACCAATGGTATCTCTGAGGAAAAATCCCCCTATACTCCCTGTCATACACAGACTTGTCCTGGTGCATCTGCTGTCTACAGGCAGCAATCAGCATCAGGTCATCATGAGACAACACATCGGAGGAGCCCCTGCATTGCTGCCAAGTCACTTCGATGATGTTCAGTGATGCTTGTTCTGATCCATACACACAAAGATCACCACCCGCTAAATGTCCCATTGACAACGATAGTTGTGGACCTATCATAACTGGGCGTGAAGCTATGGAGGGCACTATGGCATCAGGACATGAAGGGCCACATAATTTCAGACACTTTTTCTGTAAATAATGATCAATGTGTTGAAGATGAAGCTGCAGAGTTCTATAGTGATTAGAGATTACAGGACAGGGTTGTACTCTCCACTTTTGTTGATGTTGTTTTTTTTTTGTACTATACCCTAGTACTAAAAAGGCCTGAGAAATATACTCACCTGCAGTGTAAGCGTAATGTTTTTTGTTGATGTGTTTTTTTTCTTCTATACCCTAGTATTAACAAGGTCCGAGAAATACACACACCTACAGTGTAAGACAGGGATTCGAGCAACACTGAAACAACACATCCGCCGAGTGGACCAAACTCAACTGTGTGGCTCCAAGCTTCTCAATGGAGCCCATAACACACCCAACTCTGGGCCCGACCGCCCAGAACTGAAATAATCCTAAAATAAACGCTTCTTACGGAAATTGATCCCATGGCACCCTAGCATACCACTACACCAAGGTGGCTGTTGTTCACGTGCTTTTTGTACATTGTCAAGAGAAAGGACCGGTGTGGGGCTGTGCATCATTTTGTCACCAAAGCATATTGGTTATTTAGAGGGCAGCAACATGAAGTAAAGTATGACAGGGGGTAATCAGGACGTTTTTGACAATGTGAATTGAAATGAATAAGGAGGAGCGTGCCTTGTAGGAACTCAGTGCAGCTCCTGAAAAGACTGACATATTACTCCTTCTACTTGTAGCCTCTTTTTGCTGTAACATTTTCGATCCTGTTAAGTAAATGCACAGTGATAGATGTCATTTTGATCTTTTTTGTCCTTGCTGTGTGTGTGGTCTTTACAAACCAGTGTCTAAATTCTTCTTCGGTTATTGCAAACAGTTTATATTGCTTTTCGTGTGTCTATGCGGACTTTGTGTGTGTGTGTGTGTGTGTGTGTGTGTGTGTGTGTGTGTGTGTGTGTGTGTGTGTGTGTGTGTGTAAATATTTTGATGTGTTTTATTTTCACTTTATTTCATGTGGATATAATCGATTTGTTTTTATTTTACCATCTTTAATTTGTTTTCTTTTGGAGTAAATCGTGTGTCAGTATCTCTTGACATTGTGCAAAAATTTTAGATTTGTTTTCTTTCGTGTGTATTTTTTTTCACTTATGGTGTATGATGTAAATTTTTTTTTTTTTAATTGTTGTTCTTGTTTTATATATCTTTTGTTTTCTGACTCTGAATATCTTTGTAGGCTTATTTTCTTATGTTAACATATTTTTCTTTTGTTTTGTGTCGGTATTCATTTTGATGTATATGTGTCATTAAGTTGAGTTCTTTCATTTGCTTTGTTTCTGAATAATCATTACTTATTCTGTTTGTGTCCAGTCAATTCCTTTTAATTTGTTTTCCTTTTGTAGCAACTTCCATGATTTTTGTGTGTGCGTGCAGCAATATGTTTGACTGGCTTTGTTTCTATGAAAACATAACTATCCATGCTTGCTTTTTGTAAAACATTTTGTCTTTATGTAATATGTGTATTTTGTGTACAGAGCTTTTATTCGTTTTCTTGTGAGCATTGTTGACGAGACAGACTCGTCTAGGGAAACATGGATAATGATAACACAAATTTTGACAGATGCTATTCTACACTCCACCTCCACCCCAAGGATCATTAATTCGTTGTAGAAAAATGCGTGAACAGTGAACACCTTCCAGAGATGTATGAAATCTTATCTTGTCCACGATATTTGTCATCTTTAATCTACAAGCTTCGACTGAATTCATGGAAATACCCAATTTTCCCAACATGTAGCATGCGATTGTTCAAGCCTTCTATCAGTGGACCATATTCTTTTTCATTGTTCAAAATCGACTTCATTATATAAAGAATCGAACGTGGATGTGGCTGCACATTATTCTATCAAACAACCCACAAACCTGAAAATGTACAAATAACAAAAGTGCTTTCCATGCATCAAATTAAAAAGATTTTCATAAACACTCCCCTTCTGCTCTCTACTTCTTTAGTTTTTAAATTTTTTCCTTATTATTTTTTTTTGTAAAGTGTGAACAGAATCTAAATGACAGAACTCACTCACTAGCCCCCAGGATCACCATAAATACCAGTCTGGTGCTCCAGCATCTGAGCTATTGCAGTCTCCATGTGTTATCATGTTCTTCAGTTAATGCGGATGTTTTAACACAAAGTATGTTGGTCAGACATAAATGATTACGTCTTCTTATCCACCAGATCTGGGTCACTGACAGGATCAGGATCAGGATCAGGATTTGGGGCGTTGTGTAAAACCAACTTAGCCTATTTAGGCTTTTTACGACCCTTCTTTTTTGTGTGTGTCTGTTGGTCCAGTCGTAGACTAGTTCAGTCTTCTTTATCCATCGAATTCATATTTCATTTTAGTTATTAATTCATGTAGATCTATGAGGTTCTTAAATATATTTATACTAGGTCCATGTTTGATGTTAGTTGTTAATTCATTCCAAAAATTGATTACCCTGTTAGTAAATGTATATTTTTCTCAAATTAGTTCTGGAGTATTGTTTGAATGTCTTATCTTCATTGTGTCTTGTAGTATGATCTGTGGAGTACCAAAAAAGCATGAATTGTCAATATCATCAATACCGTTAAACATCTTATATGTCTGAATCACGTCCCCTCTTTTTCTTCTTGCTTTAAGTGTTGGAAGTTGTAAATATTTTAATCTTTCTTGGTATGAGTAATCTTTTATACTGTGGATCATATCTTTGTTGCTCTTCTTTGAACCTGTTCTAGAGCTTCTGATTGTCTCTTTAGCATTGGATACCATACAGTATTGCCAATTGTTAAAAAGTGTCATTTTCATACAGTATTGCCATATTCAAGAATGGGTCTAATGTCTTAAACCATTGTTAAAAAGTGTCATTTTCTATAAATGTAAAGGTTCTTTTTTGTTGTTCCAATCATTCTGTTGGCCTTGTTAATACAATTCACAATATGTTTGTCAAATAGCAAATTTTTGTCGAAAGTCACACTTAGGTCCTTCTCTTCCTCACATTTACATATTTTATTTCCTTGCCCCTAATTTTCATTATATAATCATTCTGTGGGTTTGATTTTCCAATATGAGGTACTTGACATTTTTCTGCATTGAAATATAGGTTCCACGTATCAGAACACTGTACTAATGTTTCAGTATCCTTTTGTAATTCCTTATGCAATTTCGGAGAATTATAAAGTTTTGTGTCAACTGCAAAAAATTTACATGCACTCTTTAGTTCTACAGGGAGATCATTTATAAACACTGTGAATAATATTGGTCCCAAAATACTGCCTTGTGGTATCCCACTAATAACATCAGCACTATGAGAGAAGGTATCAACAATCCTTACCTGTTGAGTTCTTTTTGATAGAAAGTCTCTAACCCAACCAAGTACATTTCCTACTATTCCATAAGACTCCAATTTCTTTAATAGTCTTTCATGTGGTACTGAATCGAATGCTTTTCTAAAGTCTAAGTACAATGCATCTGTATTCTCTCCTTTATCTATCTCCTTTGTGAAGTCTTCCATCACTTGTAAAGTTGAGTCACACAAGATCTGTTTGTGCGAAATCCATGTTGGCTCTCAGCATATAATTTATTTTCCGTCATATGTTTAACAATAGCATCCCTAATAAATGATTCTAAAATTTTGCATATGATGCATGTTAAACTCACTGGTCTATAATTACCTGGGTCTGTTTTCGTACCTTTTTTGAATACTGGTATAACTGTAGCTGTTTTCCAGTCTGAAGGCACTATCATCTCTTCAACACATTTAGTGAAGAGTATATAAAGCGGGAAGGCAATCTCCTCATTTAGCACTTTTAGTAGTCTTGATGGAATGGCATCAGGACCACATGCCTTATTAGGGTTCAGAGATTGAAGTTTCTTTCTTATTGATGCCACAGAAATGTCTACATTTTCCAAAATGATACCTTTTGACCTTGAAGCTGGACTAAGAGTAGGCATATTATTGATATTTTCCCTCATGAATACGCTAGAAAAAATGCATTCAAAATATCTGCCTTACCGTCTCTACTGTGTCACCGTCTTTAGTTACTAAAGGAATCACACCTGTATTTATCTTTGTTATTGACTGTACGTATCTCCAGAATGCTTTCGGATTTTTTTTTTTTACATTTCTTTGATAGCTTCTTTTCAAAATCCTTTTTTGCTTTCCTTGTTTTTTTTGTTACAAGTATTACATGCTTTAATATGATTTTGATAATCTTTTCCCTGCTCAGTGACTAGGAACTTCTGGTACATATTATATTTCTTTTTTACAAATTTCATTATCTTTGCATTCATCCACTTTGGTTTCTCTTATTATTATTATTAATTTGTCTTGGAGCGTTACTTTTCTATGAAGGAATTTAAAGTACTTTTAATTTCCCTCCAGCATTGTTCTACACTAAGATCATTGAGTTTATTCCAGTCAATCTTCTTCGGTTCTTCTTTCATTTGCATAAACTTCCCTTTCTTAAAATCATATGACTGCTTTGGTTCTTCTTTCTCTTGGTCCTCCCCTAAGTACAAAGAGAACATTAAAACCTCATGATCACTTTTGCCTATAGGAGCTAAGTGTTTAATATCTGATATCATGTTTTCATCATTAAGGAGTATTAAATCCAGTATATTTGATTTTTGTCCCCCTCTATGTCTCGTTGGTTGTTTCACATTTGATTAAAAATGCATCTTGTAAGCAATTCATGAACTTTTGTCCTCTTTCACCAGAGCCAGTACCTTGCCAATCAATGTCTTGGATTTTAAAATCACCAGTAATACAGACTATGTTGAATTTTTCTGACCTAATTTGCTTCAAGAACTCGAACATTTTTTCTTCATTTTCAATTGTTGTGTTTGGACTTTTGTAAATAGTTCCAATCAGTATATTTTGTCTATCCTTATTTGAAAAGGTAATCCACAAGCTTTCATCAAAGTCATTATATTTCATAAGCTTGCATTCTTTGGCGTTTATAGAATCCTTCACATGTAAAGTTATACCCCTTTTGGGATTCTCATTGAAGAATAGTGCATAACCTGGTATTGAATATTCAACAAAATTTACCTCTTTCTGGTTTTTCTTTTTTGCTATAGATTCTGTTACTACCATAATATATGGTTTATTTTCTTCAGCTAATGCAAGTGATTCATCTTTTTTGTTTAACAGTCCATCTGCATTTGTATACAAGAATGTGTATGAAAGTTCCTGTACAGGTTTTCTATCTACATTCTTTTTTAAACTGTCCACATGCTCATTTTTCTTGTAGTTGGATTGTCAGTTTTCTTCCTGGTCACCCTGGCCAGGCCTGGGTTTCCACTGTGCACGCACAATTTTCCCACCTCTGATTCCGATGTATTTTTCTCCCTTCTCTATCCTTTGTCAGAGTTCTTCCCTTAGTTCCTTGTTCTTTTGTCTCTCATTTGGTGTATAATCTGGGTAGTTGTGTACCCTTTTTTCTGATCTATCGCCCCTAGATTGATTTTGCGGGCCTTTCTCAAAATTTCTTTTTTTTTTACTTCCTTTGTTTTGACACTTACTCTGAGCAGTCTGGGTTTTGACCCGATGCTGAACTTTCAAAGTCTCGCTGGTTCCTGGAAAGTCTCCTCTTTCAGGTGAGGACAGATCTTTTCAGTGACTTTTTGTATATTTTCTTTATCCCCTTTCACTCTTTCTTCTCTGTTCTCACTACCATTCTCTGGAATGTTGGTGAAAATCAGGTTCAACTCTCTTTTTTCTTTCTCCACCTTGTCTTCCCACAGTTCTGTCACCTTTTTCTCTACAACCTCCTGTATCTTTTCTTTCAGAGCCTTTCCGCTACACCCTTTTTCTAGTCTTTCCAGCCTTTCCTCTACTTTACCGAACAGTCTGATCAGTCTGTCTATTTCTGCTTCCATTCCAGTTTTCTTTTCCCCTCCCCTGCATAGATTTTCTACAGATCCGTTCTATCCCTTCTATCTTGGTATTCTCGCTCAGATAGCTGAAGTCCCGGTCTGCAAGTGTCGTGCATTCTTTGTGACACCATTGTTTACAATCGTGACACTATACTCGTTTGCTCTTCTTCTATCCCCACCTCACATTTCAGACAAATAAAGAACTTTGCCCTTTCCTCCGCTGCACTTCGACTTTAGTTTTTTTCTCTCTTTGAGAGTTTCTCCAATCTTTCTCAGTCCCCCCAGTCGATCCCCTTGTGCTAGTCCTCCCCGCTCCTCTAGAATTTTGTTTTGACATAGTTTGTTAAGGACTATTACTTTTTGTTTTGATGATTATGATCTGATAATAATTCTTGACAGTTTATCTTACCTGTACGCACAAAAAAGAACTAAACACAAGCTGCTGGGTTAGTATTAAAATCAAAACAAAGCTGCCATTTTTTTAAATCAGTGCAGTGAGTATCAACTCCTTAGTTGAAAGAACCTCTTTTCCTGGATTTTTGACTGTCACAAATATTTGTCACTATCAAAATTTAATCAAGTTCAATATTGCTAAGCTATATAGCAATTATTGAATGTCCGTGGACCAAAAAAACTTCTGTAGTACACAAAGTAAAATCGGACTAGATCGATAGAAGCCACTGCTGAGCTAGCCTTGACCTTGACCCACATGGACGTTGGTTTCTTCTACAGTTCATGCAGTTCATCCTGCTGACCAGCATGATGTACCTCGACAGTGGTTTTCTGTCTGGCCTGGATCACCACAACTGTCTCCCCTTCTCCCCTCAGGCTGCCCTGATTGTACCCGCCAACCACTGTAGAGATGTCGACGTTCAACAGCGCGTTATCATCTTATAAGCACGGCTGTGCAAAACCTAAGTCTCAACTGCGATGAAACTTGAATGACTAGCAGTCTCAGAGACGGATCTGGATCTGGATCTGTACGTTGAAGGGCCTTGCGGCATAAAAGCAGAACCGCACGTATTTGTTTCAGCATTGTATCTGGCTAGACACCAGTTTATTGGAGTAGTTAAGTTTGTATTTACACTCTCTGCTCTGCCACTAACACACGATTTCTGCATTAGTGTTGCATCAGATGCAGATTTCGTTGTACAGGCTGCACACACTAAGAATTAATGCGCCAAGGCCTTGCTTAAGGAGTGAGTATTTATAAACTGGCACAATTAGATTATTTTGAGAATTTTTTTTATTGTGTCTGAAGGTTGATTCTCCTCATTTTCCTTCATATGGCCATCAAGGTTTGTACAAGCCAAGTGGTTCCAAGCAGACAGATTAAAATCAAAGGAATGGAACTACTTTGGGGTTCCAGCAGGTGCTAACATAGGGTCACGGGTGAGTGCAAGGCCTGAAATGTGACGTCAACTAAAGGGAAGGTCACGTGTTTGAAGACTGTGATCGCATCAGTGAAAATCACCCAAAACATGGGAAATAATTGGTGGGGAGTGTTCTTTTGATCAATGATCAGTTTAACAGTAAAAGTTAGCGCAAACTCATGGTCGGCCTCAAAACCCTGACATGTATTCTATATTGTTTTAGTGCAAAATCCTAATTGGGGCGTGTGATTTGTACATGAATTTTGACATTTTTCACATTTCATTGAAAACTAGCATTAGGCTCTCCCTGTCATCAATTTAGGACAGAAACCACCAAATAATGAGGCTAGATGGAGTGATAACATCTTTGTTAGTGTTTTTTTGTTTGTTTGAAAATTCTGGTGCTTCGTGTCCCTTTTCACCATTAATCTGATGCATTTTCAAAAATGTTTTTTTCTAGTTATGTTTTGTTTCCTTGCAAATTATGTGATTCTTTTCTTGCCCCCCCCCCCCCCCCCCCCCCCCCCCCCCCCCCCCCCCCCCTCCCATTTTCTTAAAGACAGTTTGGTATTTTATGTGCTATTTTTTTCCTTTTATCCAGCATGTACAATAAACATAGTAAGCCTATGCAGTGTGGAGAGAGGTGTGTGCTTTTGTTTGCCTTCCTTCCCAGCCTATCTTATTCCCTTGTCCTCCTTCCCCCCCCCCCCCCCCCCACCGCACGCACTGTTCTCTCCTGATAACCACTCCTCACACACACACACACACACACACACACACACACACACACACACACACACACACATACATTATACACAAAAGATTCTCCCCTTCCCCTCTTACTTTTAAAAAAAAACGGTAATATCCTGTGGACTCTTTTTAAAGCAGCCCAGCAGAGGCGAGTGGTAGAAACAACAGTAAGCTGTGGGTATAGGGTGGAATGGTGTGGAGTGCATGGGTGGAACAGGATGGGGTATTCTAGGGTATTCTGTTGCTCTATATGTATGGTTTCACAATAACATGTAGTCTTTCTCTTAAAATGTCGATTTATGTATGACCATCTGCTGTACAGAGGATCAAAAAGCTGTGAAGTCTTCATTCAGGTCAGGTTATGTTTATATTAGCATGTGTGTGTGTGTGTGTGTGAGTAGAGAGAGAGAGAGAGAGAGAGAGAGAGAATGTGCCTGCACTAACGTGGATGTGTGTGTGTGTGTGGGGGGGGGGGGGAGGGTCACATACCTACACCAACACCCACGTGCACAGGAAAGAGGGAAGGGGGAAGGGAAACTCATGTAGAGGAGATAGTACATGAAACTGAAAGAATTTGGATACCCATCGCAGCTCTCCATCAGGCACTGTACCATCCAGAATGGTCACAACGAATTAAGGCTTCATTTGAGTGAAGGCACATGCTTACAAAGTGTGTGAACTGGTGTAACTCCTTGCCAGGCCCTACCTGGTCGTATTTGTTCTTGTTTTTCTTTGCATCCAATGTTTCTGATCTCTGAAAAAAACGCTGTCTGATATTGAAGAGTCACCTGTTAAATGAAAATTTGGAGCTGTCAATGACAGTTTAGAGCTGTTAACGACAGTTTAGAGCAACAGCCCCTCAACAATGAGGACCACAACTCAGACATTCCAGTAAGAAATGACCAAAGTGATGAAAATGAGCAAGTTACGTGCCATGGTTCAGATATCGACAGCAACTTGGATCTAGAGGCTTGGAATTTCATGTGCACAGGGTCCAAACATGCGCAATGTCACGTTAAAAACGAACAATGAGTGCAACGCCAGATCAAAAACTAACAATTTTCATTTAACACTTACCTATACGTCAGTCTGACAAACAGAAAATTGTTCTAAAAATATGAAAACAGAAAAATGTTCTCCTTCAATGAAATATTACTACTTACATGTCGATCCAGTAGGTAAGATATCCACTGATCTTTGTCAGACATGTCCAGTACAAGACAGCAGCTTTCAGCGCTCTGGGTCGTTGTTTGTTTGTTGTTTTTTTTTACTTTCTTTTACGTGAGTATTTTCGTACATGTAGATCCATGGGTGAAGCAACAGTTGATATCTTTGGTGAATGACAATAGGCATCAGGTTTAAAATCAACCATTTCTTAGGCAAGAATGCGTCATTCTGGAAACAGCTGCCAACCTTCTGGAGTCAAATTACCGGAACCATAGGAAGAATTGGATGGGTTGAGTGAAGAAGAGGCAGTTCAGTTTTTGATTGAAAGCATTTCTACCCACACCACCCCCTACACTTCAGTTGTTAGGTATGGGGATTAAAAGGAAAATGTGTCCACACATATAACTGCCAACATATACCTATCATTATTTGGGTTTCATTCTGCGATGCTTTGTATCCTTATTCAGAAACGACACCCCAAAGCCCACATTTCCAAATAAATTTTTGAAATTCTGCTTTTCGCACTCCATTCAGAATTGATTTCTTAGTATGCAGAAAAATTCAGGAGGTTTAGCAGCCTTGTGAAAATTGTTAGAAAGTTTTTCCCAAACTTCTTTTTGGGTATGTGTAAGTGTGTGTGTGTGTGTGTGTGTGTGTGTGTGTGTGTGTGTGTGTGTGTGTGTGTGTGTGAGCAGTACCTCTTGTTCATTAGGTTTTACTTTTAGCCACAAAAATCTACTCAAAGGACGCTTTGCAACTAGTGTTTGGAGAGACAGGAGAGAGAGAAGAGACAGAGAGAGACAGAGACAGAGAGAGAGGGTTAAATTTTCAATGTAAAAAAAAAAACTTCATCTAAAAGACTTAAGTCAGAAAAAAGCCTTTTTTTTCAAAATTATGTACCATCATTATTTTCTTGTTTCAATGCATGACGAAATAGTAAAGTGATGTGACAAGCAGACAATACCATCTCATTTGTCACTCGGCCATGAACTGGAGTGCAGAACAAGCTCACTAAGACTGGTGACTGATGGTCAAATGGAACCCCACAAACAAGGAAAGGGGAAAGTAATTTGGTCAAGACAGGGCTTGACATGATATTCTGCTGATGGTGCAGTCACTGGCATGGACCAGAACAATCAGGGATGGAGAGTGATTAATGTGAGGCATAGTGCCGTGTGTAGAGTCAAGATCGTCTCAGAAATTGCCACTCAGTTATGCTTGAAAGATCATTTGCGATTCCAGTCACAATCCAACCACATTCGTCTGTCATCAACCAACCGCCTCCCTCAATCCCAGTCACAATCCAACCCACATTCGTCTGTCATCAACCAACCGCCTCCGTCAATCCCAGTCACAATCCAACCCACATTCGTCTGTCATCAACCAACCGCCTCCGTCAATCCCAGTCACAATCCAACCACATTCGTCTGTCATCAACCAACCGCCTCCGTCAATCCCAGTCACAATCCAACCACATTCGTCTGTCATCAACCAACCGCCTCCGTCAATCCCAGTCACAATCCAACCACATTCGTCTGTCATCAACCAACCACCTCCGTCAATCCCAATCACAATCCAACCAACCATGTCCATCAATCCCAGTCACAATCCAACCACATTCGTCTGTCATCAACCAACCACCTCCGTCAATCCCAGTCACAATCCCAGTCACAATCCAACCACATTCGTCTGTCATCAACCAACCATGTCCGTCAATCCCAGTCACAATCCAACCACATTCGTCTGTCATCAACCAACCATGTCCGTCAATCAAAGCCATAGCCTGATCTTAACAAAAATGCCATGCTCAAAGACAAATGTGAATTCTCGCAAGTTTACTTCATGTACACATAAATACTGCAACAAAACAAAACAAAAAGAATCTTTAGTTTTATCAGTTGACGACATTAAAAACCGCTTCAGTGAAATCACGAACATGTTCCAATGAATAAAACCATAGGCTGGAGACATTTGCCGTCTGCTTCTCCAGACCACCAGCGATTGACCTTAACAATGTCACATACAGCATTTTCCATCATAATCAGGCAGATCTGTGAAGGGAACAATACCATAAATAGTTGGTTGACTGCAGGACCTGGATCAATGAAACAACTTGCCTGGGTTATGGTAGCGCCCTCATCCACCTCTTCCTCAAGGACCTGCTACCATAACCCAGGCAAGTTGTTTCATTGAACAATACCATACATTTTCTCATCCTAGCGTGATTGTGGATCAGTGAGAGAAATGAACAGAACAGATGAACTAGGGAATCTCCAGAACATGACATACCAACAATCAAAAGAGTATTGTCAAAACACGTCAACATTTCACTTATTCAATTTACCATACAGAATAGTTATGCCATCCAGAAATGATCCATGCATTACAAAATGGTACGACGCAACTCACAAGTTATACAGCACATACACACCATGCATTTTATGATCTGAAGAAAGGACAAGGAGAGAAACAGTTCTAACTGAATTTCTGACAGAATAGACAGAATTACAATTACGGTACATCCATTACTCCAGGCTTCAGACAATGAAATGTGAGGACATGACCAAGTATGTGAGTACAACCATCTGTTAACTGCTACTTGGTATACCTACACCCTTCCCCTCACATCCATGGCCCCCAGGTTTCGGTTTCCTGAATGAAAACAAGCACAAACTTCCCTCCCTCCACCCTCTCCATCTGCTGCCTTGTCCCAAGTGTTCGTCTTGTGGTCTGTTCGTGCTGACACTGTTCCCTGACAAGCTTCCATGCTCACACTGATGACTGCCTCCTGGTCAATGGTCAAGCACCACAGACACTTGGTTCGGAATGCCAGAGCCACTTTCTGGAAGACTGGGGGAGCTCCCTTCATCCCATTCCCAAAGCAGGGCTGAGTTCAAAGAAAGGATCCTAATCCTATGATCTTCAGCAAGATTAGTTCTCGTCAGACACTGACGGAATGATCTTCAGTGAACAAGATGTCCAGTCAAATCTCAGTACCACAATGATCCCACAGCAATAACTTGTAAAGGTACACCATCTGATGCGCTCCTGAAAATACTATGATTTCTCATATTGTGAAGAAGGCTCAATCAACATGAAAAAAATGCCACACACGCTTCGATCAGTAGACGTCTGTTTCTGTAAATACTTAACATGATTACTTTATATTGTTCAACTATTGCCCGTATCTTGTGCACAAAAAAAACCCCAACCAAACAAACAAGGGAAGTAAAAATAAATTTTCTTGTAAAAAACAAAACCATCTTGCGTTACCAGGTATGATTCAAGTAGCCTATTTAAACATCTTGGATAATCTGTGCAACAGAGGAAAGGTTCCTCATGCCCTATCACTAAGGGAGCCAGTGAAATCCTGTTTCTTTTTGACCATTCAGCAGACCCCTTTGGACATCATCTCTAGCACACCTTCCATCCATCGGCAGAGTCATACTGAACACTGCTAAATGACTTGTACCTGGACCTATTCCAAACATTACATATGCCCAGTCACCCCACACACGGATCCACATGTCACACACACACACACACACACACACACACACACACACACACACACACACACACACACACACACACACACACACATACTCCACTGCTGAAAAAATGTCACATGATTGTGAAGAAATCTAACTGAAGGCAGCACAACAATGAAGACAGGAAACATGAGCTACAGCTAGCGAATTTCTGAATACACAAATTGTTGAACAACCCAGCTTACTGGAGCACAAAAAAGATGGGACAAGAGAAGGAAACAGGTATGACTGATCACGTCTGGTCTGTACATGATGTTGACAAGAATTGAAAAAAAAAAAAAAGGAAGTGAGCAGAGGGCATAGCCGTGAGGGCAGCTGTCAGTTCAGGGTTCATGTCAGAAAAGGACCCTCCCCGCCCACGTCACATGGCAATGATACCACACAGCACTCACTGGGGGACCACACTCGCTGCTCAATCAGCTCCACAAGATAAAACGTCCTCAAGCATCTCCCCTGACATCGGCACCCTTTCTCATTGAGAGTGTCTGCCATCAACTTCACTCATCCAAACATTCTGGTGATAAGCAGTTAGCTGTCATATACATGTATACATGTGTTAATGGTACAACGAAGGAAGAGCCAAGAAAAAGAAAAGAAAGGAGAACGTAGGATTCCCACCGACAATACAGTGAATTGTCAGAGGACTGTCCTGGCACGACACTGACAAGATCACAGTTTTGTCTCTGAGAAGGAGGGAGACAGGACAACTACGTGCAACTCTTCACATGGTCTTTCTTCAGAAATGTGGCAGGAGCCTCAATGTCCCAGCTCCAGTAAACAGCACCTAAAGAGATCATTTGGGTCGGTACAAACACTGGTCTGTGTTCCGCTGTCTTGCCCTCTCTCATGTGCATTTGAGGCCCGTGTCCTATCCATTGCGTATGTCAGTTATTTGTGCATGTTACCGTTAACATGAATCCCTCCCGACACTCCTCCGCCATTCAATTTATTCCCCCCCACCCTCAAACTGTGTTGGCCATGGGGTGTTGGAGTGTTGATGTTTGCAGGCAGGCTGTCAGGACATGCCCTACACGCACCATGAACTGCAGTCTTCTGTCTCAGAGCAGCACAGTCACAGCTCTCTGTCAAGGATGCACAGCAAACAGGGCAGGCCTGCCGTTGGTGCGCCGTCATGTGCGGAGGGTGTCAAACTGTGAACACTCAAAGAGAACGTCAGAAATGATGTGGGTGACCCCACAGTCCAGCCACTGGGACATGACCAGGGCCAGCAGGCGGCTCTGGTGGTGCAGGAACAGTCTGCGGTTGTGGGGCAGGCGCGCCATGTGCAGCAGGGTGGAGGCTGCACGTCGCAGCATGTCCGGAGACGTGCCCAACGCTTCTGGACTGCTCTGCACTCCCGCCCCCACCCCTTGCTGCCCGGCCACCGCCATGGCCGACTGTTCTGCTGACTCTATGAACTCGATGACCAGAGGAATGGACGGGTGCTGAAGAGCGATGGCGCGGGCAGCCACGGAATCACCCTGCACCAGGCAGGAGAGCAGGGCGATGGAGAACTCGCGGGGCACGGGTTGGGAGCGTTCAGCCAGGAGGCGAATGAGTCGCTCCAGGAGCAAGAGGATGCGGGAGAAGGGCGGGGTGGCCAGGACCAGGTCCACATTCTCCTCATGGATGCACAGCTTGCACAGGGCCTCCAGGACCAGGCGCTGCGGGGACAGCTGGGAGGCGGAGGAGGCGGAGGGCAAGGGGTCGCAGGCGGCGGATGAGGGGCAGACCATCCAGTGCAGCAGACCGTCCAGGATGAGCATGCACACCTCGCTGGCCATGTCACGCATGTACATGTGGGAGCAGATGTTGGCCAGGATCACCAGCGCGTTCTCCCGCAAGGCTTCCAGCGTCTCCCACCACCACTCGGGGCAGGTGGCCCAGTCTTTCTCCCCTTCCTCCACCTCCTTCAGCCCCTCCCCTACCTGGCCTTTCCCTTTCCCTGCCACCTCCTCCACCTTGACCTCCTCCTTCTGCTGTTCAAGGGGCAGGGCTGGGGGTGGTTTGGTCCGCAGGGGGTGGCTGTGATGCAGCAGCAGCACCTGCCCCAGCAGCCACATCAGGCCATGGTGTTTGGCCAGCACTGCCTCATTGCCAGGGATGCAGGACAGACTGCGGAAGATGTTGGAGATGGCCACGCAGCGATGGCCCAGCTCCTCTTGCTCCGACTGCAATGTGGTCAGCGGGGGCTCGTCAGGTCGGTACGCCTCCTCCTCCATCCCCTTGTCCTGCTCTTTGATCATCATGGCCACAATTTCTGCTGTCATCTCATCCTCTTCTTCCTTGGAGGTTGCACCTTTGCTTCTCGGGTCAGGATCCGCCTTTTCTGAAGTGCCCTTTGCGCCAGGTTGGTCTGGCATTTTGTCCTTGCTAGATGTCCTTGTTCCCACTCCTCCTTCCTCACTCCTCAACTGTGGAGGCGCACACTTATCACCGCTCTCTTTCACATGACCAGCACTGCCTTTCACACTCTCTTCGTTGGAAACGGGCACCTTCACCACTGTGTGATAACAAGGGAGGCGACAGGGAATCCTGGGACTGGCAGCACTGTGACCTTGAACCCTGTTCCTCCGTTTTGATGTCTGTGGGAGAGGCGATGCGATTCTGATGAAGCACTTGCTGACTATACACTTTGGAATGATCACAGAGGTCACCAGCACAGTGCGGCGAGGTCCCCCCCTCCGGACACCTGTCTTTCTGCGAGGGGCACTCCTCACTGCACGGCCGTTTGGGTCCATGCCCACACATGGCGCCCAGGGCCCCAGGAGCTGCCTTGCGTTTCCTTGCCCCCTCCTTTCTGCAAGTCCTGTTCAGGTAGAAAGTGTCTGTGAGGAACTGCTGAGTCTGGCTGCTCTCAAAGCAAGGCACCACATGATGAGTGATGTCCCCACCCCTTTCTGCCAGTGCCGGCGCCCACTGACAAAGTTACAGTGCTTATCCCACGCCTTGGCGTCCAGCACCGCACCGTCATCACAGGCCGAATCCCTCACCACACCCCGCCCCTGACGCGACACCCAGGTGAAGTCCGCACAGAATAACGTCTTGTCCAACCGGGCGTCGCTTCGGGTTTGGATCAAGCTGGCCGTGTCTTTCTCCGCGTCATCGTGATCAGAGCCCTCCTCCACGGCGGGGCCTGCACAGGGTGGCAGGGACTCCTCGTTGCAGGGCAGCTCCTGCCTGCGCAGGCCCCTGAAGATGTGCAGCAGGGTCGCGCGGAGGTGCTCGACCAGGACCTCCAGCAGGCTCGGCAGGCTGGCCAGGTTGAAGTAGGTCACGGTGGCATCGTCAAACAGCAGGATGTTGAGGGTGTCGATGGCCCACGTGCTCTCCGCCAGCAACCCGGACTTCAGGGCCATCATCAAGCGCCAAGCTTCCACAGGACCTGCACACACACACACAACACCCATGCGTGCACACACACACACAAGTATGCGACACTTCTTATGAGGGCCAAAATATGAAGTAAAGTAGTACACATTAAAGTATGCAGAAGGAATTTAAAGAGAGAGAGAGAGACAGACAGACAGACAGACAGACAGACAGACGAGAGAGAGACAGAAGAGAGAGAGAGAGAGAGATGGGGGGGGGGGGGGAGAGGAGAGAAGGCAAGAAGGAAATGGGGGAGAGGGGTGGGGGGTGGGGTGGGGGGCATATTAAGCATCTTTTGGAACAAAATGAAATGGAGAATACAAATATTACCAGGTCCAATCAGTCTAGGAGAGAGTCAAGTGAAACTGAAAACTTAACGTTCCACAGTATTCATTTTTATGAGAGTCACACATTAAGCTGTTGGGGACTCCATCTTGCCAAGAACTGTTTGTTTGTTTGTTTGTCTGGTGTTTGTTTGCTCATGCC